>JACBWW010000029.1:3568974-3773410 GCA_020086605.1 Lanius collurio | reverse complement strand
CAATTCCCCCCTGTTTCTACACTGGCCATGAGCTTCTGTGCTGTGGAACATCCCTTTGCCCAGTTCCCCCAGCTCCTTGTGCACCTGCTCACTGTCAGAGCACAGGAAACTGAAAAGTCCTTGATTTAGGGTAAGCACTGCTTGGCACCACCTAAACCATTGGTGTGCCATCAACATTATCCTTGTACTAAATCCAAAACACAGCACTGCACCAGCTACTAGGAATAAAATTAACTCAATCCCAACCAAAACCAAGACACTGTATAGGGAAGATGGTGATAACACAGCTTGGGGTATCTGGTGTTTTACAAGGAGCTTATTTCAATTAAGTATGGAATGTATTGACATTTTTCTAAAATCTCTCTAGCCCAATAAAAGTAAAATTGCTTTCATTATAGGCAAACCTGCAGATGATGATGTTAAGCTTGGAGCCCTCAAGTTGAAACCAAATACTAAGATAATGATGATGGGCACTCGTGAGGAGAGTTTGGTAAATAATTTGCTTGTTTATTAGCTTAAACAGGAAAAACTGCTTTGTGTCTTCTAATTGTGATTTTAAATTTTGAATATTCCACTCATCATTTGAAAAATTGATAGTACAATAGGTTTCTGTTTGCATTTATTTTTCTATGTAGAGTAAGCTTTGCTGCAGAACTGAGAGCAATGTATTCATGAAATTCCTGTCTTGTTCTGCACTTGAAGTACAAACCTTTTGTTGTGATACTGACTTCTCAAATCTGACCAATCATCAGTATACTTTAGTAATTCCTTCTACTAGTAAAGTGAAGTAATTTTGGTTAAATAGTATTCCTGCCCTGTAATGTGCAATAACAGAAACTTGATATCCATTGTTTTTTTTCCTTCTGTGATCCTTACTATCTTTTATTATTTTTATTCCTCTAGGAAGACGTCCTTGGGCCACCTCCAGATAACGATGATGTGGTCAATGACTTTGATATCGAAGAGGAAGTTGTGGAAGTAGAAAATAGGTTAGGAGTTCACACCATTAAAACAGTTTGTTACTGACTGTGGAGTGTACATTTTAATTAACTGTTACTTTTGGCATTTTTACATCAGGGAAGAAAATCTACTAAAAATTTCCCGTAGAGTTAAAGAATACAAAGTGGAGATTCTGAATCCTCCTAGAGAAGGGAAAAAGCTGCTGGTGCTAGATGTTGATTATACACTATTTGGTGAGTTTTTATGCACCTTATGGTTTTTGTGTAAGAGCTCAATTTATTTGCCAGATCAGGTTTCTTGATTTTTGCTTTGCTGTGTTGTACAACATAACTTCTGCTTGTATGATTTTGTTGTCTTCAGCTCACATTTTAAAAAGCATTTTAAAATGTTGCATGTTGTTGATTTTAGTGCAGCAACTATTTAATTGCTGCAAAAAGACATAAAAAATCAGCAATTTAGTCTTCTGTCCTGATAGTCTTTGCCTTGAAAATTTGTCTTGGCCATCACAGTGGCAGGGAAAGATATTGTAAAGTACTGATCCAATTCTGTACCTCATTGACTCTTGGGAGGCATGGGAGAACAGCTTCAAATTTTAGTTACATATCATTATTAAACATTCACAAAAACATGTTTTACTTGAAAATTCTGTCAAGCTGGTTTTTTTTTGAAAGCCAGAATTTTCCTTCTGACTTACTTTTCTGGCTTGTAGGTGTGTCGTGGCAGTGTGACTGTGAGCAGACTGTGAGCAGTAAATAATAACTTCCCTTATACATTTCCCTTAGCTTTCCTTTTTGGTGAGATTTGTTTCCAAACTGACATCAAAGTTCAGCCTATTTCTGAGTTTAAAATTTTTATGGAGAAGTCTTCTGCTGGCTGATTTTGGCAGCAGTTTTGGAATTGGAACAGGGAATGTGTGCATCTCTGAAATGAGCTTAATATATGTTCACACAGCTGACTGGACTGGGTTTGAAGCAATCTGTTTCATATCTGACCAATTACAAATTTGCTAAGTGCACAAATGAACTACTTGTCCTGACTCTTCAAAGATATTGATACCCAGAGATCTCTGATTTAATCACTGCTAACCCCTCAAGTACTTGTAAAGACCAACAGATAAATATTCCCTCTGCTTTATCTTTCCCCCTTTAAAATGGGAACGAGAGTTTGATATCAATCATTAAATGCCTCCTCCCTCATTAAACTCCTGGTTCTCTGGATAGAAAGGAAAATCAGACTGGACTTTAATAGCTAATACTTTATACTGAATTGCTTCTCTCTTGTGTTCTTTTAAAGACCACAGATCATGTGCTGAAACTGGGGTAGAGCTGATGAGGCCATACCTCCATGAATTCCTGACTTCTGCATATGAGGACTATGATATTGTAATTTGGTGTAAGTGTTGTACTCAGTACCTGAGAGTTTATTGTAAATTGTCATCCAGAGCAGAGACTCTGGGTGGGAGGGTTTTGTACGTCTTTTTTAGTGTGAATTACAAGATCTAAAACAATACAGAAATGTTTGGCTGTAATTCACACAATAATTAGAGAGATTTTAGAAAATACCAATTCTTATGTGACAAAGCACCATATACTGCTCACAGGAATGGGTCTAGTCAGAGGATGAAGTTCAGCATCACTTTACTGAGTGGCACTTTGTACAAAGAAGTGCTTGAAGGAACACAACTGTATAATCAACATTAGAACAATGTTTGATAGTGATTTTTACAAATAATGTCAGTCCAGACAACACATAGTGAGCTGCCAAATGAACCAAACTCTCCTGTCTGCTGGGGTAGTTTGTCTTTTGTCTTCTAGTTCAATTCCTGTCCAACAGCTGGAGAACAGATTTTAGCCAGTGCAGGGTTCAAACCATACTAAAATTGTATTACCCAATGTCATTTTTGTAGTCAATGTTTCTACATATTCTTAGCTCAGTAGACAGCTGACACTTTCTCTTTTCCACATTTTATGTATTCCTGTCATTGTTTCCAGGAGGAAATCCTGCACAGGCAGTGGGGTTCCTCAAGTCAGGTGTATCCCACTCTTATGGTCCTGCAGGCTGTACTTCAGTAACAGCTGATGTAGAAAATGGTTTAACTGTTTGCAGGGCTTCATCTAGTTGTTCATTTGAAAAGTAAGCTTTTCCAAACAAAAATAGTCTTCCATGAAGGAAGACCTTCTTTAAGGCAGTGGCCCTAAAAGCTGCAACAAGGGTGTCTCTTTCTAAAATTAAATTGTAATTGTGTAAAAATTTGACATACTAAGTGAACAAGTTTGTGGGTTATTTCTTTTTTCTTTGCCTGCCAATGACTTAATTTTGATAAAGTATTCTTTGTGTTTTTTCCCTTTTGTTTCAGCTGCTACCAATATGAAGTGGATTGAAGCTAAAATGAAAGTAAGTTGTTCTGAAAACATGTAATTTGTTTCTGGTCTGGGTAGCTCTTCATGCAGGTGGGCTCAAGCTGTGTTGCAGAGCAGGGTAGAAACTGAGGAGGTTGTATGAATCATAACCTGAGTTGTTTCAATTTCCATAGTCACTTTAAATTATCTTTATCACAAAACTAGATTAAATCTAATTTTAGAATTCTACACAAACTATCAGCAGTAGGTGCTAAATTTAGCAGAACTAAACACAAGTCAGTACCTGCTGAAACTTGGATCCATCACGCAGCCCTGCACTGTTGCTTTCATCTTAGCTCTAATTATAGAGCTTTAGTCTTTAAATGTGATTTCTTTTTTAAAGGAACAGACAGATGTGACATGCTGGAGTAGGTTATCAAGAGGAAACTTTTCATATTTATCTTTACCTCTTTTCATATTTATCTTACCTATGGGGGATTCTCTTGCTTCCTCTGCCTTATTAAACATCCCATAAGAGCTCTTTCACTTTCTGGTTTCTTCCCTACTGGAATCAGGCAGGAAGCCAGTTTTGAAAAGCTGACCTCGTGGTAAACATATTTACAGTCAGGCTTAGCTGTAAATCTAATGAGCTTAGTAAGAATTGCTGTGTGTTTGGTTGGTGGCTTGGGGGTTTTTTATGTTCATAAATCAAAGATTGTTTCCATTCCAGAAAAAAACTTTCCAAATTTAAGCTTTTATTGTGCACAATTTTTTTCAGGTTTTCACAGAGCAAAGCACATTTTTCCAGTGTTCTCTTCCTCAAAATAACTAATTGCTACAATTATTTCTAAACAAAAATGCCTTTCAGAAATGAGAACCTTTAATCAGAACTATGAAATGAGGTTAATGGAAGTAAGGTCAGCGTTGAGCCTTGCAACCATTGCATTCTTGTGGCAGTGTCACATGTTTATATTGTGGGTCAGAGTGTTAGGACTCAAATCTTGTGGAAGACCATTGTTCAAAATGGGCTCTTTCCCCTGCACTGGTCACCTTTCTGCATTTCTAGGTTACTTTTCCAACCCTTCTCCTGGATCCTCATCCATTGAGATTCCTGCCACTAGATGCCACTTTGTTTCTCCTTAAACTGATGGCACCAGGGGTGCTTCCCTCCAACAGTTTCACTCTTGCTCAGGGAGCAGTGATTCCAGCTATAGCTGGCATTAAAGTTTGTGTTTTAAACTACAAAGCAGGAACAGGATTAAAAAGAAGGGCGTATCAGACAAACAAATTTAATCTCTTGTTTGCCACCTCTTTATGCCTGGGATTCAAACAATCTAGAGCAGCTGGTTCTGTCAGTGTGACAGGACACTGACCCAGGCAGGTAATAGCATTTCATCTGCACAATTCCCTTTTTTAAATAAAAGCAGATCAGTTAAGTATGGCTGGATAGTTGCAAGGTGTTTTCTCCCTGTTACGTAGCCTTGCATATTGCTGCTGTTTCACACACCAGAATTTGTCAGCAATATCTGTGTTGTACCATGGCAGCAGATTTTACTGGTACTTTTCAGCTTTGGGAAGGATTTGAAATGAAAGTGATGCTCTCTTATCCAAAGTTTTTTATTTCTATAAAGGTTGTTTTCCCTAGTGTATTTCAGGGGTTACCAAATCTTAAAAGTCCAAATTGACACTAATGTTTGCTGTCTTGGACATGTGCAGGAGGGAACAGTGACAGTGAGCTGTTCCTGGGTATTCCATCTTGGATTGGGCTGTGATTTGTGCACATCACTGTGAGGAACAAAAAGCAGCCAGTACACAATTGCTGTAAAGTAAAGTTGGGTGTGTAGAACTTTTTTGTGAGAGGTTGTGCACAAAGGTATGAGCCAAAACCCCTTTGTATTTTGCATTCTCTGCTAAGTTGCTTTGATTTTCTGCCTGCATCAGCTGTTAAGTTCCTGATACTAAACACTAAAAATAAATCCCTGTGTGCACTTTTATGATCCTCATTGTGTAACAAATCTAAACTTCCCCAGGTATCTATTTTTAGCGTTTCTCTGGTAAACCTCCACAGCTCATCCCGTGACAAACAATGTACTATAATTGTGGCTCCAGTTGTTCAGCAGTAAAACTGTCATAATTAGAAGCTGTAATAATAAATCTTTGTGATACAGGAGCTTGGGGTGAGCACCAATGCAAACTACAAGATAACTTTCATGCTGGACAGTGCTGCCATGATAACAGTGCACACTCCTCGGAGAGGACTAATAGATGTAAGTACCTGGTTTTCTATCTTTTTCTACATTCAGCTGGCATTTTATCACACTTCTTTAGAATATTCAATTAAAAAAAAAGTTGTTCTGGAGTTTTCATGCAAGAAAACTGCAAGAATCTTGGAACCAGAGATTTTTTTTTTTCTACTGGAAGTTTCTATTAATGTTTTGAGAGGTATATTTAGATGTCACAGCTTTCAAATCAAACAGTGGGTAACTGTTGCAAGAAAACTTGGTACCAACAGAAAGGTTTTCCTTAGTGGGGGGCGGGGTATTTATATTATTTCACATCTCTTCCTCTGTTAAAGCCAAACTCCCTGCTCATGGTAAAGCAAAAGATTATAAGTGTCCATTCAAGTTTGGACTCAGGTTCCTATAGATGATATTTTCATCTTCTGTATATGATCTGATTTACCTCTGGTACCTTGTATTGTGTATTTGTAGGTGAAGCCTCTTGGTGTTATCTGGGGAAAGTTTTCAGAGTATTACAGCAAAAAAAATACTATTATGTTTGATGATATTGGCCGAAACTTCCTGATGAACCCACAGAATGGACTCAAGGTAATGTAAACTGGAATTTTCATTTATTGCTACTTTTCCTTAATTCTTCAAGTAGTACTTTCTCCTACTTTGCTGTAACATAAAGAAAGACTATTCTTAACTAGCAAAGATGCATATTTTGTTATGTTTTTTGATTTACAGTGCCATTTATCTGGCTTAGTATTTCCTTAATAGTTGTATTAAATAAACCTTGTGTCACTATTAGGTGAGCATTTAAGAGATTACCAAAATCGATGAAATTGCTATTTCTGCTTAAGTTATACCTGCAAGCTGTAATTAAGCTGGGCATTGCTGACAGGCACCATTGAAATATGTGATGTTCTGTCTCCAGAGTGGTCATATTCAAAAATACATCAAAAAACAAGTGGCTGTACTTAATGACAGTATGACAGGATAATCACAAATATTCTGTTATGAGATATAATTAGTACCTTGAGCTATTTTGAATGCACACCAGCAAATATTTCATTTTATACAACTGTCAACCAGCATGTGCTCTGTTAAAAAATTACTGCTGGTTCTGGATTAGAAGAGTGCAACATAAATTTCTTCATATATATGATGGTAGAGCCATGTGGTACTTAAAGAACTTGCACAAATCTCTCTAAAAAAGAAAAAGATGTTTTCAAATGCAGAAATCCAAGATGGTATCTCTTTGTAAGTATCCTTGGTGTGAAGAGGACAGCAGTTGATAAGATCTAACAAGATGATCTTAATTGGAAGGAGAATCAGGAATAGCAAAGATCTTGCTGGGAAGGGATTATCCAGAGAGGTCCCTCTAGCTCAGATTGGAAAGGTATTTTTCAAAGTGTTGTTAACAGCTGCAGACAAGAGCATTGAATCACTAAAACCAGGCCCAGGTATAATGTATTCCAAGCTTAGAGCAGTTGTCAGATAAGCTTTGCTTCTGACATCTCTTTTCACAACAGCTCTGCTTGTAGTCAAAGGCTTTTTGTTGAAAGAAAGCATCTGGTTCCAGCAATTCCACACAACTCAGAATGCTGAGCTGGAAACCCCTCCTGCAAAAATCTCTGTGAAACCACACTAGAAAATGTGGCAGTCCATTCCAGATAATTTGTCTGGGAGGGGAAGAAGAAATTCTGTCTGAAGAAGTGCAAGAGAAAAGGAACTTCTTCCTGGTTGGTGTGAGTCAAAAACCTCACAGTCCAGTTTGCATGAAGAAGATAAATTGGATCTGACCACTACTGGGAGAGGTTTTTCTTCCTCTTATCTGTGAAAAGTACTGAAAATATATTTCAGTCAGGTGGTAAATTATAGAGAATCTAAAGCATTTTTTCTTTCTGTGAGCAAATGGTTATACCCCATTTATTTATTTTGTATAGATAAGGCCTTTTATGAAAGCACATTTAAATCGGGATAAAGACAAGGAGCTCCTAAAGCTCACCCAATACCTCAAGGAAATAGCAAAGTTAGATGACTTTTTGGAGCTGAATCACAAACATTGGGAAAGGTAAGAACAAAGTCAAAATTCTTGCTTCTTTCTATCCCTGACTCCTGTGTTTTGTTTAAGGTTGTCTCTACAAACACCAGAAACAATGGAACTGATGAACTTTGGCATCACTTACAGTTATGAAGGTCCTTTAGTTTGAAGAGAATTTTAATAGGGCTGTAGTGTTGGGGCAGCTTCCCTAAAATGATAAGATTTTGACAGAATGCATCTGTGTTTCCATGCTTCTCCAGTATTCAGCACTGCCAATTATGCAATTATACCTCCTAAAAGGAAAAGAATTTTGAAGGAACCTGGTCCCTGGAAATCTCTCTTTCCACCCCTGCAAAGTTAGGCTGTGGCTTCACATCCCAACTCCTTTGTTATGAGGCAACTTTTCTGGCAGTTCCTTCAGGAACTGTTAGTGTGGTTCTCAGGCACCATCCAGGTTGGGTGGTTTTGCAGGATTCATCAGCTCCAAGTTACTGTCTTATGAAAAAGAACTTTCCAACTGCTCAAGCAAAATCCTTCTTAATGGTTTTATGCAACAGCCTGAAGCTTTAATGCATATGAAGAAAAGCTGTGGGAAAGCCACTCCTTTGGTGCTTAAAAAAAGGAGCCTTACAGGCTTGATACAATTTCATTTTTCTGATTTGAACAGAAAGTGAAATGTTAAACCTTAAAAGCAGTGAGATTCACTGGATATTTCACACTGTCAGTGAAATTAGTTGGATTCTTTCTCCTAGAGTATTTACAAAGCCTTCACTGTCACACCAAGTAGCCAGATTGCTCCAGCTCTGGTGCTGAGAGAGCTGTGAGATCAGAATACAAGCAGTTCAGAGTCACTCAGATTCTCCAGAGAAGCTGCTGCAGGGCTGTTCTTTTCAGGTTATGCTGGATCAGTTCATTAAAGCCCTGAATTTATTTGAAGGAGTGCCATTACTAATGGGCCTTTTTATCTTAAAGGACATAAAAGCCACTTTTCCAGCTGATGTAATTTTCCATCCTCTTAGAATTAAACAGGTTTCCATTTCCTTCCTCCCTTTTGTTTAAAAAGCCTGATAGAGTCTAACTAAAACATGACTTTGAATTACCACAAGATAACCTATCATGGAATTGAAAGATGTTGAAATCAAATAGAAATCATAAGTGGTATTGATTGCATTTCCAATTGTTGATTATCAGTAGAAGGATTGTTGGTGAGAAGAGAAAGCTGAGTCATACTTTGATCTAAAGCTCCCAAGTATATTTGTGCCCATCTCTTACTTGGTGAAAAACTGTACTTTTGTTTCTTCCAGGTATCTTTCAAAGAAGCAAGGACAATAACACTAATAAAACTGTGTGGCACTGAATTGAAGGGAACATCACTAAGATCCTTGGACTTTTCCTTGCTTTTGTGCTAGAGTATAATAGTGCTGGACACTGGACCCAATGCCAGAACGACTGCTAAACTTGGTCTTCCAGTTGGTTGGTTGTGGGTTTTTTAAAAGATCACAGCAATAAGCTCAAAGTGGGAGAAACAAGTCAGTTGCTTTTTCTTGCATTCAGTTCTGGTGTTACTTCTGAAAATCCTTTCCTCTCCTTTGCTGCTGAAGTACAACCATAACCATCAAAGACCAAAACCATTCTGAGACTAGAAAAAAAAAATATTTAGACCAAAAAAGTTGTTTAAAAAGCCAACCTTGGCAGTGTATGAATTGTATAAATCCTCTATTCCCTCCATCTTTAGAAACAGTCTCCCTCTCCTATTCCAGTATTTAAGTCTATAAATTACAAGTTGTCTAAGTTTGGTATGTATTAGTATGTCAGTGTTTCTCTGTGCAAGACAGTAAGATGAGAAAGTACCACCTCTGTGGCCAGTTTACCCCAGTGTGTGAACTTATACTATAAAGCAGTGTTTACTGGAAAACAAAAGATTGAAGTTGGAGGGAGAGAAACCCACTATTGGTCAGTGAAAAGCAGCCTGCCTGAAAAATCCCCGTATGTCAGATAAAGGGTTTAGACCTCAGATGGGAAAGTCACATTCCTAACAAAGCATGAACAAAACCCTTGTTCTCTTCTAGCTAAATCTTGTCAAAGTGCAAACACTGTGTTTAAATACAATATTCAGCCATACTGTTCTTAAAATATCATTTACTTGCGCTGCTTATGCCTGCACTATAGAAGTGTGATGTGACTGCTGTTTGGCATTTCCAACACTTGTGCATTATGCAGTTCATGGATTTGAAAGAAGACTGACCCTTTCAAATAAAAAATGGTATATATTGTTCTTAAGGAACTATAGCAGTTGTGTAAATAATAAATACCTTTTTCATACTTTGTGTCCTGTGCTACATTCAATATTTAGCTTGCATAACAGAGGAACCATAGATAATATTAATTTAAGGGGGGGTTGGAGGATTTTTTTTGGATTCCAGAGACACCGGGTTTGCGTCAGGAGTTGAGTAAGAGACTGGTTATGTGCCTCTGTGGGTTAGGGAAGCTGCACCAGGCTGGCCAGGAGAGGAGCCCTGGACAGCACGAGTCAGGCTGTCAGGACAGCAGGCACAAAGGAGCTGCTGGGACAAGCCCGTGAGGCTCCAGCTCGGTGACCTGTCAGAAAATATCCAGGTCCTTGTCCAGGGCTCTGTGTGCTTTAGTACCAACCCCAGCTGAAATGAGCAAACCAGAAACCTGATGCATAAAAGTGGTGGTTTAAGTAAGTTTGGAGGGTGAAGATGTGCAGTTTTATCTCCTAGAGCTAATTGAGGAGCTGCCTGACCCCTGTTCAGACAGCACAGGGAGACTCCCTGAGCTTAGAGTTGGGATTCTTTCCTGGAAAAGCTGCAGCAGCAATCATGGAATGTAGGGCTGGTGTGTGGTGCACTGGAATGCCTTTGACTTTGGACAGTGGAACAAAGTCAAGGCATTGCAGTTAAATCAGCTGTGGAGTTTGTGCTGGGCAGAGCAAAAACCAAACCAAGGGAATTAATTTAAACGTGCCTCTATTTTGTTGCTCAAAGTTGGCCTACAAACAGAAGGTTACAGTGAATGAGCAATTCTTTTGCTTTATACAAAGAACATTTTACAAAATCAATCTTTATTTTATTTCAGTGACATGGGGATTTTGTCCCAGAATTTGAGAATAATCACTGATCTGAAGGAGATGTGCACTCTCCTTTCAAATATTTTATAAGCTGAGCTGGAACATTTAAGTGTGATCTCAATGTGATGGTAACAGAGCTGTTGCTGACAAGTTGTTATGTCTTTCATGACTAATATAATTTCCCTTACCGTATTTTCTATTTGAGGACTAGTCTTGCAGTTTGATTTGGTTATCTTCTAAAAATTGTGCCGGGATTTACTTGGCTGAGACATGGCTGAGAATTTAAAGTCGTAAAGCTGTGGGTAAGGCAAGCACAAGCCTGATATTCAAATGACACAGCACAAGAATTCAGAGGTTACTGATAGGAGAGTGGGTTAAAAATGGTAAAAGCAGCAGGAAGAAATCTGGATTTTGTTGCCACGGTTTGTTGTGGTATCAACAGGTTCAGAAAAGAGTTCAGCATCTTCATGGGAAAGTCCACAGGCAGGAGCTAAAGGGAAAAGGAATCTAAAGGGAATGGGAAGGTCTAATAACCTGTAATAAAAGAATTGGAGGTGCTCAGGAAGATGGGAGTGGGTCACACAGAGCAGGTCCTCACTGCACTACAGGACTGCTCTGGGCTGTACCCAAAGTGTGACTGTGCCAAACTACCAGAGTAACTGCAAGGATAAATGGGTAGTTTTCTGCTTAGCCCCAAAGTAACGTATTTATTGCTCATAAATGCAGAGGAAAACACCTATGCTGATTTTTGTTTCTCCTCTTCAATAGGAAAGGCAGTTCTGACCTACTTTTATTTCCAAAATGTAGTTAAGCCTGGAGAATAAGTATGGACAGCAAGCTGTAAAAGGTTTGTTCCCTGCTACCATTTACTTTCCTTTTAGATTATATTGAGGTGCCTGAGAAGTATTTGATCAATGGCTTTCACTATTTCTATTAAAAGAGATGGTATTAAAGCATAATTAAAGAGAGGGAGCATACAGCTTAATTACAGAGCTCCTAATTTACTGTTCTGCAAAACTCTGGAGAAGCATTGAATGGAGTCTGAGCTATTCCAAATATTTTCATGTGTCAGAGACTGTCCCAGGCTCCTAGTACACGTCAAACATTTTGTATGTTGTTCTGTCTGATTATTCAGACCAGAAGAGACAGTCCATTTCCAAATGAAGTTATTTCAGCAAGTCCTGGATATCTGACAACTCCAATGCCTCGCTGTGGCATGAATGCTCATCACTGGAGGTACATGGAGTGACAGCTGAAGCCAGGAACTGAACTGCAAATTCAGCTCCACAAATCCCGCTGCACCACTGTGAAATCTACAGCTAGTTGCCAATTTTTATTCCTGACTTGACATTCAACTGACAGCAAGTGGATGCCAAAGGGTTTAAGACAATTTTCCACTCTGTCTGTTCAGGATGTATTTAAGACTGATGTGAGAAGTGCTGAATGCTTGTTCCTAATAAGACAAAGGCCAGGTAAAAACTGTATTTCAGAGGGTAAAGAAAAGTACACACTTTTCCCTATTCATTAAAGCTACTGAAAACAAGAAATGCTGGATGAAGAGGCAGAATCCTTGGACATTTCACTGTTGTCACTGCAGCAGCTGTGGCAGGTACTAGTGGATATTAGCAACTGCTGCACCCAATGTAGGGTGCCTGATGAGGAGCTTTGGCTGGGGGATTGACAGAGAAAAAATTCAGTGAAAAGCAAATGTTGATGAAGAGAATAATGGGACTTGAAGATAAAAATACTGCTCTATCCTGGAGAAGACAAGGGACATCTTGCAGGAGTTACAAGCTGCTTGTGTGAGCGATTTTGGCAGTATCTTATTACCAGGGTCTGGTGCTGATATCTGTGCTCTGAATGGGCTCTGCACGAGCAAGGACATGATTTAGATACAAGCATCCTCAAAGATTCAACAAGAAGGGCCTCGTGATGGGAGGTGAACAGCTCTGGATAGGTTTTCCTAAAAATAGTGAAAAATGGCTCAGAGGGCTCACAAGTTTGACTCTGCTGGCTTTATCTCCTGCCCCACACTATTTTAGACCTGTATTTCCCAGCCCATCTCCATCATCCCCCCTTATCCTTTACATCACTGATAATCACACAAAGCCTCAGCCTCTATTCGTGCATCAGCCCTTTTCTGATGGTGTTTTATAATAGAGAACTTCAAAATGAACTATTTATATACTGATGAGCTTTCTCATACAGCCCCGAGCTTCATTATTTATGCTTATTTAGGAAGTTTGCTCATTTCTGGAGATCCTTTGATGCTGCTTTGAGCACTTGGATGCTCATTTAGCTCTCAGGAGTCCGTGCCGAGCTTGGCCTGTGTCCTTGCCACACACAGGCACATACAATGCCATGCCATTAATTTCTATGTCTCTCCTAGCAAATAGTTTCCCCACCAATTCATTTTCTGTTAAGAATGGGTACAAGTCAAAGGGAGCTTGTTCTCAAATTGCATAATGCTCAGAGCACTATGGCCAGAGTGCTGGGCACAGCAAAAAGTGCATCATTAACACCCCTTGAAAGTTTTTGTTGGTTTGGTTGGTTTATTTGGTTCTTCTTTGAACTGCCTCGTTGGAATTGCACACCCACTCTGCTCACACCCCACCATTTGTCAAGGTGTTTATATATCAGAAAAGAGCAGCTTTTATCATTTATCACAGCGAGGGGCCAGGTTTGGCTGCAGCTCCTGCATGGAAGGGGACTGGGTGACCTGGAGCAGAGCCTGCATGGTCACTGCTGCTGAGTGATGTCCCCTCCTCCCCCTGCAACACCCCAGAAGACTTTGACCTCGGTGTTTTGAAACACTGAGGTTGCATCAGATTTTTAGTACAAAATATCTGTAGTGTTAAAGCATTTGGTATTCAACAGTGGGAGCCTTGTTCTTCACTACTTGTGCTGCTCTTGAGAGCAAAGCAAGTCAAACTCAGGACCAGGGCATCAAAGAAGTCATAGTTCACTATCAATTCCTTAGTCAAACTTCTCAGCCTTCAGATATGTTTGGGTTTTTCATGTCTAGCCTGTTCTACTTGCTGCAAGATCAACCCCTGGATTTTGAGTTGGATCTTTCATGCTCCTTCCAAGCACAGACTGCAGGGCCAGGCATCTGGGCATGAGTGATGGCTCACAGGCTGGTCAATAAACTTGTTTAAATTGTTTCACACTGGAGGAAAACATCCACAGATGAATAAAAAAATGGGTGTCAAAGCTAAGCTCCTTCAAGAGTTCTGCTTCTGAGCATGTTCTCATAGTAACTCTGTGGGTAAAGATCTCCTTCCCAGCTCTGCTTTCTCAATGCTCTATGATTTTTTTCCGTGACTTCTTAAAACTTCCATGGTGTGGGTGTGCTGTATCTTTCAATCTCTGTTTCACTGGCCCAGTGGGCTCCATGGCAGGCACTGTGCTGTGCCATGGGAATGGCTTGGGCTGGAGGAGCTTTGTACATGATTGATGAGCTACAAGCCAAGAGCTCCATTGGTGAACACCCAACTTTATCCCTCAGCTGTTCTCCCCCCAAGTTTGGGTCATACTCGAAAAACCAATGGTGGCACAGTAAGAATATTGTAAATTTAACAAATTCTGATAAAACTTTCTAAGACACCCTGGTTCCTGGGGCAGGATGAGGTAGCTCTAGATTTGTATTTTGCAAAACCTACGATTGTTTATCCAGTTTTCTATATTCAGTTCACATTTCATGACATACAGGGGTGTGTGTGACATTTGTGAGCAGCAAGAGCTGCATGAGTTTAGTGGGGGAACACGAGCAGAATTTCAAGCAGACACTGAAACTGCAACTGATGCACTTTTGGGTCCCTCTGCTGTCCTAATGATGGATATTTCTTGAATCAGGACCAAAATGAGCACGTTTTTGGAAAAGTTAAGTGTATTAAACTGCCTCAGAGATGAAATTGATAAAGTGATGTGGGATTTTTTAAAATCTGATTAATACCTTACAGATGTGACTAGACAGAACAGGTATGTTGCAAAATCTTTTCCTATAACAAATGGTATTAAATTAAAATCTAAATAATTGCTGTCTAACACTTGAAGGAAATTCTGAACTTCAGAAGCAGAGAGTTCATAATTATACTTAGGCAATATCCCCACTCCCACAAATAGTAAATTAGTTAAGATAAACACATTCAGAAGCTGTTAAGCTACTTTGGTTTGGATTTAGTGAGTAGCTGCAGCTGGAAGAAAACAGGCAAATAACTGAAATTTCTGACTTCTTTAAACAGAATCAAAATATTGTGTTTTGTATGTGCATTTCCACTTTCAATCAGTCCTAATCTTTAAGAATTTAAGTAAGCAACAGTGATTTTTTTTTCCTTAATATGATTGGCTTGGTTGGTTCACTAAAAAAAAAAAACCTTAAAAAAAAAAATCAACCCCTTGATAAAACGATTACTTTAGACAGACCACAGCTGAGTCAGTTTAGGTAGATTTAGTTCTGCAACCAGTAAATCATATAACATTCAGTTTATTTGGAGCTGAGATGACACTATTGTCACTGATAAATGAGTTCATGGCTTGTCCTTCACTCAGCCCAGCAATCCCTGACCAAGTTTATGGCAGTTTGTCTGGTTTTAAAATGAGAGATGCTACAAAAGTGGTCAAAATTGGTTTAAACTTGGATCACTGATGCAGAGCTATTCATCACCCTCTGATGCTTGGAAAGGTGTGTGGAAGTGCACATGCTGAGAGCCCCAGAGCTCCCTGCTGCTCCAGGAGCCTCAGCTGGGTGCTGGGATCAGGGATAAGGGTGAATTAGGGAGAAATGCCTGCCTGCATCTCTGCTGGCCCTGCAGCTAACCCAGCACTTCATGCTAAGAGGTTATGGGTGGCCGGCAAGATGAAAACCCCAAAATGAGCACTAAATCTTGTGAGATTAACGTATAAAATCCCTTAATGGAAAGGTAGGCACCACAGATAATTACAGATCCACAGTGCCTGACTCAGTCAAGTACAGGGCACAAATCCAGAAACTGGGGAAGGAAAGTTAAGTCATGGTATTTTCTCCAAAGGAACTTGAGTCAAGCCAGAGAGCAGCAGCATTACTGAGCTGTCAGACTATTCAGGCAGTAAGCAGGGCAAACAGAGACTCAAGGGCAGAGTTTCCAGCACTGGTCCATCCTTCACAAGAGCCAGATGAATTTTACACCCCCCTCCTGCATTGCCTTTCCAGAAGGGTGAGCAGAAGCCTTGGGACAGGCATGGGACAAGCACTGTTCTAAGGTCTGGAAGGAAACCAGACAGGAGCTTTTCAGCTAAAGCTCCTGCCAGAGCCAATTAGGAGGCGACTGCTGGATTGCAGCAGCTTTACAGGGGCAGGAGACAGCACGGAGTGACCTGACCTCACCTGGCAGGGACAGCACGGGCAAGGTGTCCTGCAGCCAGTGTCAAACACTCTCCTGCCCTACAAGGGCCTAGCAGCAGGTATGCTCACCCAAACCATTCCTCAACCCCTGAATCTGTGCTGCTTCCCTCTTCCTAAATCACAGTGAAATACAGGCACAACAGGATTTTCTCAGGACAACGCAGATGTGCCCCAAAAGCAACAGGGCAAGGCTGGTGGGGAATCTACAGGTGCTGCCCTCCTGCCTCCCCCCAGCCCCTGGGCTGAGAGCTCCATACCCACACTCATGTCCCAGAGCAGAGTACCCTGGAGACCCAATTCCCCCCACATCCACCCTCTCTCTGCTTTCATCCCCACACCTGGAGTCAGAGACCTTCCATTGCTGGAGAAAAGCCATGGCCACAGAACCACCCAGGCTGATCTTAAAGAAAGTTTTTGCTCATTTTGATTCCCAGTGCACTCAGCTTGGCCTATCCATGACACAGAAAATTCAAGAAACCCCTTTGGGGCCAGCACTGCCCATGAAGGCAGAAAGAGCCTCCCACTGCTCCAAGAGCCCAGTTTTCCTCCTTGCTGGCACAACTCTACCATGAGGCCGCTCCTTTACCCCAGACCTCCTCCCATTGATCCAATACCAGTCCCCAGCCCACATATTCTCTCATTATAAACATTAATCCCCACAGGGAAAGTGTGGTTCTCATATTTCCATCACCTTGCCAGCATCCACGCAGCAACAAAGCCATGCCACAGCAGGGAAGCTCAAGTGCTTTTCATTCTCCTGAGCAAAGCACCATCAGCCAAGGCCTATCCATTTTCTAAGGGCAGGGGTTAAGTCTCAATTCTAATTACACCTTGTCCTCCTCCTCCTGTCTCAACAGCATGGAGCTGCTTTTGAGGGGAGGTGAGGTTTGACTGGTCAAAGCTGAGTGTTTGACCAGCACACCCTGGCACAACTGGAGTAGCTGGAGGAGAAGAGCCCTGTGAAAGCAGGAGTAAGGGCTGTTATCAGAGCTTGGCAAGGAGGATCATAGAGCTGTCTCAATATCTGACATCTGCCAGACTCCTGGAGCTGCCAGGGCAACTTTTGCAAGATGTGTCCCAAGGCTAATCAGAGTTGCAAACAAAACAGGGCCTGGGGTTTATTCCACTGGATTTGTTTGCCCCCTACCATACAACACTATGCTGATATTTCAAACAAGTTTGCTTTTCTGTCTCCGACTTTTCTCAGCCTTCTTCTTGAATCGTGATTTGACCTCATGTTAGAACAGCTTAAACTATATAAACACATATACAAATATATATCTATTTCAGGAGGTAGACGTTTAGGTCTCACCTAATCACCACAGCCCAGGAGCTGGGGCTTTGCAGGAAAAAAACCCAACAAACCAACATTTCAGGGATCAGAGCCTGGTGCCAGAACTACACTGAAGAGACACAATAAAAGCTCCCAGTCTATGGCAGCATCCAGTGTCCATCTGCAGTACTGCACCCTGCCAAGGCCTGGACCATTCCAAGGGATCAGCAGGACCTGGGAATGCCACCGAGGCACAACAAACAGCAGCACACCCTCCATAGCAGAAGGTCCTCCGAGACCCTGTTGGGGTGCAGGGGTTGCATGGATGCTGCGGCTGTGCCGTCCCACAGCTGCTGGATACAGGAGCAGCCACTGGCTGTGGCTCCTTTCTCTGGGGGGAAATCCTTCACCCAGGCAGAGTCCAAGCCTCAGATGAGTTCAGTGACAAGTGCAGCAAGTGTCTCATGCTCTGAGTCGCAGCACTGATGTTAAATCTCAGTATTTGCACCTGGCAGAGTAACCAAAAAGCATTCCCCAAATCACAGAGATGCAAAGCCAACTCACCCCAGCTGCATTTCTCCATCCCCATACTCCTTCCTCCAGGGTCTGCAGGAGAGATGAGCAATACCCTGTGGGAAGAGAAGGGACTGAGTTCCCCGAGGCCAAGAAAGTCCTTCCCATTTACCCGTTATATGAAGGAGACTGCGCCCTGTGCCTGAGCTTTTTGACAGCAGGTGATGGATCCTGCCCGAGCAGAGCCCTGGGAACACTAAAACTGCATTTCGTTTATTTTCGCAGGGCTGACTTTCTCCTAAAGGCCGGCACAAAGAGAGGGCTTTAGGGCTCCTCTCCAAAACGAGCCAATGCAGCAGGACCAGAGCCCGTTCCCAGCTCCCGGCGGTCACCAGAGGGAGCCCAGCGCCCGGGAACGGCGCATCCTCCGGGCCGGGACGGCGCTGCGGGACCGGGCAAGGGCGCAGGTGACCCTCTGCAGCCTCTCCTGCCTCCTTTCTAATGGGTCATCACCGCAAGCAGACAAAATCGGAGCCCCCGCTGGCCTGCTGTAACTGTACATAAGGATTTGGGGCATGTCTAGAAACGGAGGGTGTGTTTACATCAGCTCCCAGGCAGTAATGGCTTTATCACTCCCAAAATTACCCTGCCAAAGAAAGGCACTTCACTCCTTGGGGAGGCCAGCCACTGCCACGACAGCAACATTTCTGTTCACTCACAATTAACAGAGAAATTTTTGCCTCAAAATGGGAAGGGCATCCCTCTGGCCCAGCAGAAGCTCTGTTTTGACCTTATCCTTCAACTCCTGATTGAAGTTCTGCCAAAGCCCTGCTGTCCCCAGCATCCTGAGGAGCTGACCTTCTTGAAGTCCTTATCCCTCGTTGCCCCATGAGGGACAAATCCAAAGAGGTGCCTTGAAGCACCACCTCATTTGGAGAGCTGAAATAAGCAGCTCTTCCTATGACACCTGCATTTCTGTAGGGGTAAATCTTATTCCTCCCCCAGTCTTCCTTTCTGTATTGGGGCAATCCTTGTCTTCCACACTTTCTAAGCCTTTCCCATCATTTTTAGAGCTTCTTATAAGCCACCTACACCAGGCACAATTACTGCAGCTGCTCCTGTGAGAAGGTACAAAACTACACTGTTTATTTCAGGGGAAAAAACAATCAACCCCTCACCAACTCCCAAAAAAAACAAACACCAACACTCAGACTCCTCAGCAAACTCCTCACCTTCTCTTTGCTCTGTAGTCCATGAAAACAGACAAATCTTTCCCCTGGGCTCCTATTTAAGCCCTTCAGCTGTGACAGGGATGGAGGGAACTGTTGGTTGATTCCCAACATCTGGGAGCCCTTTCACACCAGGGCAGGCTCAGCTGTTCTCTAATCCATCAGAGACCCAACACACTCTGACACCCTCCTGCTGCTCCCTGCAAATGTCACCATCTACATCTTTTCAGTGCCCTGAAACACTCCTACAACTCTCCCCCCTGCTCCCTGAACAATCCTTCTCCCTGTCCCCATGGCTCAGAATCCCCCCCACTATTCATTTTTGGGCCCTGCCCCAAAATAAGAAAGGCAATGGAAAACTGAAGTGATGAACCACCAAGAGAGTTGGGGGTTGGAGCATTTGCTCAGTGAGAGGAGGCAGAGCCTGGTGAGAAGAAGATTTTAGAGGGACAAAAGAGCAATGACCAGTTAAAAAGCAGTTCCTGAGCAGATGGATTGAAACCCTTCATGGTGGTACATGGTTTAGAGAAGAAACAGTTGAAAGAAAAGACGTTGAAATTGGATACAAGGGAAAATTTCTTTACCAGAGTGACAGCCAAACCCTGGGACAGACAACCACCTTTGTGGGCTTTCAGTGCTAAATTGGGTAAAGCCCTGAGCAAGCTGATAAGATCTCAACACTAACCCTGCCATGAGCAAGAGGTTGGACCAAAGTCCCTTCCAAGCTGATCCATCCTGCTTCTCTTCGGGAAAAGAGGGTGAACCGGAATGATAACCAAATCCAGAGCTTCCTCTCCAGCCGGGTTGTGGGAACCCTTCAGTCAGCACCACCACCCTTGGATCATCCCATGGCAGGTTGAAAAGCCTTGTCAAACACTGTGAATGTCAAGGGAAAAAAGTAGGGCAAAGGATTCAAGTGACTTGCGACAGTGACACGTGCCTGTGCTGGGGGAGGAGGAGGAAGCAGTTGAGCTCACAAGTTAAATGGGCTAAGAGCCTGGACACAGTAAAGGATCAGCTGCATCACCATCAGAGTGAAGCTGTGAGAGGGAAATTGCATCCTTCCCTTGCCATGGGCATGGCCTGGTCACAGGAGGGTGCTCAGCTGTGAGCAGCTGCTTCCTTGCAGTCAGACCGTGCACAGATTTAATTCTTATTGTATTTCAACTGGTGTGGGACCGAGTGAGATGTGGGGAGCACCTGGCCCTCATTCCACTGCAAAGGGCAGCTCCCACCCCAGCCTCTGCCCCTTCCTCCCCAGGGAGAGAAAGAGCTGTGAAGATGCTCGTGTTATCTAAGAGAGATCTCAGATGAATCATGACTCACTCACCTTTCAAAGCTGTCAAAAAAAAAGAAAACAACAAACTCAACAAAACAACCCAAACCCAAAACAACTTGAATGGTTCAGGAAGAAAATCAAGCATAAACAGTGGCTGAAGGTTTGATTTCTGTTTTGATGTGTGTTTCTGGGGAGGCAGCCGGACACAGATGGGAGCTCAGGCTGGACAGGCAGTGGCCACTGCTGCCGTGTCCCAGGGATCCATCAGCCCCACTGGGAAGGTGAATCCAACATTCCAAAACAGAGACATGGCACCAGCAAAGCATCCCCTTCATCCCAGTTAACTGGAGCCATGTGCCTGCTCAGCTGGAGGGATGGATCACAAAAGTGGCTTTTCCTGGAGCGCTGCCTCTCTTGGCCTCTCCTGGGGACAACATTTTGGGAAGTTTCCCCAAGTGAGGGAAATAATTTCCTCAAAGCAGATTACTCCCACTCTCCACTTCCCTGGCACAGGTGGAGGAGATAGTAGTTGGGTCTGTGAGGTATGGAGGTGTTTTATTTGTGGTTTTCTCTGAAAAGCAAAATACAGGATGGTTATTAAACAATTAACTTCTGCACATTCTGTTCTCTTGTGATCTGTCCTTGTTATCTCAGCCTCCAGATTAAAAAGGATTAGACATGGCAATATGTTGTGAGAATGTTGGAGTCACTGAGGGCCATCTCAGGCTTAAAGATGCCCCCTTTCCCTTCTCTCATTAAAAGTTGTTTTCCATCTTAAAAATGGGGTTCTTTTGCTCCTGTCCTCTGGACATGGTTCTGGTCCAGAGCCACACAATGTAACAGGACCATCACAGGACAACTAAGGCAGGAGAAGTTGTGAAGGTCACCCTGCTCCAGGCTGGAGGATTGATGAGGAAAGGCACTTTCCCAATGTGTTCTTCATGACCACTCCTGCATCTTGCCCCCTTCAATCCCACCCATGCTCTGGGAGTGCTGCTGTCGAGGTTAGTAACAAAACACCTGAATTTAAAACCAACCAAGGGCCCAGGCTGTACAACTGGGCCACAGAGAGGCTTGGCCTGCTCCAAATAAGTGGTGGCAGATTTTGCAAGAATCCTGTAGGCTGGGATGGAAAAAAACATCAGGATCAAAGGCTGGTCCGAGAGAAGCTCCAAACCAGCTCCAACACAAAGCTTTGCCTGTGCAGCTCAACCACTGCCTGCGTGGGAAGTTACCAAATGACAAAGGATTTGCCAGAATTGGGTTATGTGGATTACCAGAGGAGAAGCTGGTATTAGGTGTGCCGGGGCCTCTCTTTTTAGGCATTGTGCCCCAGCTGAGTTCAAAGCAGGGATTGTGGCAGGAGAGGCAAACACTCAAAACTCTGTCCAAACAAGGTCCAGAGGTTTAGGTGCTCAGCATTTAGGTGCTTGCAAAAGGTGTTGACCCCTGAGGCTCATGATAAAATCTAAAGCTCCCTTTGAAAGTTAAGTGTTTAACATGAAGGAACTGCTGTCCCATTGCTCTACTGCCAAAGTTTTTACAAGAGGATGCCACAAGAATTTCCCTCTGAGAGTTTTGCACAGTGGAAGGGGAGAGACTGCAAAATTACTTTTCTCATGTTTGCACAAAGAGGGATTTGTCAGCCAGAGTGAAGAAGAGAGAGGGCAGCAGTGTGAAAAGTGAAGAAAGGAATAAAGTCTATGTGTATTAAAAATTGTAAATAAATGCAAACGTGTGCCTGGAAAATCAAGGTCTGTGTATGATTCAGAGAGAATTTATCCTAGAGAAAGGGAGAGTAAGCCCACAGCTCTTCTGCTCCAGGGAATATGTTTTTTAAATTATTGACAATTTATACAATCTGGCACTCTTCTAAATATAATTTTATTAGCATGAGAAGCCACTTGGCAGCAAGCCAAACTAATGCTGGTGAGTTCACAGTTTTCAAGACAAAGAGTTCTCTTAGAGAGAAGAAGGAAAAAGACTGATTTGTGAAGAAGAGCCTTGCAGCTTCTGCCTAAAACCAGCCTAAAACCTTCTGCCTAAAACCTGCCATCTTCTGGGTGCAGGCTTAAATGGAGCAATATTCCCTACTCTCAGCTTGCTTGTCTCTGCTTTCCAAAGGAGAGGAGGCATCTGCAGTCACGCTGCTCATCAGCTCTCCTGTCATCCTCCTACAATAACCCCTGAGAGAGAGGGAACACGGCTATGGAAGGGAACCGAGGCTCCCACTGTCACCCACCCCCTGGGATGGGCACAGTTGGGCAGGAGCCCACGAGCAGGAGCAGTTTTTGGCTGCCCAGCACGTTCCAGTTTGCCAGGAGGGATGGGACAGAGGAGCTGTGGCTGGTAGGGATGGGAGGACACAGCCCACGGGAGCCGTGGGAATCGCCTTTCTTCCCGGGAGGAGCGTGATGCAACAGCACAGGAGAGCAAAGCCATGCATCAGGCTCCAGCACGGCTGGATCAAAGCACTTTCCTGGGTATTACAGAAAAAAGAATCCAGCCAAAGAATCGTGCTGAGCTTTATTTTATTGAGCAGAGACAGCAGAGGGAGGACAGGCTGCTCCCGTGTCCGTGGCCGCTGCCGACGGTGGCTCAGCTCCTGCTGCTCGGTCACAGGGAGGACTCAGCATTTCCCCAGGTGCTTCAATCTTATTTTCCCTCCACTTCTCCTGTAAGAGGAGGGAGACAGACTTAGACCAAGCAGCAAATGACAGACACAGCAGTGTGGGACAGAGCACATCCATCCCAACGGGCCTGACTCATGCCAGTGCACGTTCCTGCTACCTCACAAGGACCCTCCAGCCATTTTCTCTTCTCCTCATTCTTCTCTGATACCCCCTAGGATAAAGCAGTCTTGGCTGCACACTAAATGTAAGGATTTCTAAGGCAAAAACCTTCTGCAAGCACATTCCATCCATCAGGGATGGCTCCTATTGCATCTCCTTTAAAAGGTGAGAGAGCTCAGGGAGAGACATTCTGTTCTTCCTCTGAGATCTTGTGTCTTGTTCCACAAAGTTCATTCAGACTTTTCAGGAATAACTTGGCATGGCTCAGCTCCCACATTCCTCCAGGCACTTCTCAGTACCCAGGAGTGTGGGCAGTGAGAGCTGCAGCCTGTGGCACACAGTGGGAATTGTGCATCAATTTAGTGCGTGCGGAAGGTACAGGCAGGATGCATTTGCCTCCCAGGCCCTGTGCTGCCTCTCAGCATGGCAACCAGCAGCCTGCAACGCCCAGAAATAAATTAAAATTAACTCATAATCACCCAGCTCTGCTCCAAGGAGGGAACATTCCGCTTGGCACTGTTCAGAGGCTGGTGCAATCAGCCCTGCATACAGGGCCTGCCCTCCATGAAGAGCACCATTAGATCCATGAAAATGAAGGCAAACCTTGCTCCTTCAATCCCCTGGGTCACTTACAGCACTGCCTTGCAGAAGGCACACTTGTTCCCGTACGTGATGCCATCCGTGCCACAGTGAGGGTTGGACTCCCTCGTGCAGTACACGCTTCTGTTTACAAACTCTCTACAAATCTGCACAAGGAATAATAATAAAAAGAACCTTTCAGGATCCCCATATTCTTTGTTTCACTTTCCAGATTGGACACAAGGTCATTAATGTAATGCTTTTTCTGACAAGTGCTGACACTTCCTATTTTCTGACAGAAAAAGCCTTCTCAAAAATGAGCAGAAGCAGCACCTTAGGAGAATTTTGACCCTGTGTTTGAGGAGGGGAAATTATAGTCACAATTGCTAGGAGAAGTCTTGATCTCCCAACAATAGGAGTGGATTAGCCCAGGCATGCAGGAGAAGAGTCAGCACTGATGCTCTGTCAGGCACTTGGAGCTGAGCTACCTCCCTGCTGCATGACTTCAAGCGTGTTGCGAAACCCCGCACTCGGCGTGGTGCTTGCTGAGCTCCAGCTTTCCCAGAGGAAGGAGGGGAAAACCAAAGGGGAATTCCCTGGGGAATGAAAAATGCTGCCCAGGAAGTGTACAGGTATTTTGTCTCTCTACAAATCCCAGAGATGAACTAAATTTGGGGGAAGAGTACACTCAAAACCCCATTTGCTTTATGAGAAGATTGGATAAGTGAAGCCAAGTCAAAAATGGTGCAACACATAAACCTCCCCTATGCAAGCACCCCAGACCTAACCACAGGAAGCCTTTGCTAAACCAAAAATCTATTTCCCTGCTAGCCTATTTACCTGCTAACATGGCCACACATAACATCCCCCAGGTAGCAGTGACCTCCCCAGCAATGGGAATCCTTGGAAGGACCCACCTGCTCCCAGCAGACTTTAAAAACTGTTTACCCAGCACCAAGATTTTGGTTATAAAAACATTCCTCCAAAGTGAAATGCCATGACTGGATATGGCCCTTGGTGCTATGGTTTAGTTGACAAGGTGGTGATGAGTCAAAGGTTGGACTCGATGATCTTGGAGGTCTTTTCCAACAGTAATGATTCCATGATTCTATTTAATGCGGATTCAGCAAGCAGAAACAGCAGCACTAACCTCTTCAATCTCTTGACCTGCTACATCTGGAACTAAGACAAAAAAAAACAAATAAAAACCAGACAGATTTTACACGTCAGCATTACTTTCTGATAAAGTCTGAGCTAAATTCACAAACCCTTTATGCAAACCACACTGAAACATACTCCAGATTTTTCCTACTCCGTCATCCCTCACAGGGGAAGAGGGGGCAGGAAATACATTATCTGAATTGCTTTCCAGTATTTTCCTATTTTGAAAAATGCTACTAAAATACCATGTAATCATTCATTCAGCTGCTAACTACACCTCAGACACATAACCCAATCTCCTGGAAGGCAGCCACTCCCGGGGAAGCAAGCTGCCATATCAGAGATTTTAAACCTATATTGGCTTTTAGGCTCCTGCACCTCTGAACAGTGGAAGTGGCTGGTGCTGCTGACAGGAGTGGACCATGGAGAAGGAGATCCCGTGCTTGGGTTCTCAGCCATGCTCAGCACAGCCCAGACACCCACCTAGGAGAGGCTCAGCCCAGGTGAGATACAAAGAGACATCGTGGGGTGATAGAGAGCGGAACAGACAGCACCACCCAGAACCAGCTCAAAAATCCCCTCTGCAGCCACAGGCTCTGGGCTTGGAGCTGATCAGTCCATGCTCTTTGTGTTTCTTCCCAGCAAAGCCAGCAGGCAGGCGTGTAGGTTGAGTCAGAGCTGTGAAACGGGGCGACCTTGTCATGTCTCTAAGGGGGAGCCTGACACTCCAGGGTGGGTTGAATGCAGATTTGTAGAATCTGGGTCACAGCAGTGAGGGACAAACACCCAGCACTTGGTGAGGCTGTACCTGCTGGTCAGCAGGGTCACTGCCAGCTGTGGTTCTGCTCAGGGGGCTCTGGGCAGGAGGTGGAAGGACCTTGTCCTACACTCATCCCTCCCCAGAGGAAATCCCACCCAACCCTCAGTCAGCTCAATCCTCATCCATCAACCCTTCCTATTTCTTTTGCTATTTCTGTTGTCCTTTGGCGTTTTTTCCTGGTGCTGGCACATTTACCCTTGTCCTCAGGTTTGGCTAGGCTGCCTTAATGGTGAAGGCTCTGGTATGGCTATCTGCATATTATTTACAAAACAGCTCATTAAATATTTCTGATAAATATTACATGCAGCTACAGCAGAATTTGTGATGATGCCTCTTGACAACTGTTTATTTTACAGGAGATCACAGAGTTTGCTGCTATTCTGGCCGGCCTTGGAAGGAAGCATCAGCCTTCTGACAGAACCCAGTCCCAATTAAGACTCAATTAGAGACAGATGAATATTTCATAATGAATAATGTGTACAAAGCAATTCACCTCTTCTCTGTGCACAGCTTGCCATTTTCTCAAGTGACTTCTTTATTCAAATTATTCACAGAAAAACAAGTATAAATAATTCTTGTTCCACATTTTCTTCAATAACTGTTGCCACACACCTTGCAGAGCTGGGTCAGCTGGACTCAAGCAAGTGATAGCACTGACATGGTCTATAGGTTCAAAAATCATCACTCAGCTTCCCTACATCATCACAGAGATGTGTAAATCTCCAAATAAATAGTTGCTGGATCCTTTTAATTTGCCCTCTTTGTTCTGACTCCTTGAGGACATTTGAATTTAATTTTCGAGCTTTTCTCTGCAACATCAACGAAAGCTGAAACTTTCATCTAATTACGTCTCCACATCTCCAAGGAAAACACCAAATATCAAGATGCTCAGGATCAAAACAAGAGCAGATGACCTGGAGGTGAGCGAGTTTCTTCTCTAACTGGTTCAGCACAACTCTCCAGCGAACATTTGTACCAAAAAATCATAATTACACTCTGCTTTTGTATATTTGCTGAAGAAATGCTCAGAATTTGCTCGCTCTGTCTCCCAGTGGCACCTCCACTGCTTTATCCACTGCAGAGGCACACGAGGAGCGGAAATATGTCACATGAGTGAGCAAGTCCTGCAGATATTTCTACTTGCTCAGCTTCATCTTCAAGCCTGTCAGCCAGTTATCAAGACTCTCCAAAATCTGTTGTCAGGAGAGATTTTGGTGTTTGTTTTTCTTTTCTAGGCTAGGGAAAAGATCACTTACCCGAGACGAAAGAGAGCAGCAGCAGGGTGAGAAGCACTAAGGCACCTGTAGCCCTCATGCTACAAGGAGCTCTTTAGTCCAAGCCAAGGTTGGAGCAGGAGGTGTTGTCTCAGTCCCAGAGCCCACAGTGTGCACACAGAGCTGCCCTTCTGTGTATTTATGTGCCTGTCCACAGCTGTCCTCATTCCCCACCTTAATTGTGAGAACTTCTCCACTTGATTTCTAAAGCCATTATTGGTCCTGGCCGGTTTATGGTGCTTTAAGGAATGCTGCCCTGTCCACATCAAACCTAGAAAGGGATAATTACATGAGTGATAGACATGCTTGTAATATAATTATTTTTTTTTTTTTTAAATAGTCACAGGATTCTCACAAGGCTGAATTTTCAAAGCGGTGATTCATCAGGGAAGCTGGTAATTTTCATTCTCTGGGCCCTCTCTGGATGCCAGCACTGAGGCTCTGAGGCAGCGTGATGACACTCACTAGACGTTACGAAATAAATCACAGCATGAGAATGTGTTGTCTGTGAAACCAATTATACGTTGTTCCCTGGCTATTTTTGAGGATGGTTCTAAATTTGTGGAGTTGGGGTGGAGAAGCGCTGGGCTGTGACATGCTCTCCTTGCTGTGTGCACAGTCCCAGATAGGACTGCTGACTCTCCTCCCTGAACTATTTAAACTCTAGCTGTCAATGTTTTCCCAGTTCTTCACATTCACAAACATATGTTAGGGCTCTGCTCCCACCCCAAGTGGCAGAGAAGGGAATTTGATGGGAAATTGGCAGATCCAAGCTCTATTTCCAGCTGAGGCTGTGCTAGGATTTGTGTTCAGCTGCACCATTTGCCAAACACCTCTCCAGATAAGTCTGGAGAGGTGTTTGGCAAATGGTGCAGCTGAACACAAATAAGCTTGAATTTTAGTATGTTTTCCTAAGGAGACAAGGCTTAGGAGAGGAATATGTGTAGATATATCTGGGTTTTAGTTCTCCCAGTGAATTTGGAATATGAAACTAGTTCCAGCCAAATTTTACACAGGAGTAAAAAAAAAAAAAAAATTAAAAATTAAAAATAACCATCACATTTTTATACATTTTTCTAGCAACAGAGAAAAGATTCCACCAGCATCCCCAACCAACAAGGGAGAGAGTTTCTGCAGAAGAGCAATTCTGTGGGTGCCCTACATCTGGGGAAGCATTTCAGTTTGCAGCTTGCCAGACATCTTAAAATCCACACAGTGGCAGAGAAACCGTGACTGACAGGCGAATCCTCAGCTGTCTATTAAGGGTGATCTCACGACGCAGCCTCTCATGTAATTTAGTTATCAAACCCGTCAGCCGCTGCGCCGTTCCCGGCCACGCTCAGTTCTGCCGCTCGCAGCACTCCTGCTTTGCCCTTTCTGGTTTCAGACGTCACCGCTCACGACCACAGCCTCGATGCCTCAGCCCCTTATCTGCCCCAACATTGCAGCACAACTGGCTGGCTCCATCCTCAGCAAACACCCGGCAGGGAGCAGCCCCTTATGGGCTGAGCTGAGGGAAAGGCTGAATTACCAACCAGTGATTGTTGTTATTGCCCACTTCCCTTCATGGCACCTGAACAGTCGACTCACTGGCAAAGGTGGGAGAATTCCATCCCCCTGATAGAAGGAGGGCACCTGGACCTTGTTGTGCAGCCTAAGGGATGGCTGGGCAGACTCTTAACCTGTGCTGGGCCATCTTTAGACTTAAATGCTACAAACATTTCCGTCTTCTAAAGAGTCCTTGCTAGAGGCTTATGAAGCAGCTGGGACACAGCCACCTATTCACTGTTTGCCCCCCATTTTGCTGCCTTCTTTGGGCTTTTCCAAAGCCTTCTGAACTCCTCAGACATGAACTGCCACTGCAGAGGAGGCTCATCAGAAGACCTTGCCATCTAAGACAGTTTTCTGCTATAGAACTCCACTAGTCTGTGGCCATAAAACTCTTGTCCAACAATTATAGCCAAACACATTCACTGGCTACTTTTACTGTTCCATAACTATTTTTTTCAGTCACACAAGCAGGTAACTAGTGAGGACTCTCATGACACTCCAATTTGTCTTCTCTTAGGAGCAGGCACAAAGGTATGAGGTGATTTATATTACCTGTACTAACACCAAAAAAAAAAACCCCAAAACCTGAAAATAAGAATTTTCATCCCTCTTCCTCTGACAAAGCTCTGCTCTCTGTGCTGGGGAAAGACAAGTCTCTTATCTTCTGGTGGGAAGCACCTACGAAATCCTTGGTCAAGAAATTATCTACTTCAGGGAACAAGACCAAAAGAAGTGTCTTGAAAGTCACAGATTTTGTCCTAAATATCAGCCTTAGCAGTAGGTGTTCTTTTACGTAACAAGAGAATGGGAGGTGGAGAAAGGATGAGGAAGGGAGTGTGTAAGCCATGGCACTTGGGACTTTTTTGGCTTGTGCTGTTTGCATATTAACTCCTTGACTCACCCAAAAAGATGGCACATCATCATGAGCAGTCATACATGTCATTGTTCCTGCAGTGCACGCTTCAGGCTCCCACAAAGATGTTATCTTCACACCTTTTTTCCTAAGACAGAAAGCACATTTGAGCTGCCAGAATATCTTCTTTCCTGGAGTTAGAAAACCCAAGGCCTTTTCCTGAAGGGCCCTCTGCCTCACCTCTGCCTCAGGTATCCCCAGCAGAGCTTTTTCGGTCTCTTCTCCAAGAAGCTGAAAGCCTGAGCCCAGTCTAATTTCTCCTCAGGTTCTCATTAGGCTCATTACAGCGTTGCATAGCTTGCTGCAATTTTCTGCTGATGGGCACAGTCTCAATGGACACACCCTACAAGGAAGCAGCACTTCCTAAGTTTCTTCCCCATGAGATACCTCTTGCCTTTGCCACAAGCCTCCTTTTTGTAATGCACCACCAGACCTGCCCCTTGCCCAGGTGTGACCAGGTAGAGATGATCAGAGCCACCTTTCCCACTTCCCCAGGACCATCCCCCCAGGCCAAGGCCCCTAAAAGGTCCAGTTCCTCCAAGTTCCTGTGCTGTGGCAAAGACAAATCCATTTACACTCTGGAAGACTTCAAAATTAGGAAAGTTGCACTATTTTATAGCATTTTCTGGTGATTTGCTACAGAATGACATTCTCTCCTGAGGGCTTGGGCTGGTATTTTGCTCTTCATTGTGGTTGATTTCACCACTTCTCCTGCCTGATAGATAAGTACCTAACAGCCTGAAAGACCATTACCCCTGCCCAGAAAACAAAACCAAAACCATTCCATGACAAAGATTGTGGCTGCATTTAATTTATTGATCAATCAAAGCAGAGACTGATGCATAACAGTTGAGGGAGCAAGGAAGAGCATGTTTGATTGAAGAATTTGTGAGGGAAATGTCATGTTGAAGGGCCCAGCTCCAGTGCTTAGCACTCGCCCTGGTGCCTGACGAACAGAGTTCCACTGCTGCGTCTGAAGAGAGAGAGGGAGACCAAAATTAGAGACATGGATCTCATTTTCATGGCCTAACTTCACCCAAATAAGCCAAATGCCCTTGTGCTCTCCAAGCCATAAAGTACTTCACTTAATGTTCCGCCTCTTTACAGATTCCCCAATTTACACGCTCTCATACATTGAAGAGATTTGGGACAAACCCCATAATTTTGGACACCTCCTACAGTCACACTTTCAATCACCCTGACAGGGAGGCAGTCAGCAATGCTACGAGCCTGCAAGCGGGGATCTGCTTTTAATTGCAAGGGGAGGAGGAGAAGACTCACTCAGGCTTAAGATCTGCAGCGCCTGGGGGGTGGCAGAGGAGTGAGCTTGGGGAGAGGAGTATGGGGTAGGGATGGGAGCTAACAGGAGCTCTGGGGCTTCCACAGCAGCTGCCACAGCTGCACGAGAGCTCCAGCTCCTCTGGTTTTGTGGCCACACAGTGAGCTCTGTACTTACGAGACAGCGTTGCAGAACTGGCACTTGTTTCCGTAAGTTCTGCCGTCGGAGCCGCAGATGGGGTTGTACTCGGAGGTGCAGATGAGGTTGCCACCCTTCTGCTGGTTGCAGTCAATCGTTTGCTAATGGAGCAAAAATAGGGTTTAAAGCTTGTCTTCTCTGTATTTTCCTACGTGAGTGCCTTATGTTTATTTAATATTTGTGATATGGAAAAGCACCAGAGCACTTTTCGGGAGCAGGGCTCTGTTGTTCCAGCAATTCTGCAGTCTCAGAGAATGTGCTCGCCTGGAACAGCCTGAAGTAGGGAGATGCCAGAGGCAAAAAAGTCTAAGAAATATCATCATTATAAGTAGTGAAATGGCCATGCTGGTATTTCCAGGCTGGCTCTCTCCTTGTTGCTCTGGTTCAGCAGGCAAGCAAAGGCAAGTGGACAGAAAGAGGGTGGTCATAAGCCCCAGTGCACTAAGTTCTCCCACCCAGGGACTCCCTGCTACCAATAGTGCTCCTGCATCCGTGGTGCTGCTTCCCTTGCTCATTCAGTTTCACAGCAAATGAAGGTCTCAGCACCCTCTGCCTGCTGTTCCCAGATCAGAGAGGGCACCAGATGCATGAGCCCTGTATTTGCTTCCACATCTGTTGACCCTGGCATAACTATTTCCCTCAGGTCCTATTTCCAGACCAAATGCACCAGGACAGTGCAGGCATTTCCATTATTTAGTCGTGAATTTGTGTTGCAAAATGTGACAGCAGTTAAGAGTGCAGATTTCTGGCTTTACCTGTGTGAAGCACTGTCCGTAGTTCTGCAGGTTCACTTCCAGGCCGCTCCTTTGGGGGGAAAGTGAGGATGAATGAGCACAGTGCAGCTGCTTTGTGAGCCAAACTACCCTGTTATGCTCCAAATACCAAAAGGAGCAATACTGATGCAGAAAGCCTCCCCTGACCCATGCCTTTCACTTACGCCACAGCATTACAGAAGTGGCACTTGTTCCTGTAGGTGATGCCGTTGGTGCCGCAGATGGGGGAGTACTCCATGGTGCAGGGGACATTGAAACCACGGCCAGGCTTCAGGAAGCCAGTACAGTCAACCTGAAACAGTCACAGAGCAGCCTTTGAATCTCTGCTCCCCTTTGCATCAGCCCCATGTAATGGAGTGTGGGGCAAGAGACATCTCCCCCTCTTCCCAGAGCTGCCAGATGAAAGGGGCTTCCAGCCAGTGTGGTGGGTTTGGGGGAACACAATTAAATCCTGCCTGTGGGTACAGCATCAGCATCTGTCCTGAGGTGGGCTTCTTCCCTGTCATCTTGGGGGTTTTCCCCCTGAATGCCACCGTGAAGGATCTTTGCCTAAAATACCTTATGCAGCAGCAATATCTGCTGTATGGTGCCAGCACCTTTCAAAAATGGAGTTCACACTCAGCTTGCTGCTCCCACAATTACTCTGAGTGTACTGAAATGGAAGTCTTGTATTATGTGAAATAGCACAGCCTGAGTGTTTCTTTACTCTCTCTCTCTAAACTAAAAATAGACATTATTTGCCACTTCATGGTAGCTCCATGTATTGATACTAACTTTAACTTAACTTTATGATGAACATTCTGATAGAATCAGTGTTTTCTGTTACAAAATTATAATTTTGTTGAAATCCAAACTTCTTCTGGGAATTTCTTAGCTACAACAAGCCTCTAAGTATAAATCTAAAGAGAAGTGTTTTCATAACACTGAATGAAACACTCTTGAAATCAAAAGTTTCCATTCTAAAGCCTGGTGTTATACAGAAGATATTTTGCATTTTAAAACTCGCTGATTTTAGCAGTTCAAACAAAATGCAAATTAAATTCCTGCAAATCTGAAATTCTTCATTTTCACTCCACTTCTGAGAGTTAGCAATTGTGTGGATTCAGTACAGAACGAATCCTAGGCAAGGTTTGTGTCTGGCTATCCCCCACCACTGCTCAGATCAGCAGAAGGAACCCATCTCTGACCGTACCCTAACGCATCTTCCGTCGTGTTTCTTGTCAAGAGCACGGTTGCGGCTAGAGGGAGAGAGGGAGAAGGAAAGCAAGGATTAATCTTTTCATGCCATGTACTCATCTCAATCATTAAGTCTCTCCACCCGTAAAACCCCAGTAATTAATCAGATTCTGGAGCTTTGACACGGAAAATCCCAGGCATTAGGGAAGACAGAAACTTAAGAAAAATCTAGTCCACCTCATGATTAGTCACAACCCCAAGGGCTTCTGCCTGATGCTTGGAGTGGCCCTGTGGTGATCAGGGGACCTTCTACTCACAGGATGTCCTTGCAGAGGGTGCACTCGTTGGGGTAGGTGCGGCCATTGGTGCCACAAACCGGGTCGTAGTTGCGGGGACAGGCGATGTTCATGGTTTTCCCAGACAGAAAGTATGAGCCGCAGGAGGCCTGGGAAAGAGGACTTGGGATGTCTCCAAACAGACAGAAGGGTGTTCTTGCCCTAATCATGTTTTTGCTGCACTGGGAGACTGCTGTGAGGAGTCTCTATGGCTCTTCCATGGTGAAGAAAAAATATATTGTGTGTCTTACAGCATATGAAAGCACCTCTCTGCTATTAAGGCTTAAAGTAGTTTTGGCAAGAATTACAGGCAAAAAGATCATTCCTTGGGGAATCAAGACAGGGAAGATATTTAGGCAGATATTCAATAGTCCTATAGATTTTCTGCTGGCACTCTGTGCCGTGCTGACTTGCACTCTACGTTATTAATCGCTGTCTTTTTAATCATCAACGTGCTAAATTATCTCTTTCTGACAAAGGTATTTTGTTATGTTGGGGAAAAGAGGTGCACTTAGGGGCACTTCTTTGTTATTCATCCTTTTTTCCCCCCTCAAGCCTTCCCTGGAGTATGAGTATGAATTATTCATCTAGACTTAGAAATCAAGACTAAATGACAAAGAAGATCTACTACTCACCCGTCTTTGAGCAACTGCAAGATCTACAATAAAAACAGAAATGATAAAATGTAAAAATTGTATGATGTCCTTCACTAAAATTCCTTTGGAATCATAAATTTCCCTACAGAGTGACCAGATACACCTCATTACTGAGAAGTGATTATCTTCCCAAATGTTTCATCTACTCCAAGAAAATGTGAAGTGATAAACCAAGATTAAAATAAAAATCACTTATTTGTGAAACCAGAAAATTTGACTCACTAAACAAGAAATAGGACCCAAAATTTTATCCTTTTTTAGCACTATAATCCCCACTAAGGCTCAAAAGCTTAAAGCATAGATCCCATGTGTTTATCTGCACAAGGGTCAAGTTCATTGAAAAGAGAGCCCGCGTGCCCTTAAACCATCACATCCCCAACAGGCTGCACTCTCCTTCAGGATGCCCAGAGGAAGGCAAAGCATCAGGAGGTCTAGACCAGCACAGAATGTAACAAAAGTGCCAAAAATGCCTTACCAGAAAGGCAGCTGAGAAGGACCAGCCCCAGAAGGGCAGCACAGTTGGCCATCTTCATGTCGGCGGTGGTGGTAGCGGCTGTTCCGTGTGGGTCGGTTGCCGGAGAGTGGATGGTTCTCAGCCTTCTCCCTCCCCAGTATATATATGCATCTCCCTGACCTTGTGAAGTCATCACCAGAAAGTAATTATTTGCTCTGTAAACTAGTAAAATTGTATCGATTACTGAGTTGAGCTCCAAAGAGTACTTGTTTGTTAGAGAGATGCCCAGAAGAATTAAACAAAAATGTGAGCTACACCCAGCTTGTTAACAAAGGCGCCTTGCTGTACAATGAGTGATTTGTACTTTCCAAACAGGAGCACTGTCTCAATAGTGGATGTTGTGAAATGGCATATGGAAGTTGGGGAAGGGAAAAAAGAGCCCGTTTGTTGGAAGTGTTTGACTTGTGCTCACCATATCTAGGGAGGAACTGGGCTAGACAGGAGCTGGGATCCAGGGGAGTTTCCTGGTACAGCAGACTTGGGTGACAGCAGCATGGGACACACTGAGCTTTTACTGACATGACATCTGGGTTCTGGCAGGCATCAGTGCACTTTAAAGATGCTGAAGCCTCAGTGAATCTCTCTACACTCTCTCCTTTTGATTTCCTGGTACACAGGATTTCTCACCAACAGAAAGTCATCACAGGAGAAAAGCATTACAAAAAACCACAGAAGTTTATAAGACATTTCTGTGTAGGAGCAAGAGTTATTCATCTGTTGGCATTGAACATTAGTCTGATTAAGAAATTATGAGAATAAGTAGCCTTCAATCTGCACTGGGATAATGTTTCCTATAAATGGCAAGCAACTGTTATTCTGTGCAGGTGAAATGGCCTTGTTAATACCAGAGGCATTCCAGAAAAAATTCCAGTAACTGCAAACAGAAGGGGAGCCGTTAGGCTTCCCCTTCTCCCTCAATTATATGGCATTAAATTTAGAGTGTCGGCTGAAAGTCGTGTTTTAGGGAAGATAAGTGATAAATAATGTGCTAGGCCCTGCTAAGTGGCTCGACTCTATCGCAGGTGCATGGAAAAACAAATAAGGGATATTGCATAAAATAATAAATTTTTGATTTAAGGTAGTCACGGAAGGAAGTGACGGATGGAACTTGTTTGTGCTTCAGAAGAAGCTTGATTCATACATGTGGCTTAAAGGCAGCCTGGGTTTTAAATAGAAAGTCAGAATTGGTTTTCTTATTATCCTGGGAGATGTTCAACTCTTGGCATGAGCAGATAAATCACAAAAATGTAGCTGAAAGTGTGAGGGAACTGTAGTCACAGAATGGAGCTTGTGGGATTTGGCCTGTTTATATCAATGAAATCATTTTCCTGAAAAATAAATGAATAATGCTATTTGGATCTCTTTCACAAATATCACAAGTCGAAGGGTTCCTTTGAAAGTTGTTTCTGTCGCATTCTTAGCATCCTGAGTGAGTTTACTTTCAGATTCCTTGAACTGATTGTGAGCATATTTGGAAAGGAAGCGGTAGTCGTGGAAGCATTAACATTGATTAATCTCCAGGGGCAGGAATGCCAAAGTCTGAAAACAAAGTTTCCTCAGAACTTGCACCAGCTACCGGTGGAGGTGCTGCTGGCCAGCCCCTGTGGCTGGGGGGGGGTCCAGAAGCAGAGTCTGTCTCCTCTTCAGCCCTGCCACCCAAACTCCTCCAAATCCACCTCCAGATCCGAGATCCCCACTAGCAGAAACTGTGCTGCTTCTCCTGTTGTGTTTCCTGCCAGGCTGAAGCCTCCAGGAGCTGTTGTGGCTGGCAGGTGTCTGCCAGGGAGCGGCATCGCTCTCATGTTGGGCCAACACCTGCCCTGTCATTAGTTAGATCCGCTGGGAGATCCCCTCTGCCCCACATGCTGCCCCTGAGGGTCTTGGTGGCCATCCAGGACTGTTCCAAAAGCAGCTCTTGTTCCCCAGCAACCCCTTCCACATCACATGGCAGCAGGGAGAAAAAGAGATCCAGGGAAAGACCCTCCTGCAAGGTCTGGGGGAAGGGATGGGAGACAAAGGGCAGTACCCAGGGCAGGGCATGAGAGCTGCTGGGACAGGTGTGACAGGGATTGCACAAGGAGCCCCATTAATAGGAAACAGAGGGAATGGGACAGGAGTAAACACAGGGAAGCAGATGGACTGAAAATAGGCATTAGGAGCAGTGAAAAACAACAATTTCCCATGACAGTGAGCCTTGGGAAATGTCATACACCTGTTGCAAATGGGAAGGGCAAAGTGAACCCACCTGCCCAAACCCCTCTGTGACGAGTGTGATGGTGCCAGACTCTTCTCAGTGGTGTCCAGTGACAGGACAAGGAGCAGTGGCCATAAACCAAAACACAACAAGTCCCACCTCAACATGAGGAAGAACTTCTTTCCACTGAGAGTTGCAGAGAACTGGAACAGCTGCCCAGGGAAGTCATGGAGTCTCCCTGTTTGGAGTCATTCCAAACCCACCTGGCCATGTTCCTGCGTTATCTGCTCCAGGTGTCCCTGCCTTGGCAGGGGGGTCAGACTGGGTGATCTCCACAGATCATTTCCAACTCAAACTATCCTGTGATTCTGTGATTCTGAGAGCCAGGAGTGTCCTGATGGAGGGCTGGGTAAATTGACTTTGGGATTATTTTAATGTTTCTACAGATACGAGATCCATACAAAAGCTTAAATAAAACTCTCAAAATGCTTCCTTCTATTTCAGGCTCTTAGAAGGCAAGCATTCAGGAAGGTTATGGCCACATGAATGGGATAAATGTTGGCCATCATATGATGGATCTTCTTGTATTAAGGTAAATTTCCAATAACTCTGGAAATTCTAGCCAATTTCTAATCCAGCAGTATTTCTTCCCCTAGAAGTGATAATTTCCTGGGAAGCTTTTCCTCTGGCCTTGAGACTCCCCATCTCAAGTAACTCCACAGCCTACCACAACCTAAAAAATTCTTCATTGATGCTCCCTGCTTTGGTTCAAAACTTGCCACAGGCTTCATCTGGCTACAAAGGGCAACGATGCTCTTTTATTATTATATTATCATTAAATAAGAAGGCGGATGTGCGCATGCAAGAGGTGTTGTCGTGCCAGCAGCGGTGTCACTGTCCATGCTCAGGCCGGCTGCTGTCACAGGGTGATGGAGAACAAAGGGGTTCCGCGCCCCAGCCCGTGCTGGAGGAGGGACCGGCGCAAACCGCGTTTCTCTGCGGTTCGCCGGGGATGTGCAACGACTGCAGGAGCTCCGAGCTGCTGTTCCCAGACCTCTGCACACGGGGGCAGAGCTGGATCTTCTATGAGAACAGAAATTCAATTTACAGCCGGCAAAGCCCCTGCTCTAAGCCGCACTCACCTATTATTTCTCCTTGTAGTTCAGCTATCTGATTGCTGCCTGCATATCTCCAGTCCTTTAAGCAGAGATGATATCGCGGGCAAGGGTGTCTGGAATAATTTGACTGTCTGGGAGCTGCATGCTAACAGCATAAGGCTGAGGATCCCAATCCCTCACTGAATCTCAGCTCTGCCTCACTGCAATAGCTCTGACATAGCCAGCCCCAAAAAACACCTGCAATTAATTCACTTTTCAAATACAATTTTATTTTTCTCCACATCAAGAAGGACTGCAGTAACAAACCATTTATGCTGAATGAATCCAGAGAGAGAAACTGCATTAACAGAAAGGTCTAGACTGGCCTGAGGTATATTTTGGCCAGCAACTAGTAGAACAATGCATGAAAATAGAAGGAATGATATAAAATAAAGCAGAACAAAATAAGTGCATGCAATGTGTTAATCAGGCTGTAGGGTAATTGAATGGCATTTCCTAAATCCAAAACATCAGATAATGACATAAAGTGCAGAGGTACTGCTTAAAGAATTGTACCATAAAATACCTTGGCATGCAGACAACGTTTCCTGCCTTGAATTTCCTGGAGGGAGAGTTAGATTAGTAATGGTGAGAGAATTTGTGCTGTTGTGGCAGGATTTTATTGAGAAGCAATAAAAAAAATTATTTCCAACAAGGTGCTCATAAAGGAGAACTCTCCTCCTCTCCATCCTAAGGAGCATCCAAGATGAACTGCTGGGGTGGGAGGCCGGGGGTTCTGCTGGAGTCCTGCTCTGTCCTTGGTCACTCCTGAGCAATCCTGCTCACTCTGCATCACAGAGGATTTATCATTTTCTACTCACAGTTTCCCCTTAATTGCCTGCTGGATTTTCCTGATTAGCAGACATGCCCCTGGAAGAAACTCCCTGAGGATTGCAGGGATCTCCAGCATAGTCAGGAGCTCTGCTTGTCTCCAAGTCATTGTGGTTCCTGAGGACCATCCTCATCCTCTCTACTGCTGCCCAGGAAAAAAAAAACATGACTTCTGGAGCTGGTATTCACTTATCCCGACTCCCACACTCAGCAGAGGGGGGAGAAGAAGGAGACTGAATGTGCCTCACACCCCCAGCACCACCTCCCAGAGCCCCAATTTCTCCTGATCCTCAGAAATCGCATCTGACACTGAAAAGCCTAACTGCACACAGACCTCCCTCTCACAGGAGGGACAGTCCAGCTCCAGGAAGGGACTTGGCACTAAATGGTTGCAGAGAGTCATGTCTTTTGGAAATAAATTGTCTCCTTTTAGAGAGCTGCTCTCTCCAGTCTCTGGGAAGTGACACATTGTCACTTAAGATCATTAACTATTTGACTGTGAGACTGCTGCCTCTACAGCACGTGGCACTGGCAGCGCCTCGCTGTTAATGAATTATAAATTAACACTATGACTCTGAGCCCTTCCTTTCATCAGCCGAGATTTCCAGAGGCTGGAGAATCTCAAAGGATCCTCTACAAGCGACAGTTGACGTAATTACCTTCAACCAGCAGCTCAGTGATGGGTGAGGTGCCCAGACAGGCTGTGGCAGTGATTGCAAGCACGACCTGGACATCAGCTCTGTTAGCACTGGCTGCCCACTGGTTTTTTGCAATGCCCCTCAGCAAGGAACCACCGTGGGCAGACAGGGATCTGCCTGCCCAGAGAAAACATCCTGTGTCATTGCTTTGGGGAGCAAAGCAGATTGCAAAAGGCATTCTCTGATCTAGAGGTGGGTTTTCAATGCTGCTCGCAAAGCAGAGGCAGCTTGGAATGTGACTTTCTTCACATATTCTCTTGTAGGTGTAAGAAGTTGGGGATAACCCTGGAAACTGAAACAGGGATGAGCAGCTCATGGTGCCAGCAAGACCCCTTCTGTGTGGCAGAACAGCGCCCAGAATACCCCAATTACAACAGTCTCGGGACTGTCTCTAATTATGTGAATGTCGAGGTTTGCCTGGGGCCTCTTTGTGCTGCCAGGCTACAAAGAGTAACGCAGGGTGAGGCTGCAGGGGTCTGACAGCAGCAGCTGGGGAGGGAGGCAGCTCCTCTCACCCAGGCAATGTGTCTGCCTGAGATACCCTCAGAGCAGAACACAGACAGGAGCACCAGGATGCACCTCCAGCCCTGGTTCTCTTTTGGAAAGCTGGATGAAGACAGATGCCCACAAAAGCTGCCCATTGCCTTTGTGGTTGGGGTTGATATTTTTGGAGATCAGAACACTGTTCTCCCTCTCCCTGCAATTTGCCCATTAATTCCCACACGCCAGGATTGTTGCAGTGATGTAACCATGCAACATATTAGGTAAAACCAGAATAAGACTAAAGCAAGACATAAGTGCTGGGGGTGTTTTTTTATTAAGCAAAGGTTTCGGGATTGACAAGTTTTTAAGGGTCAGGCCAAGGGTTTAGGAAGTCATCTGCCATGGGGAGTATTGCCAGGGAGGGATCCTCTTTCTCAGCTGAATCTTGCCGAGAACTTAACATGCATTAAGGGACCTCAAGCCAAGAACTCCACGGCTTCTCCTGCAGAGGAAGAAATGTCAGAGATAGAACATCTGGGCTTTTACTGTTGGTCTGCCCCTCTACATCACAGAGGGACTTCTGAACTCTAGTCCACGTATTTCCTTTTATTACTGACACATGAAGACAAGAAAAATTCTTAATTTAAAAGACCAAATAGTCTGTAGGAAACAGACTTAGTCTACTGGGAGAAAGCTTTTCTGCAAATCACTTAAGAAGGAAATGGAAAATGCTGTGTTCTCTCTTTATATCTGAAAGAAAGGAGTTCCCAGAAAACTCCCCCAATAAAAAAAATTACCCTCCCTAGTGAGAGAACAAATAAACAATACAAGAACTTTACTTCTCCAACCAGTCTCCAAGACTGACTAGCCAGTTTAAGCTAAGTTAATTCACCACTTATTAGGTGAAGAGATTTCTTCCATACGTACAGGAATGCATTGCAGAACATGCATTTGTTGGGGTATGTGACACCATCAGAGCCACAGTGTGGGACATACTCCATAGTGCACATATTCCTGAGCGTCCTGTGGTTCCTGCAGTAGAGGGATGCAGCCTGTATTCAAAAAAAAAAGAGCTCTCAACCAAAACTGGGTGAGAAAGGTGACATTAGGAGGTCCCACACACCCCTTGATCTCCCCCCTTACTGCCCACAAGCAGGATGCAGTGGGGCATTGTCTCCAGCCAAGCAGAGCCCGTGTAACCACTGTAAATGATGCTGCAGGAACTTTGACAACAACCTGGACATGAACTGAATACTGCCCTACTTGTTGAAACTATCACCAGATGAAAATGGCAATTTCACCCGATAATATCTGTGGCAAATATTGCTAAGGCAGCTGGGTGTCTCAGGGTTTTGAAAGGCTCAATCACAATGTGATTAGTAAAGATTTATACAGAAACTGCTTTAAGGAAAGAAAGGATGGAGAATAGAAAAATCTGTCCCTTACCTGCAGCGCATCAGTAGCTGGAACTAAAAAAAAAGAAGAAAAAAGGAAATATGTTACAAATGCAATTCATGGATTCTGTTAAAATCTGTGAATGCACGCCCTGAATACATAACTTCCGACTCCCCGTGTGTTAGCAAATTATTCTTAGACAAAAGGAATTTCAGGCAGAATGTTGTGCCATACTGCGTGCTGATTTTGTAGCTTTTTTTTTTTAATGAAGGTTCAGTCAAAATGCAAAAAGGTGTGCAAAACAAAAAAGAGAAAAGCATTTTCCATGGTTCAAAAGATGGAGCAGGACATGTACTCAAAGCGAAGTGAATTATTGAGGTAAACAAGGACATAAAGCTGACAAATACACAGAGGCAGCATCTTATATGCATTGTCAGTATTATTCTTAAATACGAGAAGTATTTAGTGAGAGGTGAATTTATAAATCTTCTACAGCAGTTCAGGCTCTCAAACTGCACCTCAGTTTGGGATGACTACAAGAAATTTCGCTTTCATTCAGTAAAATTATTTGTGTTTCTGCAGCATTTCAGAGGTTAGATACTGGTTGTCTCTGGGTTGCACCACGTACATGTCACTTCTTTCATTATGCATAAACTAGTGCTGAGAGTAGAGCTGTTCCCACAGTTGTTCTTACCCACTCAGTTCTGTTGCTAAAATATTACCCCATAAGTGATAGTCTCTGATGTCAAGTCTTTTCAACACTATCTTTCTAGGAGTAAATAAGTCCTTGCAGAATGAAACTCTTTCCAGTCTGAGGATGTTTTTTTGTGATTCTCAAGACAGCCAGCGCTTACTCCGAGGCAGAGCAAGAGGCAGCGGAGTCACTCACCTGAGATGCAGAAAAGGGCCAGAGAGAACAGCAGAAACACCCCCGTGATCTTCATGGTGGCTGGAGCAGCTGTGAGCAGCAGAGCTTGGCTTTTGCTCAGGGAACACAACCTGTACTCTGTCCTCAGGTGACAACCACACTTATATGTACGCCCGCACCACAGGGGCGGGTGTGTTTGTGCATGTTCATATTTGCCTTATCCTCCCTTATCCTGCAGCAACATTTCCAGCCTTTTGTTTCCGTGGCAATCTCAACAGAGGTAAGCTGTGCTGTAAGCCAAGAAGGATGTTTCTTCATCAACGGGAGTCACAAGAAGTTTAGATGTGTTAGATACACCCTCTGCGTCGTTATTTTAAGTGAAATATGTGACAGTTTCCTTCTGAAGGACCACAGAAAATTCCTGCAGGCAAAAGAGTGACTGCACAAACTGCTGTCAGGTTTTCTCTGTGTGCACCTATCAGTGCCTATTTTTGTGCAGTGCTTTTTCACGAGAAAAACACTGAATGAAATGCTTCCATAGCAGAAAGGGCCTTCTTTCATCTTTGTGCTTCACCCAAGTTAAACATCACTAAGTTGTAGTGAAAGCAGGAAAGAAATGAAGCAGGAAGGCAAGCAAGAGGGCACCCCAGACACTGAAAGGAGTCCTTGGAAATGACAAGGGATGGAGAATCTTTTATGGGATTATGCAAAAAAAATTTACAATTCTTATTTCCCCTAAAAGCCATTAGCTTTGCAGTAATAGACTTTTAGTATGATGATGACAGAATGATTTGAAACTCTAGTGTGGATCCTAGAAAAGTTGAACTCAATCTGGAAATCACTGCTTCATCCATCTGCTCATCTCTACATAAATTCTTTGTTTTACCACCAAAGCATTGCTTTTTTGGGACAACCTCTATCAAGGAGAACAAGCACCACTCTCCCTCGGATTCCCAGAAGAAATGCATGTGGGAGATACTATGTTTTAGAAGGGATAAACCCAATTTATTTATGCTTCTCTTGTGTGGATCAAAAAACCCTCAATTCAATACTCAAACAGAAGACAAAAGCAAAATAAATTTTATGCACAATACGCCAATGACAGGTCACACTCTCAAGAAACAGAAGGAGACTTTGTCCTTGGATTTTGAAACACTGCTGAAGTACTCCTTGGGCTGGCAAAGAGCATTGTGTAATTGAAGACTGAGAGAAGACAAGTAGGCAGGAGTAGGCACCACACCTAGGAAGGCATTTATCTTAAAACACTTGAAGGGTGTTAAAGGATAACTCCAAGATGAGAAAAATCTGGTAATAAGTCAGTTGGAGGACTTAGACAAATAGACAGGGACAATGCACATGTCTGAGAAATACGGAGTTTGCCAACTGAGTGCCCTTGAGAGAACAACACTTCAGGTGAGGACAGAACTGGGCATCAGCTCTGGGCACCACACCAAGGTGTGATCGAGTCTTGCTGACAAGGAAAATGCACCAGGAATACCTTAGGAGAGACTCTCCTGTGTCACCAGTTCTGCCCTTTACAATGTCAAACATCTGAAGGATCTGAGCACTAGTGCAGGGCCACTGCCATTTATGTGCAAAGACACACAGCTCTGGGGTTTGAGCATCTGTATTTAATTTTTCTGCTTTTTATGAGAGGGAAGGAAGCAAGACGTTGTTCTTGTTCTATCCCAGAGCTTTGAGCACGTAACTTATTCTGCCTGGCATCATCATTCAACAAATCACAAGAAATGTTTCATGAGACAACACATGAAAGAAGACAGGGAAATGTTGCTGATTTAATTTATTGAGAAAGAAAATCAGGAGTGAGCTGAGTTCCCCAGAGGGTAAAATGAACTGAGGTGAGATCTTTAGCTGGGATTTGCCAGTGGGGATCCTGTGGTGAATTCTCTCAGCACTGATACTCAGCATTTTCCAAAATGGCTTAAAGTGACTGTCCCATTGCTGTCCCTGAAAGCAAGGAGAGGAAAGAATGAATTAAACTCAGAGTCCTGCCTGCTATAATCCATCTTTTTGATGGCTCCTAGAGATGGTGTCAGATGGGATCCTGCTCCAAAGCCAAGGAACTTGCAGACTCATAATCTCAGTTGCTACTTGATTATTAAGAGATGAGTGAAACAATTTAACCCTTTCTTAAGACTGAAAATATCTGTGGGAAAACTATAGCAGATTTTCAAAAGTAATTTCCTTTGCAATATGCAATAAAAATTCCATTAAGGTTAAATGGTCTTTGAATCATTCACACTAACAAAGCAGCCATAGCTCTTTTTATGCTCTAATGAAAAAAAACAAATGAATGCTTGACACTGTGGCTGACATTCCCTCCTAAAATGCAAATCCCTAATCAATAGTGTCCAGCAAACAAAAAAGCAGCAACTGTGCAAACTTGTGCCCACAGGAGGTAAATGATAACACAAATGTCCCCATATTTGTACATACACGACTGCGTTGCAGAAGTTACACTTATTGCTGTATGTTGTGTTGTCAGAGCCACAGAGAGGCATGTAGTCAAGTGTGCAGACAGGTTTGGGGTAGTCACTGCAGTCAACCTGCAAAGAGCAAACAAAAATAAAAGACTGATGTGAAGGAGTCAGTAGCAGAAGGGCTTGAACCCCGAGCTAGAGCTGCAGCACTAATGATACCAATCTTACTGAAAGTAATTAACTTCCTTGCACATCTGATGTAAACTGAGGTGTCAGTTTCTCCTGTGCCAGGAGAATTTAATAATATAAAAATAGATCATAATTTCCTGTTTGAAGAGAAGTATATCATAACCCGATCACAGCATTTCCAAGCAGCAGCAGTTCACTTGGTGAAGGTGCTGTGCTCTGTGTTCCCAAGCTGGCCAGGAAATTAAATGGGAAAACACTTGTGTGTGGAGAAATGCTGTGCTGATCCTCAATAAGGGCCCAGTATCCCTCCTGGAGTTGTAAAACTGGAAGATCAGCATGTAGCTAGTTACTGCAAGAGTGGGGTTCTGTTTCCTGGAGCAATGGGTGCTGTGCTTGCTGAGAAGCATTGTAGGGAAAAAAATGTGTCTGGGTGCAGGAAAAGGCTGAGCAATTTCACAGAGGAGAGCTCTATCAAGGCTTGCTGACTGCACAGAAATCACACCTAGCTGAGGTCCTCCACCTGAAAACAGCTGAAGGCTGGAAGAGTAGAAATCACTCTTCTCTACGTTCTCTACTCTCACCCTTTCCTACACAGCAAATGCTCACAGCCCCTTCCAAAAGCAGGCTCTGCACCAAGTTGTCACGGGCTTGATGGACCACTGGTCTGACCTCAAAAGCTATTCTCTGCTCTTATTCATACTTCTACCCTGGTGGATTATTTCTGCTACTCCTTTACTGAACTTTTTCTGAGCAGGCACCTGCTCCTTCCCTGGCATTCACACGAAAAACATTTATTACGTGTAGAGAAAGCAAAATCCCCCCTGTGCTGCAGCACAGCAGCTGTTTCACTTCTGCAGGCCACTGCTGGTCTGGAGGCTGCTGCAGACACTGGCAGTGCTTCCCCTGACAGCAGCAGGACCAAACCCCAGCCCCTGATCACCCAGTTCACTTACTGTAATAATTTCCTTCTTACATTCACCATCAGTCTTCTTGCCAACACTGGTTCCAGATTCTCTGGGGAGGGAAGAGACCTGCATTAGGGAGCTCTACAAGCAGCCTGTTCAGCTGGAACCCCATCACCCAGGAATGCTGAGGATCCCTCAGCCTGTATGGGATACAGGAGACATCCAGCTTAGGTTGTGTCTGCGTGGCCCCAGGCTCCAGCTCAGGCGGTGTCACTGCCTGCCAGAGTGCTGGTTTACAGCAAGATGTGAGGGGCAGGGGTGGATGAGGAGACAGGCTGTGTGACAATGTCAATGTCCCTTAGGTTAGCTGCTGTCCTCTGCATGGCAGCATCTGCACACAGACCCTTTCAACTCAGCTGAGAGAAGCATCCTGCCCTGTGTGAGATCCCCACCCAGCCCTCTACTCCTCTGTCTGGATCAAAGGCACGGCTTTCATTCTAATCCCAGAGGAAAACAACGTTTAGTCAGGAGGAAAAGGGGAGGGCCAAAGTCCAAGCACCTCACAGACAAGGCAGAAGTCCTGCTACTCAGAAGAGCAGTTCCAGGAGCACTGACCCTGTGCTCAGTACTCACACGTTCCGGGCACAGAGCTGGCACTCGTTGTCGTAGGTGACCCAGTCGGTCCCGCAGACGGGGCGGAGGTCTTTGGTGCAGAGCAGCACCACTTTGCCCTCCTCACTGGTTGTGTTGGGGTACCTGCTGCAGTCCACCTGGTGAGGGAACAAAAAAAGCACTGGTGAAGCCCTTGCTTGCAGCACACGAGTAGATCTGGTGAATGTGTCTGCCTGGCCACGCAGGACACCACCACAGCAGGAAAAAGCTTTTCCGTGAGTCACCACGATGACAGCTCACTTGGAGATGACCACTGTGAGATTCTGACAGCTCATCTGTACTCTTGTTTAGGGTTTGAATTATTTCAATAAGCACCTTTGGCCACTCAGAAGCAGGACACACCCCTTGTTTTGCCCGTGGTTGAACTTACAGGGGCAACATCCTTGCATTCTCCATCGTGGTCTTTGCTGACATTGGTTCCATATTCTCTGCAGAGGGAAAGACAAATGTTAAGAAGTTCAGCAAAGATACCTGGCTACATCAAATGGTGCTAAAATTAATACAAGGGAAAGCTGGCTCTTTCTCAGTCAGGCTTTTTAATACATATATTTGAGAAGGTAGTGCCACCCTCTCTAACCAGCTGAGTGGCTGGCAGGGATGTAAAACCCTGGTAAGCTTTAGAACCATTTTGGGCAGCTCTGAGCAGAGCATCTCCATCCTTTTGCTGGGATGAGATGTGCTCTCAGAGCCATCACTTGGCTGATCCTTGAGCTGGAGGAAAGAAAACCTGAATAAATTACACAAGCAAAAGAAAGACACGGTGACTAAAGCGCTGCCTGAGCGCTGTGCTGTGATACCCAAGCCCATTTTGAAGGAATTGAGCCAGGTGACTTGTGACAGATCACTGACTGGTGAGCAGTGGTGCTGCCAGGAGCTCTGAGCCGTGCTGCCTGAGGTCCCCATGCAGAACTCACGCGTTGTAGGCACAGAGCAGGCACTCGTTGCCGTAGGTGACGCCATCGGAACCGCAGATGGGGCTGACGGCCTCGCTGCAGACCAGCACCTCTTTGCCCTCCTCATTTGTGGTGTTGGGGTATGTACTGCAGTCCACCTGCCAGAGGAATCACAGCAGCAGGGTGAGAAGACCTGTTACGTTCCCAACTCTCATTTTGTGTGGGACACTGAGCTGGTACAGCCAGTTCTCACTGCCACAGCACAAACTTCTGCTGTGGGTCCATGTGGTAACTGGTGAATCCTTCCTCCAGAGATGTCCCCACACAGCAGGAGAAGAGGTGGAGGAGGAGGGGAGAGCTTGAACCATGCAGCCCCCTGGATGGGGTAATTCAATGAGGCTCTCTCGTGCTCTCTTGGCATCATTTTATAAAGACTCTCCATTGGTCCCTAGTTGTTCTATTCTCGTGGCCCCTCCAGCACACTTCTGTTTTTACTTTTTCATTTTTAATACACTGATCATGTTTTTTTCAGAGGACCAAGACTAACCACCTGGTGTGTGGAAGCTGGAGCAGCTCATGGGGTTTTAGTCTTTCCATATGTTGCCCTTAGGTAGGCTCTGATACCACAGTCTATTTCTACAGTTCAGAACTAGTTATATATTTCCATCTTAAATCTTAGACCAATTGAAGTTGCCGGAAAATTAATTAATCAAAAAACTTTGTATCATTACTACTAAAATATTATTAACATACAGCACTGATGTGGAGCCAAGAGCAGTAAAATTTAGTGTTTCACACTCTAGAATCTGATTACCATGACATGAGTGTCACACTTAGGTGAAAAACAGCTGCGCATCTACAGGCTGGAGGCTTTTCCCATTTCTTTGGTTATGTCTTTACCACATACTTGAGAAAAGTGGCATAAAGAAATCTTCCACTCACCTCAATCCCAAAGGCAGTATCTGAAAAAGAAAAGAGAGGCAGAAAGAATGAGCCAAAGCCAATATGACAAGACCTCAATTAAAGCTGGAAATATGGATGTAAAATTCCTGTGCACAGGACCAAGCTGAATGATTTCCAGCGACTCTTTTTTGAACTAAATAAACTGTGTAGGGTTTTATTTGTCTGTGTTGATAAGCATAATAGCATTGCTTATTGCTGGCTGTGATGAAACATCTTTTTGAATAGCTTTGTTCTTTTTATTTTCTGAGATAGGTAAGGTTATTAATTGAAAACAAAAGAGCTTTTTCTTCCTTATCATCTTACATATCCGTTTTGACCCTAAAGCACTGCAGTTGCATATCTGAAAATACACCTGAATCAACACAGACAAATGCAAATAGTCACTTACAGGACAAGCAAATACATACAGCATCTGTTGTCAGAAATATGCATTTTAAAGAAGCCGAGTGTGAAAAAAATGTCTTTGGCTTTGTAATTTCATCAGTATTGAATATGCAGTGAGAACATCAGACCCGGGCTTGTTTTCATCCCTTGCTGTTCCATTAGCTGAAAGAGCATAGCAGGAAATTTGCCAGGGTCTTGCAAAGAATTTGCTTGTGCACTTACAATATTTTCCTTACTAGTTACTGGAGGTCTGACTCCCTGCTTATGGCCTTATTTCAAATGTTCATCCATTTGCTGTAATGGTACAAGTCTAAGCAGTGTAATGGTTTTAGAACATCAGTGTACAAAGTGTAATAGCACGAGCTGCCAGCGCAGAACTCCACTTGCTGTTACTTATATTTATGACAAAAAATCAGCTACAGCAGAGAGCCATTGAGGACTGTCATGGAATACACTCCTGCAACCTGCATGATGCCAACCGAGGCAGCAGAGCCCTCTGAAGGAGATTTTCTCTCTTTGAAGCCTCTGTCTTATCCTTTTAAAGACAGCCAGGACTCAGGCAGGGAGCCCCTGTGGACACCTGGAGAGTCACTCACCTGGGATGCAGCAAAGAGCGGAGGAGAGGAGCACCAAAAGCCCTGCTGTGGTCATGGTGGAGGTGTCTGGAGTCTGCAGGCTGCCTGCTGCCACACTGCTCAAGAGATGGTCCCTGCAGGGCTGGCTGCAAATATATACAAATGCAATGTCTAAACTGTTCAACTGTAACATAAAACAACCTGCAGGATCTGTCACCAGCACAATGAGGCCGGCAATATTTATGGAGGTCTTGACTTTTCAGGTAATGGTCTGCATCTGCTAGGCAATTGATTTTGGCTGGACACCTGGCTAATAGATCAAGACAAGGGTCACAAGTTCTGAGTGCTCAAAAGCAAACACTCGGCCTTTTGGACAAAAGAAACCTCTTTGGGATTCTAGTGGAAATGTAAGGAGAACAAAATATTGAGGGGTGCAAACAGCTGATTCTTCATTTGTCACTTGCAGAGCGACATTTCCCATAAGGGAGCTGCTTAGGCAGGATGCAGTACCACCCTGTACCACCCTGTCTGCACACCAGGCTGGCTCTGATTTCCTCTCTGGTTTTGGGTGGGTTTTCTCCCCAAATTCCCAGATAATCACCTCTGGGTACAAGCACTGCCCATCAGCAGCACCAGTTAAGCTTTGCCAGGCAAGTCTGACAGGACTGTGTCTAACCTGTGAGTTCAAAAGTATTTAACACCAGTTTGATGAAAGCCAAGGCTTCCTGACAGTTTCACTGCCTGGGTATAGAATGGCTCAGTAGAAGACTTGAAAGCAGGTTAAAAATCTGTCAAATGCCACTAAAAATGTCACTTGAACCTTAGCAACAGGGAGCACTTATTTACAGACCCAGTCCCAGTTAAACACACGGATTCAGAGTGTTCTGCCAAGCCATCCAAAGAACAAAAGACACTGAAGGTTTGGGAACCTATTTACATTACACCAGCTATGCCTGAAAGTACAGTAGGTCCTTTCTTCTCGCAGATATTTTAGAAAATGATACTTAAAATACAGAATCTGTCCCCATTTCCCTGTCTGTCTCACACCACCAGCCTTTGTGTCATCCCCAAATTGCTCCTGCCTAGGAGCAGGTCTGCACCTGTGCTGTTTTAGTAGCTGTAATTTTGCAGGAGTGGGTTCTGCCTGTAACCTGTTTCTCACCCCTTTCACAGGTCCAAAATGGCAAGAATACTTGGGGGATTTTGGGGGGTCCTGGGAGCTAAGCATTGTCCTTAGGATAGACTTCAGAACTGTGGGAGCTGCAGAGCAAAAGGTGCTTTACAGGTGCTGCCTTTAACAAACAAGGCACCACCTGTTAGACAAATTAAATTCATCTGAACTCACCAAAATTCACCCTAAGCAAACGTGTTGTTGTCTGATCCACCACGGTATTCTAAAGGGTATGTTTTGATCCTTAAATGGATGTATTGCACAGTTCATGGACTCCTCTCTCCTGGCACACCCAGAAGGCCACAGCACGGCTGTGTGGGTATGCAGGTCACATTTTTACCTACAAGAGATGAGATTCTTCATAGCAAGAGGCATCGAAATAATTATGCTGCTGTGATTGTTTCTATAAATTACAGGGAGCCCGCATGAATATTTCAGACAGACCTGGCACATCTTTGGGATATATTGCCCTGATGTGTCTTGTGAACAGCATCTCTGGAAGCCAAACACTTTTCCCTGAGCATGTGCAGGTGTTACTGAAGCTGCTCCTCACATGTCACAGTTGCTGCTTTTGCCTGTGCAGGCTCTGCAGAGTGGGAGGGAGCTGCACCTTTCTGGGTTAAATATGACCTTTGCCACTGCCTCCTCCAGCCACGACCTCTCCAAACCATCCTCACCAGCCTTCCCAGCCCCAGCCTGGCATTTTCTGACAGGTTTCCTCCTGCCTGGTGCCCACGTGCTGCTCCCTGCCCCAGACAGTGCTGTCCTTTGGGCAGGACCAACCTCTCCTGAGGAGTGGGAAGCACCTTCCTACCAAACTCTGGCATGTGTTACACTGGAGAAAGATTTTCCACTTCAACTGCTGGGTTCAGCATTGGGTCTGGCACTGGCCTCAGGCAACCCAGATTTTCTCAGACCACTACAATGCCTATCTGATGTCCAGCAGATCCATTCTTTCTCTCTCTCACCTACAGACACTTCAGGGAGACTCAAGTCTGCAACAATTAAATGGTGACTGGGGAACACTTGAGCCACTCAAGTACCGTCCCCCCTCTCCAGGCAAGCCACAAAAATGACACCCAGAAATCCCCAGGTTTGAGACACTTGCACAGCCTGAAGCCATTCAGCATCCACAGCCTCCCCACCCAGGGTTACAGCTCCAGATTATCCCATCTCTGATAACAGCATGGAAAAGCCCCACAGCTGGCTAAGCTCGTGCTGTAGGACAGGTCGTTCAGTCCTTAGCTACTCCTGGAAGAACAGTTAGAAAGAGGATTTGGTCTGCAATCCTGCCACTGATCTGCTGTAATCCACTTCATTATGGTCTTCTAATCCTCAAAGTCAGATGCAGCATATGGTTAATGGCCATTTGGCTAAAGGAAAACCCTCTGTGTGCAGCAGCAGGGCAGACGTCCTGCAAGAGGGATGGGCTTTGGACAAGAGCATGGAGTGAAAGGACAAGGGGGAATGGAAAGGCCTTAAGCAGAAGGAGGGTAGGTTTAGGTTAAATGTTAGGGAGAAATCTTTTAGTGTGAGGTCCTGGCACAAGTTTCCCAGAGAAGCTGTGGCTGCTCCATCCCTGCAAGTGTCCGAGGCCCAGCTGGACAGTGTTTAGAGCCATAGTGGAAGATGTCCTATGGCAGAGGGATTGGACCAAAATGGTCTCTTCCAACTCAAAAAATTCTATGATTTTGTAATCTGCAGGTAAGAAAAGGCAGTGCCACATCTCAGGGTGCTGCCTGTTACAGTCCTGAGCACCGTAAGGTCTGTGTGCTGACACCAGGGCAGGGTTTGGCCATTATACAACATCCTCTCTGACTTACATAATTTCTTGTTTTGCATTTCCCATTACTGGTTTTTCTCAGTATCAATTTCATATTCTCTGGAAGAACCAAAACCGAGGCTGGAAAGTTTTCTTAGTGGATATGCTACTTCTCAGCATAAATAACATATTGATAAATGAATGGCAAATCATTTTATACACTTTTCTAAACACTCCTGGGGTTTGTCACATTATTTAATTAACAAATAACTGCTGTTAAAATAGGAAATAATGATTAGTTTTAGCTTTTTCATGAAAATGACTCTAATCACTCCAAAATGCCTGCTAGACACAATTCAGGCTGCAGTTTTCATCTCTGGCTTTCTTTTGGCCACAGTGTGGCCAACAACTGTTTGCACTGAGCCACGTGCCTGGAGAAACCAATGCAGCACAAATGGAAGCTCAGCCTCCTACTCAGTGCCTGAAGGCCTCATTTGAACTGAGCAATAAAGCAAACAAAGTCACTGATATGATTAAAATATCTCGCTATCAAAATGTATCCATGTGTTTATGAACTTATCAAATAGAACTTGATCCAGGTAATGCCACTGTTTTCCTGAACTAATAAGACCATGTGCAGAACTTTGTACCCTGCAGGTGAAGGCTAACATGGTTTCACATTACTTATGCAATGAATTAAATGTGTTGGCCTCACCACAAGGGCAGATGTTGACACATGGGAGGGACTCCAGCAGAGGCAGGCAGGCTGCCCAGGGACAGGGGCACAGGGCATTCCAGGATGCCTGGAGGAGCTGGGCTTCTTCACCCTGGAGAATAGATGGCTGCTGGGATCACACTGCTATCTGCAGCTCCCTGATAGGGTTACAGATAAGGGAGAGCCAGAGCCTTCTCTAAGCTGTATGGCAAAAGGATTAAATTCTGTATGAATGTGAGGAGTTGTTCCTTGCCCTGATGATGATCAAGCAGAGAAAGCAGAGAGGCAATGCATGTCCTTCCTCAGTGCTATTGAAAACCCAGTTGAGAAAGAAAGGCCTTGGGCACCCTGACCCGCCTTGGCGTTATTTTGAGCAAGGTTTGAGCCAGAGACCTCTGGAGAGCTCTTGCAACCTGAGTTATTTTACTTATATTGTACTTATATGATTCTCTCTCCCATAAATCGTTGATATTAATAAAAAAAACATAATATTTCTCTATGGCCCAGGAGAGTCTCCTCAGAATTTTCCTATGGCCTTTACTAAAGGGTCACAGGTAAGCTCTACAAAGAGCTCCCAGAATGTTTTCACAAGGGGTGACCAATAACATGTACAACAGGAAGAATGGATTGTAATCTTTGTTAAAACAAAACCACATGATAAATTGTAGGACATTATTAGCTCTCAATGATATGAAAGTCTCCTTACTTCTGCAGGAGCCCAGCACTTTGCCACCTCAACTCTTCCCTAGAGGACCATCAGCATTGGAATCTCCAGAAAAGTTATCTGCACCACAGAAAATCAGCTGCCAAAACATCATCTACTTCCCAGCTGTGCTGCAGCCTGGACCAGACGTGGGTGGCAGCAGCAGCAGCAGCAGCTCTGTGGACACCCCTCCATCCCTTACCTCCCCAGCTCGTGCTGTGCTCCAGCTCTGAGAAGTTTCTGGATGATAAGGACAGCAGGTCACAGCTCCACTGCAGAAGGCAGGAGTTACTCACAAGGCAGCAGGAAAATGCTACAATGAACATCAGAAAAAGGAGGCAGCAAACAACACAATTTGGCTGGACATTGACCCAGGTTATTGCTCTTTGAAGTGAATGTACTGTAGAGAAGGTGAGCTGGAGGTAACACAGAGGTATTAACCTGTAGCTGATCAGAGGAACAGGAAATCATTGGTTTAATCAGTTTCCCTAACACTTCAGTGATCTCAGCTCTGCATCACTGAGCACTCGTCTCATCTTTGCCACAGCCCAAGCAGGAACGACAAGGAGGTGGCTGCAGGGAAGTGGCAGCTGACCCAGGATTGACACCATTCATGGCTGCCTGGCAGGACAAAGTCAGACAACTTCACTGCTAGGGCTGGGAAAGTCTCCTTCAGGAGCTGGGCTCAGGAGAAAAATCTTCCCAAGGTGGAGAAAAAAAGATAAAATTCAATAGATTTTTATCTGCAATGAGACATTATTTATAGCTCAATGCACAGTTAAAATAGAACGAATAAGCATGTTCAGCTATGAAAGCAAATTGCTTTGAGGTTATATAAACCAGGGGAATAGTTGAACATATTCTCAAACTACCAGTCATGTAGCAGCACTCACATCACCAGAATAGCACACAGCAGGGGCACTGTGGCTGTGTCCCTCAGATTTCGGGCAGCTCCGTGACCCACCGAGGAGTGTCACTGCCGAGGGAGGCAGAAGTAAGATATTTTAACTGACTGACAGGCAGGGCTGGGAAAAGTGATCTGGTGTGGTTGGGATGAGCACTTGCTGCATGTTGAGCAGCACAGAGGAAAGGGAAGGCCTCAAGGAGGATGGTTTGATCCCTGGACAGCTGCATTGCAGTTTGTTTACAGAAGGATAACCATCCCGGATGAGACTGCAGCACAAAATCTGTGGCCAGGCTGGCTGGGGAGCCAGGTTATTGTCTCACATGAAGCACAGGGATCATCTCTTCACAGAGAGCTGCCAAGTCTCATTAATTTATCATAGGGACATGCCTCCAGTGCTCACTCCCCTCAGTTCTGTTTTGTATGATTGACAGATATGTCTATAGATCACAAAGTGTTCTTGACAAGAGGGTGATTAACCTTCAATGTTTACATCTCCTTCCTCTTGGTAAGTAACACACAATTTGGGGATTTGGGCAGGTCTGGCTGTAAATTAGTTAGTTTCCTTACATGCTCTTGATCAGAGCCCAGAAGGAGTGGACTTTTCTAAGCTCCACGTGGAACAGTAGGTAACCAAGGAAAATGTTCCTTGGGTAAATGGCCAAAGCCTTGGACTCAGGGCTTTTGGACTAGCACCAGCTCTGCAATCATCCATGAGTCTGTAACTCCACAACCCTTTGGGTATGGATCTGGGATTCACTTCATGCAAGCTAAGGACAGGGTGAGCAGAGGCTCTGCCAGCTTGGGGGAACCAGGGGTGAAGGAGTTTATACACAGGCAGTGACATGTAGCAGAGGAATTGTTGTAAAGGGGAGTTTAAGTTAGATAAACATTTGAGGAGTATGTGCCCCTGCACAAATCCCATATTGGAGGAAGCAAGCAGGAGTGCCATTGTAACCTGCAGGCATCACTCTGCCCCAAAGAAGATCAGGGTATCACATCCCTGTGCAAACCCTTTATTCCATGTGACACCACAGCACGAGGTGATGCAGAACAGAAGCAAGCAGAGCACCAAACAAAAACACACTCCCAGCCTCACCTTATCAATGAACAAACCAGCAAAAGTGCACAGGAAGAACAATGTTTGGAAAAGACAAGGTGTGTGCTTTCCTGTATGGGAATAAAACCAGGAACCCCTGGGACATGGGATGAATGAGAGTTGGGTTTTTAGGAATGATTTTGAAAATAAAACAGCAACAAGGGAGAGGTGCAATAGGCTAAGAATGAAAATTCCCTGCTCTTCCTGGTGGGAACAGCAGGGAGGAGAGGGTGAGAGGTAGGATATATCATGGTGCTATAGCTTGAACACTTGGCTGGGAGAGGATGGACTGGATGGAAAGAATTTCTACAGCTGAAAGACTATTAGCATCATAACCACTGAACACATCTTCATTATTAACATCAAAAGAAAGGGCAACAATTTCATTTATTCTGCAGAGCTGAGCTTTAATGAGACCACTGGCTGATTCTTTGCATCTGGGCATGGGTGAAGCACAGTTGGTGCTGACAGAAAGGAACATGATGCCAAATTACAGGATTTTACCGTTTTACAGTAAAAGTGAGGTAGGCAGCAGGAATTCTACCATCTTTGAACTACTGCAGTAGCAAAGTAACCCAGTTATTTACTTAATATGTTATACATGCATGACAAGTGCTATATTATACGTGATCACAGGGTGCCTACATCCCCTGGTTTGGGCACAGCCACATTTGCAATCTGACAAAACATTCTTATCTCAGGAGAGTTGAATGCACTGATCTCTGCAAAGGCTTTGTGTGCCTCCTTTTCTGGTCTTGAAATGGATTATTCTGCACTTTCCTGCTGCTGTCAGTGGAGGTTGCTTGTGAATGCTTCCACAGCAAAGAAATATTTTTGCTACTTGTCTCATATTTTGCATCATTTTGCCATCCTTCTCTTCCTACTTTGGAATGCAGCCTGTGGAGAACAGCAATATTAGAAAGCTTGTGTTAAATCACTGCCAAATAAAATATCAACAGAAGGTATATGCATCACTTACATCCAATCGTGCACTGCCTGCTCAGCATCCGGCTGGCACTGTTTGGGATGCTGCCACAGACAGCAATGGGAGTTCAGGCTGCTTCTTCATTTGCCTTCCTTCTTAGTCACTGGGATGGCTGCTGTTCCCAAGGCCCTGAGTGCCCCACATTCTCTGAGCAAGGGAAAGTCTGCCGTTAGAGACTCAGTGCGACCATTTTCCCAAGGGGACACAAGTGCTGGGAATGTACATAAAAATCCCAAGTGATGCGAGTCAAGGAGAGTTCATCTGAGTTAACCACCAACAATGAAGTGGTTTTACTGTCTCTGACTATTATAAACCTATCAGTCAACAAACCTCTGCCATCTGAATGTGCTGCATCATTTGAATTTCCACTCCGGATACTTTCTTCAGCTATTTTCTCTTCTCTGCTAAATCTTCATGATTTACCCGCAAGCACAAACAGCAAGTGGAGAGGGAGAAAAGGAGGATAAATTGGAAAAGCACAGGGAGAGGCCAGGGGCTAGGGAACTGTCACTCAGAAAGCATGTTCTTTCCATCGGAATGACACTTTATAGGCACAGATCCCACATTCACTGGTGTAAGTGGAACCATCTGTGCCACAGATCTGCTCCAGCACTTGGTCAGGGGGCCCTGACTGGCCATCCTCAGCAATGGCCCTGGGGCACAGGCTGCAGCCCAGCTTGAAGGGGAACAGGAAGAAAGAGCTCAAAGCAATACATCCAAACATTCCTCGTCCTTCAGGGGGCTTCAACAAAATTAATGTTTTACTTCTACGCATGAAAAACAGGCAGGAAGCAGCACTCTGTATGAACACTCATTCTTTGCAGTTTCACGTTATGCTTCAAATCATGGGGCCTCACCTCAGCTGGTGAAAGTCTGGAAACCCCTCCTGGGCTGTGTGGATGTCTGCCAGCTGGAGACAGGCTCCTTCCACTGCTGCTTTCTGCTTTTTGCCTCTCTACTCATTGATCCGCAGAGAGCACGCAACCAGAGCCCAGGGCATGGCAAAGAATCAAATAAAACTGTATCAAACATTAAATTACAACAAGAGAATGAAGATGTCTGAGTGTGAACATATTGATGGATGAAATGGGTGCATACCAGGGCTATATATTTCTTTAAACACAGAGGACCAAGTAAATTTTTAAACTTCCCAAACTATTTTCTTTGCCAACTGTCAGTTAAATAGAATGGTGCAACTGATACAATGAGTTTGAATAATTATTTCTGGATTTTTTTTTTTTTTGAGGAACATATGGTTATAAAAATGCTTTAAAAATCATTTAAATATTCTTCTGAAATGAATATTTAAAAATCAGTGGGATGAGCCTTGTCACTCTCCAGCATCCCTCAAGAGAGTGACAGAGTGTCTGAGCCCATCCACATGCCTCACTAACAAATGCAGTATATGAAAAAATAGCTAAACCAAGGAAAATTATCAGCAGACATTATTTTGAAAGGCACAGATTTTTTTGATAAAGTGTTTGAATGAAGTTTAGGTACAGCCACGCTCAAGGAAAAGTTGTGGGGTTTTTTTTTCATGTTGCAGATGGTTGAGATCTGATAAAAGGTGAAAAAAAATTCCCAGCTCAATATGAAAAGAGTAAGTATTGTTTTCTACATTCCACTTATCAATCAAAATTTAAATGATTCGCCTCATTCTTCCCCCTCTTTGTGTTGTAAGAAAAATGACTGTAGACTCAGAAAACATTGATAACGCTATAAAGATAAGTCCGACAAACAAGGAAAGAGAGACGACATTTGTATTTTTAAAACACTACCTTTGTGACATGTTCTGGTACATTAACAGGTCACAGATCCTGAGGCTGGATCGTCATCAGTGTGGAACACGTCAAAGTTGGTCCAGCCCTGGCAGCTCCGGCCCCGCTCCTTGGAGCCGAGGGCTGCGAGGCAACATCTGGAGTGGCACCAGCTGCAGCTCAGCACTACATTTGAGGTGCCTCATGTTGCAGCCACAGCAGGCACTGCAAAGTCATTTCTCCCTTGGCTGCATCCTTGACTGAGGATATGAGGCCTCTTCTGTTCGTGGCAAGAGTGCAGAAATGTGAGTCCACTGAAGCAGGACTAAGCCCATGCTTGCATCTGATCCTTTCAGTGCCTCTTTCCAGGTTAAGAACCAAGCTTTCATAGCATGACTGTGGAATGGTTTTTGAGGCAATCCTGATGATTCTGAAGCTGCTCTGGCAGCTCAAGGTAAGAGAGCACCAGGGCTCTGCAGCATCACACACCTGAGCAGGGGTGGAGCGGCAGGCTGAGCAGCATCAAAGCATCTGCCACCTACACAGAAATGGCTACTGAGGGTATCTGCAGTTTGGCCAGCACTGAACTCGTAAGGCGATTGGGGACTCTTCTTGATGGGGGAGGTTGGACTGGATGACCTCCAGTGGTCCCTTCCAACTTTAACTATTCTGTGATCTCTTGCTGTTTCCCACCACCGAAACCTCTATCCACCCATCTCTCCAGCCATTCCTCTGTCTATGCCCAAGCAGGCACCCAGCTCAGCCCACTGTGCTTGAAACCACCTTTCAAGTCTCTTTGTGGCACTTGAAACCTGGGATTGTTCCACCTCTCTCCAAAGCCACAAAAATTCAGTGTTCCCTCTTGAATGTGCTTGTCTTTCCCTGATCATTGCCTCCTCATCACAGAATTGTTTAGGTTGGAAAAGACCTTTAAGATCATCAAATCCAAACATTACCACTGCCAAGGCCACCACTAAACCATGTCCTGAAGCACCACATCTACACATCTTTTAAATCCCTCTAGGGTCAGTGACTCAACCACTTCCCTGAGCAGCCTCCACCAGTGCTTGACAACAATTTCCATGAATAAATTTTTCCTAATATCTGATCTAAAGCTCCCCTGATGCAACTTGAGGCCATTTCCAACACAAAGCAGAAAGAAATCATCTAAGTAGCACACACTCAGTGAGTAACCATGGAACAGCTGAAAAACAACTCCAAGGCACAGAAAACCACACTGTCCCTGAGAAGACTGCCCTATTTTTATAGTTAGATTGCTTCATAAAACACCCCCTGAGCCTGGGGGATATTTAAACTCCAATGTCAGGCTTTTCCCATTTCCTGGCCCAGTTTTAGTGATTTACTCCATTTTGTACTTCTACATGAAACCTACTGGTGAGTGCTGCACAGAAACCTCTGTCCTCTAACCCCTTTGGCTGCTTCCCTGGATGGCTCTGACCTAATCTCAACTTCGTGCCTCCTTGAATTCTTGTTTGCCTTTGGTGTCATCAGACAATGAGCTCCACACAGGAGGCTTTGGCTGTGCCAAGATAATGCCATTGAGTTGGCTCTTGACAGCTTTACTGCAAAGGCTTGCAAAAGCCAGTGGTCAGAGCACAGCCCAAGTGAAAGGCTGCCAAAGTCCACAAGAAAAAAAAAATTATTCAGGTCTTATCCCTGAGGATAACCAAGTAACATTTAAACAAGAGTAAAACAGCATGTTCTGCAAAAACACCTGAGTAGAAAGTGGCAAAAAGGTTATATAAACCAAAAGGACGTTTACTTTAGGACACAGACCCAAGAAAAGCACAATAAGCCATTGTTAGTTACAAATCATCTTGAAAATGGACCCTAATGGCACAGAGGTACTGTGGCCTCATTCCCTGGTACAATACCCCCAATATCTCCAAGTCAGGAACATTTGCCTTCAGCCTATTCTTCTAGCCTGACAATTCAAAGAGTGACTTTCCAAACTGATCCAAATAATTGTGTTATTCTCTGGTGAACTACAATGGGACATTGAATCAGGGAGGCACTAACTGTAGTCCAGAAGAATCCCTGAAATATTAGACTTGCAATAGCTTTGGTGACCTCGTGTGGAGGTAGTGGCAGTGGTACAGCCAACAGATGAAGAGCAGCCCTGAGGTCCCCCTGCCTCCCTGCCATCCATACAGATCACCAAAATGATAATAATTTCATCACCAGGTCCTGAGTATTTGGCCTCAAAAAAGTAGGTAAAATGACTATCAGGCAGAATTGTTTTCCTATGACTTGTTACATATTTGGTTAAAACTGGTCACAAGTGAACCTCTGCATCTTTTACTTTCCTGAATGACTTTAGAAAGCAGCTCAGTGATGCACCAGGGCTGCCCCCACCTCAGGGGGAATCACTGCCCACCAGTCCTGGAGATAACCTGTTGCATTAATAAATTAAGATATTTCATGAGTGGACACTTCTGCTGTCTGTGACCCTGAATGGAGCTCAAGGTTCCCCTCCTGTAGATTACATCATAAAACAGTACTTGACATTGTGGACAAATTCAGTGAAGGCAGGCTGGGATCCCCTTTCCTGACAGCAGCTGCTGTCTCTGCCACAGACAGTGGGAATCAGGACAGGGCACCTCTTGCCCAGGCAGCCAATTTCCCTTTCTAGCCCAAGCAAAAAAGGGCTCCCCTTGAGAGCAAATCACCACCTACATCCTTGGCACTTCCCCATAGAGGAGTGGGCCATTCTCTGGAGGTAAATGTCTCCTTGCACTGACTGTAAAGAGGGACTCTGTGATCAGGCCACACGGAGACATTATGGTTTGATAAGATTAACACTGATAAGAAGACTGAGGATTAAGAAAAGGAACTGAGAGCTCCAAGGGGAGCCCAGGCCCTCATCAGCACAGGGATGGCACTGACATGTGGCAGGAAAATCTTATGCACATTATTTGGTAGAGGAGAACATCAATAGAAAAACAGGCATCCACCCTTTGAAGTACCATGATAGGGAGGAGATGGGGCAAAGGGAAGAGATGGGGCATTGGGACAGAGAAATGTTGCCAAGTCAGTTTATTGAACAAATGTTTCAGGAGCTAAGGAAACAAGGCAGACTGAAGGGATGTTACTGGGGAAGGTCAGCCCATGGGAAGTCACATGGAAGGGAGTTTGTCTTCCTGGGCTGGAGTCCAGCACAGACTTAGCATTCAGCCAAGCTCATGATGTTGAGAGTAGTCCTGCTTTCCCTGGTGAGAAAAGAAGAGAGAAGAATTAGACGTGGCTGACGCCCCTTTCCTCATTTCACTGGCCCAAGTGTTGGCTTAAGGTTTGCTGGAGATAAAGAACAGTCTCAAAAACCCAAATATCCCCTTTCATTGTCCTCATTTAAGTAAAGATGAATAGTTTCATTCATTTGGTACAATCCAGTTGGTTTGCTGATGTAATTTCCACACGCCCTTGTGAGCTTGTGGAACAGATTAAGTGCTGGTGAAAATCAATAAAATACTTCTGAAGTTAACAAACAGGAGGACAAATACAGTTCACAGAAATAGGCCCTTCTCATTTTCCCTTACAATGCAAAAAAACTAGAAATGCCCAGTAAGTGCCACAAGCAGTTAGACAAAAAGGAATTATGAGAGAGCCCTGCATTCACAGCAGGCACAGGAACTGATCATGAAAGGAAAGGTTTCACTCCGGTACGTACAGGTAGGCATTGCAGAAAGAACATCTGTTGCTGTAGGTTTTGCCATCAGAGCCACAGTGGGGCATGTATTCCATGGTGCAAATAGGACTGACCTCTTTGAAGTCCTTGCAAAGGGCCTGCACACAGGAAATAGATGTGAATCTCTCAGGCAGAGAGCAAGCTGTGACCCCCTCAGGAAAGGAAAGACACACCACTGAGAAATGAAACTGGCTGTAACATCATCATAACCAACTCCAAGTGTCCTCCTCATGGCAGATGTGACCTTGTACTGTTTCTGCTCACTGCCACTGTCTTTTCCTGCTTTATTACAGAGCAGTGGGATGCATATTGGCTGTTTTATGAGCAGTGTGAAATTCCCAAGGGATCTCCTCAGGTGTGAACACCACCATTTCCCAGTTTGTAGCCCGGAGCAGAAGACAGTGTGTAACAGACACTGAACTTCACTCTTTATTCCCATCCTTTCCCACTCACTCTTGTAATATCCTCTTCACAGCGTCCATTCTTTCTCTTGCCAAGGTTGGTCCGATGCTCCCTGGAGGAAGGAGAGATTGTTATTAACCATGACCTTCCCTGTTACAGCCTCAGAGCAAGAACAAACCTCACTCCCATGGAGTCACAGAGATTTCCAGATCACCCAGCTCAGCACCACCTGCCCAGCACTGACACAAACATGCCCTTAGAGACCAGACCCTGTGCCCAACTGATGCACCTCCTCTGTGGGGTTGAACGCCCGTGTCAAACACCAACCAAGGCAAGCAGGAAACCAGGGGCAGACAGACAAAACCCCTTCAGCACAAGGTTTCAGAGAGAGCCCTTGCAGATTACTTGGCTCCTACAGAGCCAAACTCTGAATGCCCCAGGGAGGAAGAGGAGCACTCACAGGTTGTGGGCACACAGGGTGCACTCGCTGGCGTAGGTGACACCGTCGGTGCCACACACGGGGTCGTAGATCATGGTGCAGGCCATCAGCTCTCTGCCATCCTTCAGCGTGGACCTGGGGTACTGGCTGCAGTTCAGCTGGGGAAATCAAGGACAGCAAAAGCTCTGCCATGGGCTCTGCTCCATGCAAGGGAGCCCCAATACAACCCCCCTGCTTACGCCTCTGCCTAAACCTGCCTGTGTCCAGACCCTAAAAGGATCTGCCAGATGACAAATTATGGTTATATATTAACTCATTCTTCATGGAAAACTAGCAATTTCCTTTCATAGCCATCCCTGGAGAAGACTGAATCAAGGCTGGAAGGTAGACATTACTCATTGAGCTCTGTATTTATCACACTGCCCCTATACCTTACTGAACCCACCAGGATATTACAAAAGGCAGCTCAGAAATAATCTGTAAATCAAAATGGTACGATTTATGCACTTCCTGCAAGGGGGCTGACTGTGACCAAGGTGTTTTTCATGGCCCACAAGAATGGAGGGGAGATGTGTTGACAGGTCTTTTGTTGCAATGGGACGGTTCTGAGCGTTGAAACCTGGCAGCAGGACTGACAGCAGTGGAAGCTGATTTACGTCAGCTGAGGAGCTGGCCTTGTGTTTTAGCACTCCCAGTTTCTCCAGTGTGAACTCTTCTTTCCTGATTTATGTATCTCACCCGGCCTGAGCACAGAGCGTACTCGGGAAACAAAGGAATGACATTTCATACTTTGTTTGTATAGAAATGAAATATCTGACTAGGGATGTTGACTCTTTCTAACACATGCTAATGAGGTGGCTTTGTTCCTCTATTCCCCAGTGAGAGTAAATGCTTTAGAGCTGGCCAAATATAGTTAATCTGGTATTTTTACAAGATTCATGTTGGTATATATTAGATTACATTGCATTTACAAAAAAAAAAAACAGCACCAAACCAAAACCAGAGGTGGGTTTGAATCCCCTGATACCTTAGATATCAACATTCAAAACACAGGCAACTTTCTAATCTTTGCAGAACATCCTTTTGTAAAACACAAGCATTGAGAAGGCACAGGGTTCCCTGGGCCCTCTGCATCCCCTGCCCATATTGCCAAAACATTCTGCTAAGTTCCTGCAGCAGCTATGACAGGGTGCTGTGGGAAAAGGATTCTCTGTGCAAAGCCTTAAATCATTTATTCTACCTGTCTCATAACTCAGTCCTCACCAGTCCTCCCCTCTTTCTTTTCCTGACTGTGAGCAGGAAGTGCACAACGTTCCTGCTGATGGGAGGGTGGCATTCACCCACAGAAGGAAGGGCAGCACAAGTGTGACCCCCATGGAGGCTACACCACCCAAACCACCCAGCATTTGCTCACGTTGTGCAGTTGGCACCTGCTCAAACTCTTCTTTCCCTTCAGGTTTCACTTACTTGGTGAGCTTCTTCTATGCACTTTCCATCGTGCTTCTTGGCAACCTGGGTTCCGTATTGCCTGGAAGAGAAAGCAGAGTTAAAACTGCTCAACAAATACCTCTGTGGGGCTCTCAGGGGAGGTGCCCTGCAGGGCTCACATGTTATGGGCACACAGGGCACAGTCGTTGCTGTAGGTGACACCGTCTGTCCCGCAGATCTCGCGCAGGATGAAGGGACAGGCTGTGATGGCCTCGCCCGATTTGGCGCCGCTCAGGTACGTGCTGCAGTCAACCTGGGCAGATAAAACAGCAGCACAGGGTCAGTGTCCCATCTGCAGTCTGCCCACTCCAATCCTCTAGATTTTAAAGGCCTTCAGCAGGGGAAAATCAGAGGGTTTTTAAAGTTTAGACTTGCGTTAGAAATTAATGATGTAATTGTAATTTGGTATTTTCTGCTAGCAGAGGGAAGAAAGGAACAGCTGGCAAAAAATATTATTTTCCTAGAGTAGAACATATACAAGTTTTAAATCAAGCATTCATAAAATGGTGAAGATTGGAAAAGACCTCTAAAAGCTTCAAGTCCAACCATTAACCCAGAACCACTGTGTTCACCACCAAACCACATCCCCAAGTGCCCCATCCACACGCATTTTGAAGGAATTCCAAGTAATACTGAGTCCACCAATTCTCTGGTCAGCCTATTCCAATTACTGACAAGACTTTCACTGAAGAATTTCTTTTCATAATGTCTAAACTAAACATCCCCTAACTCAGCCTGAGGGAATCTGATTGAAAATGTTGAACATTAAGTGCAGCTTGAGATAGTTTACTATATCCGAGACTTTGTTTCAGCATTTCTAAGAGCAGCAAGAACTGTTTCTCCAGCTTCTGTTGCAAAAATATTTACAGTATATAGAACCTAATAGTTTAAATATTAGAGGATCAATAGACAAACACCTATTGGAAATCAATCTACATTAGCCAAGCATCACTGACACTTCACTGTCATTTTGCACAGTCTCCCCAGTGCAGTGTCTCTTATTATCCATATTTCCCACATGGTCCAAGAACAAATTAAAGCAAAGACCCCATTTTAACAACGTGCCTTTTCTACAGAAAATATATTGCAGTCCCTCAGGATGCATGAAATTATTTTTGGTGCTTCAGAGCTGCTCTGCATAAGCAGAATAAATGTGTTGAGATATTATCAGCACATATTGTTACTGTGCAGGATAATAAAGCTATTTCTGTACTCATACCTGAGAGCAGATTTGTCCTGGCTGACCAGAGTACAAGGGGTTTTTTAACCTGCCTGTCCAGTGCAATGGAAATCCTAGCACTGAATAAATACACAGACATCTAACACAGCCTTCTGCCTCCTCTCCTACTGTGCTAAAATGGGCTGCATGGTTCTTGGGCTGCCCCTGATGATTTCTGTTCAGAGATTGACAGTTCTGGGACATTTTGTTTCTGAAGGCCTGGCCTGTCTCCATCCTCTCTTGCCCTGCTGGCAGCTGTGAGCAGCTGAGGAGAAGCAAACCATCAGCATGAGCCCTGTGCATCACTCTCCACCCATGGCTGGGTACACTGAGCCCAGCCAGGATCTTCCTGAAGATTGCAGAGAAAGTAGATGGTGTTTGTTTTAGAGCTAAAAGAACACTTACAGGAGTACTTTCCTCCTTGCATCTTCCATCGTGGCTTTTCTTAACATCAGTCCCGTGTTGTCTGAAAGGGAGAGGTTGGGGTTAGCACGTTCACCACCTGAGCCCTGGGACTCCCAGATGCAACAGAAAGCAAACCACACCCAGAGCCAATACATATGATAAAGGAGGCACCTGATTGCCTGATGAACCAGCTCCTCTCCATCATTAGAAAAGGTCATTCTGAGTGGTAACAGACCTGTCAGGTCTCCCCACTGTGTGCTATAGAACAGCTCCATTCACTCTTTCTCCTGCACAAATAACCACAGTCCCATGCACTCTTTCCCTATCCAAAACATCACAGCCCTCACAGAGTGCTCAGATTGAGAGCTGGCTCTCCCACAGCTCCCCCAAGAAGCAAAAAGAGCATCAGGGAACAAAATCAAGGTGACAAGGACTTCAGGAGGTTGAAAGAGGAGCATAGATTTGTTAGTACCAAAAGAAAAGCCATCTGGAGCGTTAACCCTGGCCTGCCACTCCAGCAGAGAATCCTGTGTACAACACTCACACGTTGTGGGCACAGATGCTGCAGTCGTTGTCATAAGTGAACCCATCTGTGCCACACACTGGGCGCAGGATCCTGGGGCACCGGACCAGGTCTTTGCCACCCTTCACCTTTCTGGCTGGGAATGCGCTGCAGTCAAGCTGCAAAAAAAGCAGCAGCGTCAAACCTGAGGAAGACTTTGCTCTCCAATAAAAAATTCCATCACAACCTCCTGCCATGTCTCTAATGCTGGGATGCTGAGACAATACCAGTGCTAAGACTCAGTTCTTGCAAAACCAGGGTGAGTCAGCTCTGCCTGAACCTGCTCACACACAGACGGAACTGCACAGCCCTACAAAGTGTGTGAGGTGCCAAATCCCTGGCTTAAGCACCTTGGTCAATCCCAACTACAAGATAGGTCAGAAAAGAAGAAAAATTTAAAACATAGCCCCTTTTTAATTGTGCAGTGAAAGGACTTGGACTTTGCATTTGAAGGGCATCATCAAAGGAAGATCAAAGCCCAAAATAAACAACTTCCACCTTTGTGTGTTAGCATGTCCTACACAGCAGCTCTGGGACTTCCCAGCTGACACACTCTGATCAAAACTTCAGAATATGCTCCACATTTCAGAATATGCTCCACATTTCAGAATATGCCCCCACCCCAAAGTCTGCTGTAGGTGTGAATTCATCATGAGAACTCTGTGCACAGCCCTCATCCAGCCCATCTGGCAGGGCTGTTGGGCACAGAGGGCCCAGAGGACACCTGCCTCAGGACAGGTGGGATTTGTAGGCATCCTCAACACAAGGAGCTGACAAGACTTAAAAACATGTGGAGAAAGCCAGGCTTCAGGCCAGCTCACTTTGAGTAGATGTCACCTCAGGAAACCCTTCAGCTGATGCAGCTACGAGGAGTAAACCTTGTATTGAAAGCTCACCTCGGCAGTCTTCTTTCTGCACTCTCCACTGTGCTTTTTGCCAACATGGGTCCTCCGTTCCCTGGAAAAGGGAAACAATAAAACAAATGTTTAACCTCTTGGTAAAAGTCATGTGCAAAATGAAGCAAACCATGGCATCAAACTCTATAAAAAGTGTTCAGAACAGTTACTTTACTCATTAAAAAGCTCATCCCATTTTCTCATAACCTGCAATTTAAAGCAAGGTTCTGAACTGTTCCTTCCTCTGCCCAGCCCACAGACTCATGCAAGGAGGTGCCTCATGACTCTTGATGAGCACACAGAAAGCACCAGAAAGAAACTCAAGGCAAATCCAAAACCACCCCCCCTTTCTAAGAGACTCGAAGAAATAGGCAGGAGCAGAAATGCAGCAGGACAGTTCTCAGGACTGCCCAGCACAGCTGGGCACTCAGAAAAGGCACTCTGGCTATGGCACTCACACGTTGTGGGCACAGATCGCGCACTCGTTGTCATATGTGGTGCCATCTGTGCCACAAATTGGATTCAGGATCCTTGGACAGGCTACCAACGTTTTGCCATCTTCAGTGGTTTGTGTTCGGTACCTGGTGCAGTCCACCTGGCAAAATAAGGACAAATAGCTCTGGTGGAGCCCATGCTATGCAAGAAAAGTTGATTCAAAACCTTTTTGTTCTGTAACTCAGCCTCCAATGTTTCTGCAACAGGACAAAGCCCTGATACACTGAAGTTAAATTTCCAATCAGAAATGAAATTTCTGAATGTTTTCCTACTTCTCCAGGAATCAAGGAAAAGAACTATTTAGGAGAAGGGAACCTTCAGGCAGAAAGACATGTACAAAATTTTGGGCCTAGTCTCATTAAAAAAAAAAAATCTTGAATTTTGTAAAAAACATATTTCAAAAGCTATAAATCAGAATAATATTGATTCGGTTTGTGTTGGTTTTCTCCGCACTTTTACAGCTCTGTGATTACTTCTTACTTCAGATTCCCTGTAGTTCATCAAAGGATTTGAAAGGATAGGAAATAATGCTTCTCTATCAGGTGGAGAAAAGACTTTCTGCTAAAACCCTGGGACTAAAATCCCAGAATTTTAGTGCTGAAATACAGAAGCTTCTCTTTCTGAGGCTTCAGACAAAGATACAATAAACTATGTTCAGTAAATATTTATGGTTAGTGCTCTTGTGAATCTCACTACATCTGTGAACACAACTAGCATGGGAGTTTTGAATTCCTGCTGCTGAGGGTGGAAAAGTTTGTGGTCTCCAGAGAGAAAACTGCTGACCTGCAAAGTAAGTTGGCAAGAGAAATCTTGTGCTCCCCCACCTTCCTGGGGACACAAGTCAGCTCCTCATCCCATATCCATCTCCTTCCTCTCTCCTCAATTTGGTGTGGTAAACATGGGGTGAGCTTTTCTCTGGAGCAGGGAGGAGGCCAAATCACCCCCACCATGCAGAAAAGCAAATAATGGACTGGAACCCTCATGCACCTTGTCCCATGGACCTCTTGCAACTTCCTAGGGAAGTCTGCAAGGTCCTCAGGATTTTTTTAGCAGCTCCAAGGGATGGATTTTTGACTTCTACTGCACTTACAGCGACAGATTCCTTGCAGGGCCCATCATGAATTTTGGTAACATTGGTGTCATGTTCTCTAAAAGGAAGAAAAGCTTTGGTTAGGGAGCATTGAGAACAACTTTCCCCATGACACTGGAGGCACTGGGACCACAAAGCAGGGTCCAACCCTGCGTGTGGGACATTACAACTGCTTGAATTCTCAGCATGTGCCCTGCAGATGGCAGCTGCTATTGCACAGCACTCCCATCTCCCACGGGAATTAAGTGCTAGGAGTAATTAGGTGTTACAACCAACACTTTGATCTGTTCAGGGCTCTGCTCTGGTTCTTTTAGTGATTCCCTTCATAAGCACAGACAAAAACATGGGGAAGTGAACTCAAGTTGACTGAAGAATTGCAAGCAGCCAGCAGCAAGGAGACCTACAGAGCCATCTGCCTCAAAACTGGTATTTTACAGAAGTGCTTCTGAGAGCCTCAACTTGCTGACTATCCAGGACATTCCATACACAAGACTTACGCATTGTAGGCACAGATCCCACAGTCGTTGTCGTAAGTGAAGCTATCTGAGCCACAGACTGGTTTCATTATCCTTGGGCACGCTACCATGACGTGATCATCTACTACAGCTCTTCGGTAATTACTGCAATCAACCTGTAAAAATAGCAGGAATAGAGAAAAAAAAAAAAAAAACAAACACCTTTTTTATATAAAGATATAACACTCTTAACACTTTTACATAGTCTTTTTACTCTCCTTCAGCCATTGGGGACAAATCCAGCATCAAACTAATTTCACTATCAAAAGCAGAAACCAGAAATTCTGTGGGAATTTCCTCCCAGTGGAAAAAAGAACTGTGATTTGGGTTTTGTGATGTCCTTCACAGGATCCTGCTGGAGCTATCCAGGTGGTGAGATCCAACCTTCAGCCAATTTTATTCCCAATTAGAGCAGCTAGAAGTCTAATGTAGAAAATAACAGACATGGTACGAAATAACCCATAAAAACCCTCCTAGCTTTGGTTAGCATCAGATTTTATTTCCTTTGGGGCTGTGCAGACCAGCTGTGCACACTCTGTCCTCCTCCTGCATGGTGCTTGAACTGTCCCCATTACAGCCTTTGTCTTACCACGATAGGTTTTGGGTCGCATTCTCCATCGTGTTCCTTCTCCACGCTGGCACCGTGCTCCCTGGAAGAAAGCAGACCTCTGTCAGGGATGGTGTTGGCACCCAGCTGCTCTGCCCAGGCCGTCCTTGGGGAACAAAGCTGCCACCCCTCCCCTGCCTGGCACCCCTGCCCTGGGGCTTCTGCGGGGTTCCCAGCAATACTCACGCGTTGTGGAGGCAGATCCCGCAGTCGTTGCTGTACGTGTTGCCGTCGGTGCCACAGACTGGTCGCAAGTTCCTTGGGCAAGCTACCCAAGTCCTCCCATCCTTGGCAATACCACTGGAGTACTGGCTGCAATCAAGCTGTGAAAGCAGCCCAGAATCAGCCCTGATTTTGGCTTCCTCACTGAATGAAACCCCCACACACCCCAGCATCCTCCCACCACCGCCGTGCCTGCAGCTCCTGCTGGGAGGCAAATTAGAGGCATTATTGGGAATCTGCTCAGGCAGTCAGGAGGAGGGAATCTTCCCTACAGAACTTTCTGATTATGCACTCCTGCCGGGGTCCAGGGAGGCAGGATGGCTGTGGGTGAGACAGTGCCTAATGAAGGCGGTGGTAATTGGGAGCCCCTCGGCTCTGCAGCGGATCCTTGCAGATCGTGCTGCACTCTGGTGAGTTACGGGAGGCTCGGAGCTGCGTGGGAGGAACCTGCAGACAAATCCATGGCTCAGGCCCGGCTGGTTTTCTCCTTGTGATATAGGTGTAGAAATTTATGCAAGGAACACAGTTCTCTAGGTCTTGCTGGATGGAAGCAATTATCAGTCACAGTGTTTGAGGCTTTCGAGCGTGTCATCCTAAGACAGTTTTCCTCACAAGGAGGCAAACTGCTGCCTTTGGCTGGGAGTAACTAAATTATGTCTAAGAGTTAATATAATAAGAGTGTACAATTACTTCTTGCTTTTTCATTTCATTTAATGAATCAAAAATATTGTAAAAAATGGGGTTCTTTTGCTTTCTTGTGAAATTGGTGTCGTCATTCAACCGTGCACTGGCAAATATTATTTTAACAGCAAAGATTTCCTTAGATTTAACCTATGTGCTCGTCAAGTAGCTACATGCTGTTTCTACTTTACCAGAAGCCTGAATAAAACATAATAAATAGATCTTTAACTCACCTGAACTCCAAAGGCAGTACCTGGAAGAAAAAAATTGAGATAGAAAACAAAATTAATTATTGACATGCAGAGAACACATATATATAAATATTTTCATGAAATGAGTTAAATTTGGTGATTAGTCATTAATTTGTTTCAGAAAATACGGAGTTTTACATTATTCCGGTAAATGGCCATAGGATGTACTAAAAGCTACTAAATAAAGTTTTATTGCATTTCTGAGGGGAGATAAAACATGGGGAGAGCACATGTGTTTATCTACCCCTAAAATTTACAGGTAAGTGATACACATACTTTCAATTCCATAGTCTTGGATTTTAACCTCTTCTAAGAGACTTTTATATTTGACTTTCAAAAGTTTGGACATGCATGTTCAAGATAATTGTCACCACCAGCATTGTCCATCTCTAAGTACATCATTCTCAGTTACCAGGAGCAGCACAGTAAACTCCCAGTGCAAACCTAGAGGTTAAAGCTTGCATTTTTCTTGCTCACATGGGCAATGATGCCATTTCTTACAGTTTTATTTTGCCTTTATACACAGGATTACCATGTGCACACCCCTACCCTGCGCTAGAGCTGCTCCTACAAACCAAGAAGGTAACACTTGTATGATGCCTGCTGAAACATCAATCTTGAAACCTAATTTCTTTGCTGTGCTCTCTCAGGAAGGCTATTTCTTCATGGAACAAGATTCTCCTTCATGTTGCAAGACCCAAAGGCTTTTACTGAAATGAAAACTCAACTCTGATTCAGCCAGATCGATCTTTGCAGTACCCCAGGAAATACTCACCCAAGCAGCAGCAAAGGGCAAGAGCTGCCCTCACAAAACCTCCTGTCACCTTCATGGCAGCCAGGAACACCCCTCCAGTGCAGCCTGCCTGCTCTCTGTGCGGGAGAGGAAGATTGCAGGGAGGAGCAGGAATATATAGCACACCACGCCATCGAGTGGTCCCACCTCATTAGGTAATGCTCCCAGCCTGTCATCACCATTCAAAGCCAAAAACGTGTTTACCCAGCTCTGGATGTCTGGCTAATGATTGATACAAGACTGTGTGCCAGGAAGGGGATTTCATGTGGCTCGAGGTGAGTGGGGACCGTGCCAGGACCCCTCTCCTCCCGTGCACTCTGCCCAGCCCTGGGCTGCCCCTGGCATGGCTGCAGCACATTGTAGGCTCACATCTCCCCTGTGCCTACTGAAATGCAATTAGGACTTTCTCCTCACCTCTAATTTTTGACTGAGCTACCAACTGATAGCCAAACCCCCTGTTATTTAACTTCAGAGCGTGATTTTGTACTCTTCACTGCTGTATTTCAGCCCAGTTTGAGCCCAGGCAGTTTCAGCCCAGAAGGTCACCCTGTGCTCTGCAGGAGGAATCCTGTTCTTCTCCTGTTTAAAAAACCCAGCAGTGCTCTGAGTGCCAACTTTTCCTGTAATACAGCAAGGAGCAAAACTACTAAGTTTGGTCCTAAAAATCCATCTTTTTGGTTGTTCACTGATAACTTCCATAGCACCTTCTGCTCATCTGCTTCTACCTCCCCCATGGCCAAGCCCTGACCCATCATACTAAGCCCAAGTGACACCAACCCCCAGGGCAGCAGGCCAAATGTCTTTAATGTCTGCACAGACTAGATGTACTGTACTTCCTTTACCTAGGAAGTCAGCCAACTTTACAAAGATTGGTATTAACCCACACTCAGTTTGCTTCCTGAAAATTCACTGTGTATGTTATCTCTTTATGCTTTGTATCTTTAGTTTTCTTCAAATATCTCCTTAAGGTTTGCCCACTATTCAGGTAATGGAACTTATATTGGCCCTGAACACTTCTTTTGTCCTCTATGTAAGGAGATTTTTGGCAATTCTTTGGATTAATCTCAATTGTAGACTTCTCTGTTTGGATCCTAAATTCTCCAGATCACAAACTAACTTTTAATCTTTCAAATTCTGTGTTTAGTAATCAAAATCCTTGCTTGCCAATCTATTTTTGACATAATTTAAACAGAGCGAGCTTACATTGAATCATCACAGCTTTATTTTGTAAGAGAAGGACATTTCCAACATCTTTCTCAATGGAAAAGCAAATCCACAATAACGTAATTTTAGGGATTACCTACTGGAAAAATATTTGCTTTCATATCCAGGAGCTCTGCTAATATTAGCAGTTTGCAGTGTGCACCTGCAAAACTAAAGCCTCTCCAAACGCCAACGTTTCCTGCTTCGTGAAGAACACAGGGGATCATCTCCCTGTTCATGTTGCTCATTTTTATTCCTTCCCACTGATGTTCTGCCCTGTGTTTCCTGATCTTTCCCTTATCTCAGTTCCACCAAGTGTGAAGGACTCCAGACCTTTGGATCGATGCAGACCTCGGCTATGAGGACCCCTTCCCACACCGATTACAATATCCATCTCCCAGGGCTTATTCCAGCCAAGGCCAGCATCCATTAATGCTTCCTGGCAGTAGAAAATGATTCCTGACAACTTAATTGCCAGGCTCTGTAAAAGCTGTCATGGTCAAGCAAACTCCTGCCAATGTCCACAGCGATGACACCTGAACCCTATCAGAAAGGAGATATTATTTGCAAACCAAATCTGCAGTTAAAGTGGATTGACTCAGCATGTTCTGTCAAGAGCAAAGTAATTCTCTTCCAACCAAGCTATTAAATTTGGGAAGCAGTTTGCAATAGGAGACAGAGTAAAGGGACAGGAGAGCAAACACCTGTCAAGGATCTAGAGAAGGAACTAGGATTTAGAAAACACTGCAGCTACAGCACATTCCTGCTGTTGCCCACAGAGCTCAGGTTTGGGCTCCTGTCCTGTGCACAAGGAATATCCACACTGTGACCTTCCTGCTTCACAGAGAGTGATTCAGCAAAGCTTTTTCCACCAGGAACTTGGCTCTCAGGACAGAGCCTTTCAGGAGCAGAGAAGCAGGTGCAGCACATTCCACCCACGCTGGACAGGGAGACCTTTGGTTGTGTTTACACCTTTCTGCTTGTGCAACTCCCACTTGCAGTGATGCTGTGTTGACATCCACCTGTTTATTTTCCTTTGCTGCAAATCCCACCTGGCTGAGCACTCCACCCCTTTTTTCTGCTGCCTCTCCAGGTTACCTCTGCTCCCAGCTGTGAATCATCTGTCTCCATCTCGGCAGAATTTCACTGACAAAGGCCAAGAAAGGAAGCAACCCCTCAGAGGCAAGAAGGAAACAAAGCCAACTCATCTGTTTTTCAGAAATATATGGAGAAATTTTCCATGCTTCCCACCCTCATACCACAGGGATGGTTGTTACTACACCCAGCACCAAGATATTTCTTTTGGGACCCTCTGCATCAAGGGTCTGGATTTCTAATTTGCAAGCAGTTGCAACTTGTTTTTAGTGAACTACTTGAGTGCAGTTGCTCATACCTTCATGCAGAGGAAAGAATTGGAAGTTTTTGTGTTGCAGTTCCAGAGGAAGATCCTGGGCAGCAGGAGGGATCTTGCAGCAGAATGGAGCAGAGAGCTCCCTGGAGTAGGGAGCTCCCTGGAATAGGGAGAGCCTTGCAGGGAAAGACAGATGTTCTAACAGATGCCAAAGAGAAGCCCTAAAGAGAGGAAAGAGAGAGGCCCATTCATGAGTCCCCAAGGTGAAAGCAGATGGGCCATGGAGCAGAAATTGTGATAATCAAGACAAATAACACTGAAATCCCCAGGTACCCCTATGCAGAAATTGTGTGGTGGGACTGAGCATCACAGGGATGTAGGGAGAGCCAGAAAAGAGAGCTCTGCAGCAGAGCCAGAGGAGCTTCCCTTCAGAAACAGCATCAAGCTCTCCATATCAAAATTCACCAAATTCTTAAAGGAACAAATGTCCCTAAACTGCAAGATTTCCAGCTGTAGCAGCCTGCAAAAGGTGCCCTGGGGCAGAGGACACCATGGGGCCATGCCAGGGCTCTCCCTCGGTGTGGCTGAAGAGCAGCAGGGAGGTGGCAGGCTTCAAATGGACAGAGGGCTGAAAAGCCCCACGGGGAGTTCAAGGTCTGCTGAGGCATCTGCCAGAGTCAACAGTCCTCACTCTCTACCAAGAGAAGCACTTGTATGCTCTGAAGAGTTGCACACATTCCTGACACCTTCTAGGAAAAAAAAAAAAAAAAGGAAAAAAAAAAAAAATCCTGAATACTTAAGGTCCCTGCAGAGGGCATTTTGGCTTGAAACCCAACCAGTTGAAAGGCTGGAGACCAAAGTGTTGCTTCATAATGCCAGTTCTGCAAAACCTCAGGAACTGCTATGAACCACATGGGGTCTGTGGCTATTGGCAAGCACCATCCTCAATAAAGTGTAATTTACAGCAAACCCAAATGTCCCCAGAGCGCTGGTACCTTTCCAGTTTCACAGAGGACTGGCTTGGCCTCGTTACCATTTTAAAGGGCAACACAAAGGGCAAGAAAGAGCAAACATAAAAGAAAAAAATGGTAAATCTCCAGCACCTCATCAGCCTTTGCCTCCTTCTCCCCAGGGGTAACAAGGTGTGGCATCCCTCTGGAGCTCTGCTGTGCCACCAGGGACATTCCTCGCTGGCCAGCCCTCGGAATAACCTGCAAAAAGAGGTTGAAAGCAAGAGCAGAGTGAGCAGGCAGGCTGCTGGGAGCAGGATGGAGCCAGCACTGCTGCTAACAGCAGCACAGGCAGCTTTAGCAAGTCCCTGTCCTGTGCCTCCTCAGCAGATGGGCTTGGAATCTGATTAATGATCCCTTATCACCAGCTGCGATTTTTGTGGATGATAATTTCTGCTGGCAGCAGGAGAAATTTAGAAGGTGCTCAGATACTGACAGAAGAGGCTACTGGGGCAGTCTTCATCAGTTTATTGCTTTTCAAGCACAGTTAATGAAGGTTTAGGGGTCATTATTTGAAAACTTAAATACTTGAAATCACTACAAATCATAGTAGCTTTCAAGTGCACTGATTTTCATTTGCAAGAATTTATTTTAAGCCACAAATTGTGAACTGCTTTTATGAAATCATGTAGATGCCCCTGCATGTGATGTTAGCTGGAATCAGTGAGCAGACATCAGAGAACATTTTTACTGTCTGACATTCATCACTCTCAGGTTGCATAAATAACATTTGAGAGCATACTTGTTTCATCTCACCTCAAAGACAAATTCTGCATCCCCCAAAACAGCTAACCAGCCCCAAACTGGTGACTCTCATCCTACATGATTCTTATTCAGTGAGGGGATTTTCCACATAGAAAGAGGCAGCCATAATTTATTTCTAAATGATGGTGTTTGCTCACATTAGAAATAAGCATACAAACTATTAACAACCACTTATGGCAGAGTTTACTCATAATAAAACCGGTTTTTGTTATTATCAGCTGCAATAAAACATGATGCATGCGTAAGCATTTTGAGAATTTAAAAATCAATTCTCATTAACTGCAGCGGGAAAAGAGGATTTGATAGCTTTATTAAAAGAATTCTACATCTGTGGTGGGAGTGAAATTAATTGGTATTAGGTAAAATCCTGTCAAAATCTGAAAGTCACTTCAGCCTTATCTGCAAGAGAAAAGTGTTTACAGATCAGGTCACAGCTAAAATGGACTCAAACACTGCAAATGTTCATTCAAGGTCTCCTGGAAATGTCCTGCAATAAAGTTTATACAAATAAAGAACCTATTTGCTTTAAGTAACGGCTATAAGAGAAAGTACAGGAAGTACGTGCAAACCAGCAGCAGATTTCTATTAACTCACCATCAGTGTCTCCTGTTCTGCAAACTCGACCCCATTCACAGATCCACTGACTCAAAAAAACCCAGGGAAACCCTTGGCTCAGAGGCCTGGCTTCATCTCAACATAGTTTCAGAACATAAAATTAATTAGAATTGTCTGTAGGTCAGTCACATTTCAGAACAACAACACTTTTCCTAAAAAAGGTTAAGCCATCCCATACCATGGAACTTCTCACTTCTCCATCTGCCCCCAGCATCAAAATCCCAAAGGAAGGGCCCTTCTCTCCTTCTCAGGCCGTGGTTCCTTAGACAGGCATTGACTTGAGCCTACAGGGAAGTTCAGGCCAAGGCAGAGGGTGACCCAGCAGCCAGTGGTCCATGGGCCACCACAATGGCCGAGCTTCCTGGGCTGCCTTAAGGGTGCCATCAAGGCTTCTGCCCCCTCACAGCAAGAAATACTGGCCAAATTCACACTTCCAAATCCCAGAGACCTTTCTGGGCTCAGCATATCTTCTAACATGACCACTCAACATGGATCTACTTCCCAGCATTGCTCCCAAGTGTGGTCTGGACCTCCCAGTACCTCCAGTACCTACCTGGAAGAGGACACTTAATGCATCATCTAAACTGTCACCTGAAGACATTGGGTGCTTTAAAAGCAATTTTTCTCTGTAGATTTCCAAATGCAAACCAAACAAATCTCCAACAACCCTCTGAGGTAGGTAAGTATATTTTAATGTTTGTTTTACAGGCAGGAGAAATGGGCTGATAGGGCAGTGAAGTGATTGACCCAAGACCCCATAATAAGCCAGAGAGAACCTGACCCCTGAGCCCTCCTGACAAAACCCCAGACCACACTCTTCCTCCTTGGATCCAACATCTTCACCAGGTATTTACAGCAGCTGGCACACCTCAGGGTGCTCATTGCCAGCACGTGGTGCAAGGCCAGAGGGGAGGCTCGTGTGTCCCTCCCCTGAAGCTGAGTGAAGAGAAGTGACATGAAGCTGAGGAGTTATCTTTATTGGAGAAGCACGTTAAGACACAGTGAGGCAGCAGGGACTGCAGCAGCACGCACGGGGCAGATCTCGGAAGACACCACTGAGTCCCCACAGCCTTTCGCCCTCCACCTGAGCAAGGATGGGCCCTGTTTGCTGCAGAAGGGGATGAAGGCAGCTCTGGCAGTCCTGGGGACTCAGCAGCTCCCCTGATGCTCAACATCGACTCTTCCTTTACTTGCTCTGCAGAGACAGAGGTCAGACAGTTTATTACTCTCTGTAATATTATTATTATTATAACTGTCCCAGAAGGCAAAGGGACCTGAAAGGACTATGGGGAAACCTTAAAGCTTTGATGTTCCCATGCTCTGCAAGGGCTCTGGGCCATTCCTGCCTCCCTGGGATGGGGGGCAGCTCTGCCAGCATCCTCCCTGCTCTGCAGGGACAGCTTGGCTGAAAAAACAGAGGCAGGAGAAAGGAGTGGGCAGAGCCCACTACTGCAAGTCCCCACAGGCTCAGCCCCAGCATCCCAGGGTTGCATTGAGAGGAAAAGTCTGCAGAACCCTCTGTCCCAACCCTGCTGCTTTCCTGAGCAAGGTGGGACACTCCAACCCGTGTGAAACACAACCCCAAAGGACAGGCTGGCCAAGCAGGGCTAAGTCTCTGTCTAAGCCTCTCTGTCTCCATACCTTTGGTCACAGCTGATCCCTGGTGTTTGCTGGCAGTCTGAATTCCATTACTCCTGGAAAGGAAGAGCAAAAAAAAAAATAAGCCCATCCCCAAGCTTGAGCACTGCTGTGTGACACAGGTATCGCTGTGACAGCCCCTCAGCCCAGCTCACTGCCACAAAGGACAACTGCAGCAGCATCTGGCACAAGGGCAGGCAGGTTGGGCCACTGCCAGCTGAGGAAAACAAGACTAATATCAACCTCAAGCTAGCTGCTTTCCACACCTATTTTCTAATCTCAGAAAGGTCCTGCTTTTCTTCCTTCCCTCCTTTCACTGCATTTAAAAATAGTGTGGCAAAACAGAGCACATTGTAAGGAAACTGGGACTTGCCCATTGCAAAGCTGGGAGTTATCTGTTTGTTGAGAAACAGGTTTAAAAAAAAAAAAAAAAAAAAAAAAGGAGAAACCAGATAAACCCTTTTTTCCCCTGATCTATTGACCAGCGTGGGCAGACTGGTGACTACTGCCCTGGTGATTAGTGTGAAAAACCTTTGAACAAGTAAAGGAACTGCATGATATGCAGCATGAAAAGTCAAATGTGTTGGAAAGACCCACAATCAATTCATCCACATGACACAGCCCTGCAGGACCTACCAGCCAGTTAACTTACCAAAAAAAGATATCTAAACCCAGGATGCCGACCTATATTTGTCATCAGTAAAGCAGAACAGGATCAAAGGAATTCAGTGATGGCAGGGACCTCCCAGGGAAGGTGGCGAGACCCAACACTGGCCAGTGGGGATAGGCTCTCTCTGCAGCAAGGTTTTCCACCCCAGCCATGCCTAGATACACCCTTTAGTGTCCAATCTCTGTCAAACCACACTGCTCCCAACCCTTCCCACAAGCATCCTTCCCTGATGGCCATCAGGTCAGCAGAGCTGCCAGAAACACCTGGAAATCCAGCAGGAGCTTTGCAGGCCAGAGTGGATGCAGGCACTGGGCTGCAAAGGGATGAGGCAGCTTTAACACACATTTTAGCAGGCAACCCTGCACTCTCCATGGATAATTTAAAAATACAACTCAAGGAAATACTACAATTTTGGGGTAACAATTTCTTATCTTACTCCAAAGCATTTCACACTCTGCACATGAAACTCTCTAAACCCATTTCTGATGGCAAAAGCACTGCTGGAGCTGCTTTCCTCCAGGTTTTAGTAGTATATATTGAGTGCCTGAATCTTCAGCAGTGAGAAAAATTCATTATACTGCGAGTATGAATTTCAGTGCTGAAAATAACATTGCTCTGTACATTGTTTATTAGCTGCCATAAATTTCCAGCCTGATTCTTCAGGTGACTTAATAAACATAAAGAATAAATCATTGTGCAGGGAGGGCTTTTGTTTAGCTTTTCTTGCCTCAAGAAAAAAAGCTTATCACTTTGACTTTTAATAGCATCCATCTCTCCTTGGAATACTTAACACAGCTACAAGCTCTCTGACTTTCAGTAAAAGGCATCCCCCTCTTATTGCAAGGGCTCAAGAGCTGTAACAGCTCAGTGAAACACGAAACAGTAAGGAATTCCAGACCAGGCAGAGATTTGTGGGAATCCTCTCTATTTTTCAGTTGCCATGGTGTATCCATTCTCATTCTGTCTTGGACACAGTCACTACCAAACTCACATAGTGCCTCATCTCCTTGTACCCACAGGCCAACAGTGGCTCCATCTCCCTAAAGACTGAGGCACAAAGGCCCCCAGTACCATCCCAAGCAAAATTATTTCTCTCTGCACTGCAATTTTTTAAACTTTAAGCAAAGTTTAGAGCATTCTGCTGCTTTAGAGAAGATGGGAAAAGGAGCCAGGATGTTTAGTGTGTTTTGGGGATCTGCTGGTGTCCTGGCACTGAGCAGAGGAAGGCATGGAATGACACTATGGCATGATGGCTCTCTCATACCCCACAGCTCCCTGTGCCTACAAACACACAGGTACAACTTCCACACTCAGAAGCCAATGTTCCCACTTAAAACTTCCCAGAAATCTCTTNCCAGCCGCCAGCATGACAGTCCTCTGTGGGCTCCTTAATGCTTTGATGCTACTTCCAATGCAATGGCATTTATTACTCCCCAAACAATCTCATGATTGGGCGGAGAGGGAATAGGGGACCCTGGCAACTTGTGTATCTTAATTAGCTGTCATCAGATTAATCTCAGGCATTTTGATCTATGTTTGCTTAACAGCAAAGCACCAAGGACACACTTGATAGTGAGTCATGATGTATCAAAACAAACACTGTTCTGCAAAAGACACTCGGGAATGGTGGATGGCCCTGTATTACTGAAATCTCTCCGCCTACTCACATGGCAGCTGAACACAAGTCACATTCATTTTTGTATGTTTTCCCATCAGTGCCACAGACTGGTTGTGAGGATTCGCTGCAGAAAATCCTTCCTCCCTTTACCCCATGCAGAATTCGATCACAGTCCAGCTGAAGAGAGAAAGAAATCACATTTGGTGCCGGTTCACAGGCAAGACCCTCCTTTATGTGACTTGAAAGTGCTCACAAACCAAGCCTTGCATGGGGCCCCTCTGTCCTGTATCACATCCACCACACCTCCAGCCAGCCTTGAAAAGAGACCGTGTCTCTTGTTGGACCAGTCAGCCAAGCTTTGGGGGGACAGAGCCCTCACGCCCCTCTCATCTGATCCACCCCAACACCACGGTCTGGGGCAAGGTTTATTTCTCTCAAAGTGCATCCACAAGACAAGAATCTTCTTCCACCCGTACCTAGTCTTTTATATGAGTACGCTGATACCATTTTATCTGCAGGGATTGAGATGAAACCCAGTGGCCAGAAGGGAGGAAGAACGCCTGGAGCAGCCTGGCGCTGCCCGCGGGCGGTGCGACACGCAGCGCTGCTGACGCCCACCGCAGACACGAGCGGCTATGAATAACGAGGGGTGCCCTCCTGCTTCCTCTGAGCACGGCAACGGGAACATTCAGGCACACTTTTCCCTACAAACCACACGTGGCACAGCCAGGATGCACTGACAGAACCTTTCGGGATCCTAAAAAGCCTCTCGCACCCTGCGAGCGGAGCGGGTGCCTGCACGGTCATAGCAGATTCCCGACAGCAGAGGTCAGGGATAGCACAGCCTGTTCCCTGGCACGGACAGCCCCTTCCTCAGCCCCACCGCAGCTCCAGGATCCCAAAAAAGACACAAAGAAGTGACTAAAGGGCTCCCAACCCCTCTCCAGGTGCTACAAAATGTGTTGCAACGGCTGCAAATGGTGCAATGGGGCTGAGAGAACATTCCATCTCCCCTTCTACCTGGAGATGCAGCATTTAGGACAAAAATGATGGTTTATCAGCAGCCCTACAGGGCAGGAAGCCCCCCAGGGAAAGAGGATTTCATGCTAGGCAGCACAGGGGGAGGTTTTGGTGATGTTGGGGTGCTGTGATAGCACCTGCTGGTTAAACGTCACTTGCTAATTTCCATAATGTGCTGCTTCCTCCCTCATCTGGGTAATCATCAGTGACGTGAGAGCAGACACTGCTGACCTTTGCAATCCTCTGCTGGATGCCTTCCTACGCACCAGACATTGCTGCCTGCACCTCAGCCCAGGGCAGGAGGCCACCCCACCAGCAGCCCTGTGCATCACAGGGGCCAGCAGCCAGTGCCACCATTCCTTTGGCTCTGGGAATTGTCTGTGACAAAACCCACAGGTGGCCCTGGAAAGAGGAGAGGAGCAGATCTGCTCCCTGAATCACCTCTGGTCTGTCAGGCTCATTGGCATCACTGCCCCTCCAGTGCTACCAGTAAATACCATTAAGCCCTGAAGCAGACTGGCCTTAATGCACCTAATGCTTCTTCTGGAATACATCAAAATTGCTGTATCTGAACTATTTATTGGGTTTTTAACTCAAATATCCCTTTTCCAAAACTGGTCAGCAGCAGAAGCTTCAGAGAGAGTTAAGACAGTTGGTAGTAAGATCCCTCCAAACCCATAGAAACACATTTCCTATCTCTTCCAAAATGCTATTTAAATTACTGTATGAAAATGCTGGAGGAATTAAAACATCAGGTATTTTTTTTTAACCATCCTACCTCTAGACAACACCCTGTGATAGTGAGATCCACAGTTTAGTCACCCTTTTTACGGTAACTTATTTTCTCTTATTAGTTCACATTTTCCACTTTTAGCTCTGTTGGAGCTATTCCATTTTCTTCTCATGAGAAGGGAGAGCAGACACCCCCACCTTCCTCCTACATTATTCCTTACATGGTTGTCATCTACCACTCAGTGTTTCCCCCTTTAGCACTCCTTCCTTCTGCCAAACTTATCCTCATTCCCTGGTCAGCTCCACCACCCTGCTCTGACCATGGCCTTTATTCTCAGCATGTTGGGAAGAGCACTCCTCACCCCACTTTAGCTACATCTGGGGCAGGATTCCAACCTGAGCTCAAGACCCACACCCCCACAGCTGAGGGGTTTCCACAAGGAGCCAAACCCTTCCCTCTGTGTCAGTGCCAGGTGACACAGGGGCTGGCAGCAGGCTACAGATACTTTCACTCATTCAAACCCTTCCAGGGACATGGGGCCAAGTGAAAAGCTTCAGGGTTACAGCAAGAACGGGAACAGCTGCTGGGAAAGGAGCAGGGGTGGCTCAGCACCAGCAGAGGAGCACCCCATGGGAGAGGTCCTCATTTCTGCCCACACAGCTGCCACCCGAGGGGCAGGAGCCCCATTTCTGCCCACACAGCTGCCACCCGAGGGGCAGGAGCCCCATTTCTGCCCACACAGCTGCCACCCGAGGGGCAGGAGGTGGATTTACCATCGTGTCCTCATCGGTGTCTCTGCTCTGGGACTTGCGGCCGGGTGACCGGTTGCAGTTTCTGCCACGCTGACCTTGTGGGCTGGCAGAGAGAGCAGAGATACAGCTCATCACCAACTCCTTCCAAACAGGGGGAGCAGAGGGCAAACCCACCCTCCCTGCAGAACCCACAGCTCTTGGAGGGCTGTTTGCACCATGGTATCCACTCACCCACCCACCCAGTAGGAGAGGGCAAGAAGCCCCCCAGATAGATGCTGAAAGGGAGGAAGCCAAGAGCAGGACACAGCCTTGCCCTGTGCTCAGTCCGAGTGCACCACCACCCCAGGGCTCTGCACCCCTTTGTCTGCTGGCAGCACTTGGTGGAAGGGGGACATGAAGGAATTGTACCAGCCAAAAGCAAGAAATCTCAGTGTGTCCCAGAAAAAGCAGCAGCTAAGTCCTGCTCAGGGCCAACAGCTACAAAACAAACAGCTCCTGCCTGACCAGTGCCCAGAAAGCACGTGGTGCAGGCACTGCCTTTGAGCCAGGGCCAGGCACACACATGTGCACTGCCAGGAGACAGGTTTTGCTGGACAAAGTGTCCTGAGATGGATTCTGAGCACAGCAACCACTGGTGCTTCGTACACACAACATCGAGGCCAAAAAGGAGCAAGGGCTTCATGAGAAACACACCCCACTCTGTGTCTCATCCCCATCACCAGCTCAGCCAGTGGGGAGTGCTGTAGCAAGCACCAAACATTCACTGCTCCATCCCAGACCGTGCTGCTCCTGTGCTGCCAAACCATTCTTGCTCCAATAAATTTCCTAACCACCCCTAAAAAATACATGTACATGGAAGGGGTCAGAAACCAGTGCCAGGGCTGGTGGTGCATGTGAGGACAGGCTGCCAGCCCTGCTGCTGAACTCACCCTCTGCCTGAGAAGGGACGCTGCTCGTTTACACCCTGCCGTGAACCACCACAGTCCTTCTGCAAAAGGGGCAGAACACACTCAACAAAAACTTTTATGCAAGTAGAGAAGCAGCAAAGCTAAAACAGCTCCTGCCCTCCCCCCTCATCCTCCCAGACCCAAAGAATGATAGGGCTGTTCTTAAAGTAGCGGGTTTGATGCACTCCATACCCACCAAATGTTATCATCCAAGGGCTTAGGGGATTGTTGGGGGGGTCTGAACCTGCTCTTTATCTCTCATATAGGGTCACATCATGGGAAAGTGAGAGGGGCTGTTCTGTCAGGCCCAAATGAGTCCAGCTTATATGCTCACACCCAGGTCCAAGGAGCTTCTCCCCCACTATTAGTTGGCTACACAATCCTAAGCACCTTGATCACCCCAGGCTGACCACCTTGATCACCCCAGGATGACCACAGGCAGTCCTTGGCCATCCAGACCCCACAGACTCTCACCAGACCCTTTCTGAATTCAGTATAGGCTCCAAGCTCCATCTCACCTGGTTTGTCCTCTCTGAAGGGGGCAATTTGTTGCGCTGGACAGTTCCACCCCCTCTCTGAGCTTGAGCTTCTTTTTTGCTGCAAGAAGGGAAGAGGAGAAAAAATGGAGTGCCACCAGCACCCAGGGCTGCCCTGTAAGCCAGTGTCCTGCCACTAAGTACCACCTCCCCATCCACAGCCCCTGTTCCTGGTGGTCCTGTTCCTAATTCCCACCCCTAAGCCTTCTCCCTTTCTCCTCACCATTCCCACTGTATGCTACATCCTGGATCCAAGGTGGCTGCTTTCATATCAGGGCTGCTTCTGCATATGCTCTATGGGAGTAGAGAGAGAGCATCTGGAAGGCAAAGTACACGTGTGGGAAACTCCTCAGGAGCTGCCCGTGCCCGACAGTCCCCTGGGAAAGGGGCTGCTCTCTGTCAACTTTGCTTCTCCTCCTCTACTCCACACTGCTTCTCACCTGCCCCTGGGCCCTTAGTGCTGACAGGGAAGTGCAAAGAGAAGCCCCACTGCCAGAAGATCTCTTAGAGGGCCACTGGGAGTCAGGACTCTCCCAGGCATTGCCCAGATGCAGCTTCACAGGCAGAAGCCGCACTTTGGCAGCCAGAGGGTTCCCTCTTTGCTGTCGCTGCTCAGAGGAAGGGGTACTCACAGCTTCTCAGCACACATGAGACATTTGTTGGTGTGCTGCTTGCCAGAGGCATCCCGGACAGGGGCGTTCTCCCTGGTGCAGGACAGGCGTCCACCAGCTTCAAACTGGGAGCGAAACTCGCTGCAGTCATCCTGCAGAAGGAGGGCAGCGTTAGGGCACTCTGTCCTCCTTGCCTTATCGATCAGATCCTTAGAAACCTGGGGTTTCCCACCAGGAAAACATGGGACCATCACAAATACATCACAGGAGAGTCTGGGTGGGGGTGAGAGAAGAGGATGTGCAGTAGCAGCCACTTAGCATATAAACAGAGGGGTGAGTCAGAAAAATTCCGGGTCCTTCTGCCTGCACAGCACGTGTTGGGAGTTTTCTAGTATGGTCCCACTAATTATTATTCTCCTGGTTGGGCTATCCAAAGCATGCCAGTGATGTGACCGATACAGTAATGAAGTCACTCCCTTTTCTCCCAACATCCTTAATACACAGTTACAGCCTTTTCCCAGATTGTAGCTCGAGATAATTTTCTTTACAAAGCGCGTAGGATCCTCCAAACCAGCCACACTTTGGGACGTGTCAATCAAGAAGCAGCAGTTAAAACATAAAAGCACAATGCAAACATACTTAATAGCCCACAAGCCCAGGAAGGTTGTTTGGAGAGCGGATGATTAATTTGTTCCTTGTTCAAAACTGCTGTACAGAAACTGTGTTAACCTGCCCCTGTTATGTAACATGGATGGAAACATTCAGTCCCCCTAATTTCAACTATTTCACACACTGCAACAGGCAGTTCCAAACAGCAAATACAAAGGATAGGGAAGTGACTGCCACATACCCTTTTCTTTATAAAAGCAGGTTTTAATGCTTGCAATTTTCTGCCCATTTTGTGCACAGGTTTGCTAGCCTGCACGAAGGCCCTCAGCAGGTCACTGGCCTCACCCTTTGCTTTGCTCAGAAGTTTACACCACCTCATCCTCTCTGCCAGGGCAAGGTTTCCCCAGTGTTGTCCTGCATCCCCATCCAGGGCACCTCATTCTCCAGCTCCTCAGCTTTCCCAGGAGGGTAATGCTGGCAAACCACTCTGAGTACAAAGCCCTGCACTTCCCTAGGGCCACGCCAGGCAGGGATAGCAGAGATGATCTGGCCCTGGGTGAGTCTCTGCTGCTGTGCCAACAGCCATAAAGCATTGTCCCACCAGAAAGAAGCACTACACTCACTCCAGAGGGGCTCCCCACGAGCCTCACTGCTTCTCCCCACCACCAGCGTGTGCTTACACCCCAGCACAGTTCAGGCAAAGCTTTCCCTTCCCAACAAGCCCAGGAAAGCTCTCCCAGCTCCTCTGGGCCTTAATCCCTGGGACCAGCCCAGCAGCCCAATTCTCTGCAGACAGATTTTCCTTCCCCTAAGAGCCTCCCTCCAACACTTTCTCTTTGACCCAGCATTTCTGGAGCCCTGTTCAGGCTGACCTCTGCTGTAAAAAATCTCACCGAGTACATCAAGTTGTCCATTTGCCTTTTTCATAGCCTGTCACATCCCTGACCCGCTAATAAATGCAGGGCTTTCTTGTCCTTTGTCACTTCTAGCCAATGAGTAGGAATTCTTGTTAATCACTGACTGTGTGATCTTGCCACTGCCATTACATTTTATCTTGTTTCTATTACTCCAGGCCTCAGCACTATCCAATTAGTCTTGAGTGATCTGCTGATCCTCCTCTGCTGATACCGCCTCCCAGCTTTGCCATCAGCAAATTTCACTTACACGTCTATTTTTTGGTGCCAAAGTCATTAGAAAAAGCACTAAAACAGGATTATCCCCAAGACTGAGGCTTAAGGGGGCCACACCAGCCCCTACCATAGCAGGAATCAAGAGGAAAGTGGTGGAAAACAACTATTTTCCCTTTTACAGGGCTGCTTTTGCCAGCAAAGCATCAGTGCACAGAGACATGGTGGCTGCAGCGTGCCAGGGAGAGGGTGGCAAAACATAGCTCTATGAGAACAGAGTTTCCAACAAAAAAAAAAAGCCAAAACCGAGCCACAGGCCTGGAGATTGTGCAGGGCTGACATCTCCCAGAACACAACGATCTCTTACGCTGTGCAGAGTTCAGATTTAGGGCCTTTCACAGATTTTTCTTTTCCACCTAATTAGCAGCCTCAGCAGAACTGACTTCTCCACCCATGAGCTGAAATTCAGGGCAGCACAGCACACCTGGCTTCCTGCTCTGTCAGGATTTGCCTGTCCCTAGATCCACAGGTCAGCGGGGTAGACCATAATAGTCAGGCACAAGCTGTTCACTTGAGGGACTCAAGAGCATGAATAAGAAATAAGGAGGGCAAAGAAAGTGGATCTTAAATTAAGTTGGAGGAGAAAGAGCAACCGAGTAGAGTAACATTGCCTTTTCTGTGTCTTGGGTGAAAATCCAATAAAGTCCTATATTGACCTGCCTAATACTTTAATCTCACCTTATCTTTTCCTTGTCTGTTTTTAGATAACTTCCGCTCGTTCTCCCTTTTGCTGGAAGAGAAGAAGATGAGAAAGTGAATTCCAGGGTGCTCCAGGGAGGAGAGGCTTCCCCACCGCCGGTGCAATCCCACGCTCCTTTCCTTTACTCACAACTTCTCTGCACACATGATGCACTTATTGCTGTGCTGCTTCCCAGAGGCATCCCGGACAGGGTCGTTCTCCCTGGTGCAGGAAAGCTTCCCTCTCTTGAACAGATCCCGAAATTCCCGACATTCATCCTGTGCAAACGCCAAAAGCACGGGTTGACATGGATAGGCTGACAGAGAGACGCATCTCCCACAAATCCACAAAGGATTATCCACCCAAGGAATTACATTTCAAACGTTGTTTTGCTTCCTTGAGGCGTAACTCGGTGGAAAACCAAAACATGCAGCATAAAACAAATAAATCCGTATGTTTAGATGAGCAGATCTGTCTTTTGCATCCAGGGCAGCCTTGTTGCTATTTCTAATAGATAACACATGCAAGTGCCTGCCCAAAGGACCTAAGCTCTGCTCTAAAATCCACAGTTTCAGTGAATTTCAGATGAGAAAGTCAGTTTTCCCATCTCTCATGAGAGAACGTACTACTAAGAATTTTAAAACCCATGCACAGTAAAAATATGAAGCTGCAGGCATAAAAAAAAATATAATCCTTGAACACCTCCTATCCCCAGGTACAGGAGAGTAAGAGGTGGGTGTTTTTACCTTCCACTTAACACAATGGTATGTGTTAATTGAACCAAAGCACTCTATTTCACAAAAGGCTTTTGTACCAAAGCCTGCTTAAGCATTTCAACTTGGCCTTTACTTCCCTCTGAACAGCCTTCCTTTAACTTTCAGGGCAAGTGTGCAGCGTAAGAAACACATGGAACACGTGAAGTCTTTAGGTTCATTTATGTAGCACTTAAAACCTTATCCGCCATGTGATCTGCAATACATTTTTCCTCTCACACCATGTAGAGGAGATGGCTTGATAGCTTATCCCAGCTCTGCAGATGGGGAAGTCAAGCCTAGAAAATTACTTGCCAAAAGCCAGACAGAAAATCTATGGCTTAACAAAGAAATTCAGTGTAGGTCTCTTCCTGACGCTGTAAAACTGTCCTTCTGCCTTCAGGACCACACTTTGGCAAGTCAGATGTCTAAAAAAAAAAAGATGTCCCTTAGGACAGCTATGCCTTACAAAGCCTTTAATTTGTGCACACACACAAGAGCTAGAAAGCTACCCTGCTTAACCAGATGTAAAAAATAAATAAATCAATCACCACAACCAACACTATCTGATGGAAACCGATTCACTCCCATCTAGAATAAAAACCCAAGGCTAAAAGGACAGCTCCCTCCACATAAAAAGCTGCTATCTAGAGAAACAGCTATGGGTAAAAGAAACCAGCCAGGTGCATCAACAAGATAAACAAGGGACAATTAGAGCCGGTCTGTTCCCACACCCTGCCCTAGTCAGAGCTCACATGCGCCAACCTTGCTATTAAATATTTGCCAGATGCCAATGGTGTGCCTTATAAACAGGCAGGCATCCTCCTCAGCCAAGGCTCGGGGTCAGGCACACACCGGAGGTGCCGTGATTGCCTGGGAGGAGCCGCCAGGAGTTTTGGTTTCTTTTGTGCTGGTGGATGGCACAAAGCCTCACACTATTCCCAAGGCTGGGCATGTTTGCCCTGCTCCCACTGCAGGGCCCTTTCCCACGCTGCAGACGAGGAAGCGCCCTGGGCAGCGGGTCAGAGGCAGCAGACGCGATGCCATCACCAATAAAACTGGCTTCGGCAGCGATGTTTCACCTCACCTTTCCCAAGGAGTTCACATTCCTGTCCGCCTCTCCACCACTGCCTTTGTTTTTTGAGTCTCTTTCCCTGCAAGAAAGGGAGGTGTGAGTGACAGGGCAGCGTGCAGTGCTCGGACACAAAGCCAAAATAGGGGGTGATTAAAGGCCAGTCCCGCCGACCCCACCTGCCCATTGCACAAGGCAGCAGCGCAGACCAGGGCTCAGCTCCCTGACACATGCCCAGAGTGTTTAACATCTCTGCACTGGGGGCATTGTGCCATCCTTTCTCCCTGCCTAATATCCAGCTCTCTCCATCCTAAGAAACACAATCCATGGAAACAAGAAACTAATCTGTGTAAATTTTCACTCTGCATTTGTTCCTCACGCTCCGTGGTGAATCCCCACCGTGTGATGAGCTGGAGAGAGCTACTGGCTTCACAGGTTTGCTGAAGAACTACAAACTGGTCTGGTTGGCCAGGGATAACAACTTTATAGCATGGAGCCTCCTGAGAGCTGGCTCCCTGCTGTGGGAGGAGAGGACATGCTGTGGGTGGGCAGGGCTGCCACTGGAGCCAGCAGGCAGCTGATACTCACAGCAGCCTTTGGCACATCATGCACTTGTTGAGGTCTCCTTTGTTGTTTGGGCTGCTGAAGGGCTCCCTGGTGGTGGGACAGGAGAACTTCCCGCTGCGCAGAAGTGACCAAATTTTCCTGCATTCGTTCTGAAAAGCACAGAGGAGGGCAATCAGTGGAGGCTCCCAGCAAGATCCTGAGAACTGTTTGTTCACACTGAATCTTTTTTGGGTGTGCTGCAGGCTCTTACCAGCACCAGTTTGCTCACACAAACCACACTCCTCCTGCCCATACACCACACGTGGCACAGGCTGCGCCCAGAGCCCTGCTCGAGGCTCCCAAAGCAGAAAAGGCAACGAGAAAGTTCAAAACCCATTGCAAGAACCATTAATCACGGGTCAAGGAATATATATTTAGGGAACACATTTCATTTACATACAGCTGCAAATTGCTACCTGCTACAGCGGAGGACTGCACGTTATAAAGTTAGCCAAGAGCAGAAAATAGAGCCCTGCAAGTGCCAGAGGGATGCAAGGGGAATGAACGGGCCAGAGTGACTGAAGAGTGATTCATGGGCAAGACAAGCACAGAAAAGCACAATCCTCTCAGGAAGCAGAGCAGTAATACTGTGCAATGTTGCAGCAGCCCATTGCATCTTCTGCTGGGTAACTGAGATGCAGACCAGGGAGAAGCAATGAACCGTTTTGTTATTTTTGGCTACTGTGTTCCCCGAAAGGATCTTTACCAAGGAGACAAGCTTGCTTGATTAAAACATGAATGGAACTGACTTTAAGTCATTGAATCAAATTATTTTCTGAGACTCAAAGGACTTGCCTTAATTCTTTTAATTATGAAACTCAGGAATTATCAGAAGCAGGGGTTTCTGCTGGATCAGAAGCTATATTCTAAAATATCATTAAAAATGTAATTCATGTCATTTCTAACATCACTTCATGAGATTTCCAGCCCAGAGCTGTTTGTGTATGATCAGAGCATCGAGCACCAAACACACACTGTCAGCTGGAGCCGTTGCTGTATTACCTAAGTGTTGTCTCTAAATATGGAGAGATTCACTGCTTTTTCCACCACTGAAAAAGCATTATAATATCTAAGTATAGTGCATCTAAATGGACTTTGCTCAGAGCATGCATTAAGCAGTGTAAGTTGGCAAAACAAAGGGAGAATCAGAATAGAAAAGGTTGGACTCGCCTTAATCGAAGCTTGACTGGCAACATCTGCGACAGAAAAACCAACAATGAAACCACACAAAAATCTTTGAAGGGAAATTTTAAAGCAAAAGCATTTAATTAAAATACTTGATGCAGTTTCCTAATCCACCCAAATACCTCTTGATAAAAGCTAATCCAATGCATTATTTCGCACTGATAGAAGGTCTCTAATGCCCAGTCCTTTCTGGAACATTGCACTTTCTGTCATTCAAATGCAAAATCACATCCTTTTTTTGTGTCTTTGTACCCTCCTTTACTGCATTTCTTTTTGTCAGGCTTAAAATCCAAGTTCCAAGGATGGTTCAGTAGCTGTTTCTCCATTATTCCACATCCCTGCCTTGGTAGTTGCATCAAACTCACACATACATTTTTGGCATTCTTCACCATCACTTAAAATTGGGATACCAGAGCTAGGCCATATCATTGTTGTTTGTCCAAAATGACAAATTCCTTTTCAAGGCCCATTCCATTTGCAGTACTTCACACAAATTATCAAATTAATAATGAGTCAGCAGGTGTGTAGCTGATACCCATTTCTTTTTACTAAGCCACTTAAAGCTGGTATAATATGGTTCATCCTCTTTTGCATCATCAGTGGCATTGCAAGGAACTGTCAAGAAATATTCCATTAGTGCTTTTTCAATAGAAACAGAGAGGAAACTGAAAGACCATTGCTTCAAACCCAACTCCTGCTGAAGTCTATCTATTGTAGCCAAATTACTGCAGCCATGTGAAAATGCCTTCCTTAGCAAGTGTTGACAAGACATTACCATTTTTCTGAATTTACAAAAAAAAATTGTATTACATTTTTGTTCAAAGTGGGGCTTTTTATGGAAGAATTCAGTCTGGTTGGAAATTGGTATTCTCCCACTTAGAAAAATGGGGGTTTGGCTTTTCTGCTTGTTCTTAAACTGTTAATTCTAGTAAAAAATAGATGCTTTCATCTACCAATAAAACTTCACTATTTCCACATGAAAAAGCAAGAGCAGTTAACAAGACACGTTATAGCAAACCAATACACGTAGTACAGCAAAAAAATTGGTGATCTTTTGCTATACCACCATGCTTCTTAAAAAACAAGGGCTCTCTAAGCCTCTCTCTGTCCTTATGGGCACTCCCAGGCTGAGTCCTCTGCCAGTCCCAGATTCAGCACAGAGAACATCACAAGTTACTAACCTGAGAAGAAGCAGAAAAATGCCAGAGCAAGGACCACCGAGGCACCTTCTATTTTCATGGTGAGGGTGGTGGCAGCTGTTTGCCTACGTTGACTCTACTAGAGCATTGCTCAATGAAACCCAAAGAAAGGGCTCAGGGCTGATCACATATATATAGATGACCAGGTTCTCCGCCTTCCTTATGACATAACCTGCCCAAGAACCATCATTAGCTGCAAAAACCAGTTTGTTGACACTACTCTAAATTCTAATGATCCCATTAACACAATTAATTTCCATAAGGATGGGACATATTTGAGTCACTCCCTGCATTTTGTCAAGGTAAGAAAATTATAAATAGATCACTTCAGATCCCCCATACAGACAGAGGGATTCTTGCCATCTTCAGGGTGGTTCATAAGACAGCAGGACTCCAGCCATCACACCACAAATACCCTTTTCATATCTCAACAAAATAGCTGAAAGGGTTTTTATTCTAATAACTTGGCTGCAGAAGAGACAACAGGAAGGCCAGGTCACTCAGACCCCTGGAAGTCAGTTTGCTTTTATTACAGCACCTCAGTATGAACCTAAAGAGTAAACATGCAGGAAAGGTTAAAAAACATTTGAGTTTGAGGCTTTGTTGAAATTCTTTGGGTTTGATGCTACAGTTCTCATAGCAGCTATAGTAATGATAAAACCACGCAGCCAAATCCTCATCCTTTCCCAGTTTCTCCCTTTTGCCTTCAGAAAAAAATATTGCAGTGTTAATGGAGAAAACCTTTTCTCAGCCCAGGTGGGACCTGGCAGATCATTACAGATGCTGCTCTTGGAGGTGTGTTGTTATTGATGCTAAAGGGTCCAGCCAAGCAGCCCTGCTCTGGTCTCTCCCAAAGAAGTGATAAGATGAAAGTAATCATCCTGTGCAGGGTTTCTCAGGAGTCTCAAGAGAGGAAAATAAAGATGACATCAAAGTTTTGGAATGTGATTTACGTGGGAAGAAGCTGTGTGCCTTGTCTCCAGTGAAATGAGAGGAATTTGGAGAGAAAAGCCATTTGCAAGGTTTGAGAGGGGTGGATAAATGAGTCAGTCAAGTAAACCAGAGCAATGAGGGGCTCGAGCACAGGCTGTGGCTGTGCAGAGAGGCAGAGCAGCACCATCAGAGGAAGAAAACATAGCTCTGCATGACATATGTGCCTGGCCAGACAGGCCAGCAGAGCTCAGTATAAATCCTTGTAATAAATTGCTGCCACACATTTCTCAGATGAGAAGAGTTGTTCATGTTCACAACTGGAACCAAATCCAAGCCAGCACAGCCCTAATTTTGAGTGTGGTCATCCCTAACATTTCTTTTTCCACTCCAAACAAATTGGTGTGCAGGTTCACAGTGGAGAATTTGCAATACAGTAGCAAACTGCCCAAGGTCATGCAGATGGTTCATGGCAGATCTGAAGAGCCGTGTATTGTCCTGAATCATGAGATAATTTCTCTATGTGTATTTGGGTGTGGAATTGGAGGGGAGGCCAACAGGAAGAGAGGAAATCTAAGCTGACAGAGCATGTGTCAGTAAATCCTTAGGAGAATTGGAAGAGAAAAAGCAATAAAAAAAAGTGTATGGTAGCTTAAAAGTGGTTAGAGCTTGGAAATCTATCTGAAGGACAAAAACAAAAGATGGTATTTTGTTACTGAAGTGTCTGCCCATGAGTCAGCCATGAGGTGGGAGGGTTTGGGAAGGGGAAGTGCATTTTTAAAAAGGGTTTTGCTCTTAAAATTTTCTTTTCCTCCAAAAGTTCTATTCCTACAGAGAAATTAAACAATTCCCTGATTTAAGGCAGCTGGCTGACTGCCCTATTCCTGAAGGAAGCAGACTGGGTGCCAGATCAGGTCAGACTGGCCAGGTGAGAGCAGCTCCCAGCCTGGCAGTGCAGGGTGACAAGGAAAAGGAGAGGGAGAGACGGGTCCTGACCCCACAGTGGCCCTGTGACCACCCCATCTCCCCCATATTCCCACCACTGCAGCCCCCTGTCCACTACTTATACCCACACCAACACATGGGAGAAGCTCAGAATGTCCCAAACACACCTTGATGCCAAAACCAGACCCATGTTCAGTAACAAAACTGTAGAGGGGAGAAAAATAAAAAGGATTCCCAGCCTAATTTCTACTGCACAACCACAATCTGCTGGAAGAACCCAGCACTGGTATGAAATGTGAAGGGATGGAGCAGACCCAGCAGAGCCATATGGCTCAGAGGATTTGCTTGTGTGTGCTTGGGTTACACAAACCTGGGCACAATGAGGGATGAGAGCAGGAGTGTATTAAGCATAAACCTTGCCTGACTCACTTGATTGCCTGTATTGATCGATTTACACCGTATTGATCCATCTACACCGTGAAGTCTCAATCCTGCACTAGAATCCAGACAGCCCATTAATTTTCATAGGAATTTATATCCCATAGGATTGGATCTGGAAGAGAGATGATCCTGATGCTTTATCAATATATTTTTAGCACAACACCTAGCTAATCTTAATTTTAAAAATCTATGCCAAACAGCTGGAGAGGAAAATGCCACTGAGAAAAGCAGCTGAGGGCTGAAGAGATATTGTAAGGATATCTTTTGTTCATGTCTCAGTTAAAAAATTTGGAAAAGTAAACAGCATATAATGATGCTGTGCCTGGTAGGACAGCTCTCACTGGGTCTATTTTTCACCACATTCTGCTATGAAAACAGGAATCAGGATAAAAATAATCATGAAGGAGTAACTAGGAAAATGCAGGAGAAAATAGAAGCGTAGCATGAAATTTAGGGAACCCCTAGGCAGCTGAAAACCCAAAAGGTTGGGACAAAAATCCTACAGGCAGCAAGCTGGGCCAGCACTGTGACAGGCAGGACAAGTCACAGTGGCCATTCACCTCCTCTCTCCAGGGACCCGAGGAGAATGGGAAGGGAGTCCAATAAGCAGCCTAATGATTCATACCCCAATTAGTGATGGACACCACACTCCTTTTCCTATGGCCGTTCTCCCCTTTTCTGATGTTTCCATAATTGATTCCTTTACAGCCTGCACAGAAATCTATCTATAGACAGAGAAAAATAATTGAGATGCCTTGTCCGCTCAGGAAGTTGTTTTTCTTCCCATTAGTGACATGGCACTGTTATTGCAGGCAGGATCACCTCCTTCCTAATGGGTTTAACATCACTTAGGGATATTTTTACCAGGGAAAAGCCTCCTGGCAGCATAATTGGTTGGGATGTTGATGGTGTTGCTTGGTTTGGGGTTTTTTAGGGTGTTTCGGATTATTTTTTTGAAGGCGGTGGAGGGAGGGTTTGCTTGGGGATTTTTTTGGTTGGTTGGGTTTGTGGGTTTTGTTAAACCATCTGTGCTTTGGTAGCTCTTCACAGTTTGAATGCCAGCCTCCAGCCCAAGCAGCTATGAAGCTGCCCTAAATGCTTCAGGACATGAGCTGTGTTGTCCCATTGTCACCCCCGAGCAAGGCAGTGCTTTGGGTCACACCTCCAAAGCCACCACACAGTGGGACAAAAAGCCCTGATAAGGATCTGTAGCCCATGTTTCACCCTCTTTTTCCCTGGCAGCACTGCCAGTCTCTTTCCCAGCACTGTTTGCCCTCATAAAACTACAGACACACTGATATTCCCACCATAGATGTACTTTTCCATCATGACAGATGCAATTTTTACCTCCCACCATCTCTCTTCTTCTGAGCAATCCCATCAGCACCACTGCTCAATACCTAATTTCTATAAAATATCAAAAGTGCTTTCTTTTCCAGCCAACCACTATGTCCCTCTCCAACCCAGAGATCCTCAGGGGGAAAAGGGAAGAGAGTTTTTGGGCACATTTAACAAAGGAAGCACAGAGTAAATGGTGTTTTGCTTCATAGCCAAAGCTGAACCCAGAGCTCTCAACTTCAGCAGCTCCATGAGTTCATAGAATTGCAGACTGGTTTTGGCTGGAAGAGACCTTAAAGCCCATCTCATCCCACCCCCAGCCTTGGGAAGGGACACCTTCCACTATCCCAGGTTGCTTCCAGCCCTGTCCAACCTGGCCTTGGACACTGCCAGGGATGGGGCAGCCACAGCTTCTCTGGGCACCCTGTGCCAGGGCCTGCCCGTCCTTAGGGAGGTGACTTTCTTCCTAATACCCAACCCCAAACTACCCTCTTCTATCTCCAGAGTGAGGCATTCCAAGAAGAGGGACTTCAGAGACACAGGATGGTTTCCTGCCCAAGACACTCATTTGTGCACACACTCTGCACTGCACTCTGCTGCAAGAGGAGCTCCGAGTCTCACCCATCTCAGCAGAGCTTAGGAGGGACCTCATCCACACAGCCCATGCAAGAACAAGGTTTTTGATGCTGGACAAAACTCTGCCTGCCCTTCCGAGACCAAAACCCAGGTGCTGATGAGCCAAGAATCCAGTGTTCCCCAAGCTGATGGGAGTGAATTTGAGTTTCTGGGCTGCAAAAGTCACATCTCCCAGAGCTCCCATTTGTACCCTCAGCTGCTGCAGCTCTCAGGTGGAGCTGCCCAAAACCTCCAGGGAAATAAGTCTTGGTCATCCTGACATCCCATTGTCACTGTTGGTACCCAAGGCCACCACAGTCCCTTCCCTCCAGCCAGGACAAGCTTCCTGAGCCCAAAGCAAGCTCCAGAAATCTGACACAATCAAAAATCCTCCCCAGAGGTTGCTGAGCTCCCAGCATGGTGTTGGATGTGCAGCCCAGCTGCTGGCAGGTCACAACTCCTGGCTGCATCCCTGAAAATGCTGCAGGTGTTAACTCCCAGCATCCTGGAGCACTGCTCCCTCACTGGCAGCTCACCAAGGAGGAGGAATTGCTCAAGGCCAAGACAGGAATGATGGGAATTTCCCAATTTCATCCCCCTCTGAGAGTCAGGTGCACAGTAAGGGCTGTGCACCCACGAAACCTCAGTAAAGAGCACTTCAGAAGCACATCCAGAACACAGCAAGTCCTTACTGAAGAATAAAACACACTCAAAAAAAAAAAAAAAAGAAGAAAAATCTGTGTCACGTTAACTTACTCTACCAAAAGGAGACAAAGCAGATAAACTTAATTTTGGAGTAATTGCTTTGCAAATCTCTGTGCACTGAGAGCATTTAAGAATTTCCCTAAATCCAGCATCTGCTGCAACCTCCTCTGGAGTCAGTGCCTCATGAGTCACACCCTTCCCTGTCACACCAGGTTTCCCTTCACACCCAAATCCACCTTTTTAGCTCTGATCTGAAAGCCAGCATAAGTATCCTGGGTTATGGACTGACTACATGCTCCTTGTACATCCTGCAGCACAGAAAGCTCCTGGGTGTCCTTGTCACACCTGCAATGCCACGGCAGCAACTTCCAGCCCCCTGTGCTTGAACCAGAGCAGGAGCCTCATCTTTGCAACCCTTGCCAGGCCATGAGCCACCATGACATGTGGCTGACTGGCCTGGACAGGCCTTTGTCACTGCTGATTTGGCTTGACAGTGCCAGGGAGGAGGGGGAAATGAATCAGGAAGTGAGCAACAGTGAGAGGTGTAGGTCCAAAAGGCAGGGATGAGGCCAACTTCGGAAGATCACAATAATAGCATGTAACACATGCCATCTTCAAAGGACTAATGAATCCCTGTAGGGTTCCCCTATTATTATTTGCATTTCACAGATGGATACATTAAGATGCAGAAGGCTGCATTATCCTCTGGGTCACACCTAATTCAGTCTATTCATCCCTGGTCTTGTATTGGAGCTCATCCCTGTGGTGCGAGAGATCCTCCCACGAGGCAAAACAACTCTGCTATCTCCCAGGTAGGCCTGGTTCAGGAATCACTGCTGTGTCTGGGGTCTGATTTGCACAGCACACCAGACTGACTGGTCCTATTGATCTCTCCTGACCCTGAAAACTGATTAACTTATCAAATCTCCGTCCCTCCAATCAGGTTGAGGCGTGCAAGCAGCTCTGGCTTAAAGCTGGATTGAACTTTTTTAAATGTACTTTTTTCTTCTAGATGTGAAATATAAGACAGAGGAACCCAGAGGAGAGATGCATCTGAGCGTTCAACACACAATCCAGTCTCAGTGTGGCTGTGGAAAGGACACACCTTCCAGCCAGGAGCTTCCCTGCAGCTCAACAACTTTTGTTCACAGAAGAATAAAGCTGCCCTGGGAAACCACGCTCGCTGGGAGAGCAGAGCTGCTCCTCAAGCTGTAACTGATGCCATGTGGGGCTGGGGATGCTGGAACTGGTCTCTGCATTCACAGGGAGATCCAGCATCACAGCAACAGGCTCTCCCTGCCGACTCTGAGGAAGCAGCTGCCATTCCTACTGTCAACACTCTCCTGGGCGGTTTTTGCTCATTGAAAATTGCGAGGCTGGAGATGGCAGGAGTTGGGTTTTGATCTACAAGGCCTCAGCAAGTAACAGCTGCACACTGAAAGGACTTCCCATGGCAAAACACCACGACATCCCCTGCAGCTGCCAAGCACTTGGAACCTCCAAAGGCCACCAAGATCTGTGCTGTGATATCCTGCCCAGAGCCAGCTGATTTCACCTCCCCTAACAGTATTTGTAGCTTAGATAAGGATAATCAAAATCTCATCATTCAGGGTGTAAACTGATCGCCTGCAGGGGTTAGAAAGGAGTTTTACTTTGTGTGTAGTGTTGCACAACTGCCAGGATTCACTGTGGGTACTCTCTAGCCTCTGCTGAGCACCAGGCAGGGACCACAGCAAAAAGCAAAGCTCAACACACCGGCTGAAAAGCCGGAGTCATCATGCAAAACAACACAGCCCTATTGTTTGGGAACAAAGAAGAAATTTTTCTGACTCTGGATTCAACTCACACATGGAAATGAAAGACAATGACTGTCACTAGGCTACTGAAACAGCAGAATTTCGACAGAGGAAGAAAAATCTGTCCTGAGATCATTTTCCTGTGGACAGTGAGGGGAATGCCTGGAGAGCAAGAGCATTGAGGATTGCACTTGTATAACTCTGTCCCATCCTGTGCAGCCACTGGACCCTCTAAGTGCCACTCCAGTGAGTGGTACCAACAACATGCCCCCCTCAGTGAGGGCTGAGTCCTCCCATGCCCCCCAACAACCCTCATGCCCACCCACCCCCACCTGAACAGCAAGCCACGAGAACACTGTTTTTCCCTCTGCAAAATTATTATTTATGTTTTATCAGCAGCAAAGGATCCATAGTGCCGGAATTGGCCGAGGGGTGTGGTGGCCTAAGTGGCAGTACCCACGGCTGCAGTGACAGCAGGAGGCCAAAAACATGCCCCGTGTGGGTGGTGGTTGCTCTCAGATTAAAGTATCACCACGCCCCGCTCTCCTAATTGCGCTGTGAAACTCCGATCTCTGCCCAATCCCACAGCCAGACCAGGAGCTGGTGCCTTGAGCCACCCATGGCATCCCCCAAAACTCCAGCCCCTCCTCCAGAAGAGCCCACAGCAAGATGAGATCCCAAATTTCCTTGCCCTGTAGAAGGTAACTGAGAAGGAGGCATTTCAGTACCTGTGTGTGATAGAAAACCACAGATTCATTACGTGAGGCATCTGCTGCCGTGGATTGTGATTGGAAGCACCAGCCAAGAGGGAGAAAGAAAACAATCAGCTTTCCATGCAGGAAAACAACAACTGAAAGTTGAATATGATTGCATGAGAACTCTGGGGTTTCCATAAATTAGATTTTCCTAAAGGGGGGCCACAAGAAAGCTGGAGAAGGACTTTTTACAAGGGCGTCCAATGATAGGACAGAGGAGGAATGGCTTTAAACTGAAAGAGGGTAGGTTTTGGTTAGATATTAGGAAAACATTCACTGTAAGCATGGCAAGACACTGGCACAGGTTCCCCAGAGAAGCTGTGGCTGCCCCATCCCTGGAAGTCTCCAAGGCCAGGTTGGACAAGACTTGGAGCTACCTGGTCTGCTGGGTAGTGTCCCAGCCCATGGCAGAGGGTGAACCTGCATGATATTTAAAATCCTTTCCAACCCAAACCATTCTGTGATCTTCTGTTTCTCCTTCCACGTCCTCCAAATTTAGGGGAGATCACAGAACCAATAAATATTTGCATTTGGTCCAAACACTCTTTTTTTTTTCCAATTTGAAAGCTGCTGAATCTGTTCAAGGCACCCAAAACTATCACTTTTCAGTCACTGTACAACCTTTCCCCAGTGTGCTGGTGATGGAGCAGCACCTGGGAAAGAGGAGAGCTGTTCCTTTACATGAGATGTAAAAAGCTTTAAACGCATTTTTTTGTGAAAGGGAGGCATTTTGCCAAAGAGCATCACTACATTCAATAACATCACTCCAGCTGCTGAAGGAACAGCTCAGCCTTATCAAAGATAATGGCACAGCCCTTGATGCTGCAGAGAGAAATCACCAGAAATGCATTGCTATTTTGGGGAATCACTTGAGGTCTAATGCACTTAAAGAAAGCATCTCCATTCAGTCCTCACTCACACACCAAAACCCAGGTTTCATGCAAACATGAACCTGGGGTCTGCTCCTCTGTGCTGCAGTCAAATGCTCCAGAGGACATGTCTGCAGTCACCAAATCCCTGCAGGTTTGTACCTGGTTTTCAGCTGATACATTCACTGCTGAGCTAATAATCCCTGTGCTCAGCAGGGAGTGTTTGCCTGGCCCTTTCTGGCAGCAGCACAAGGACACCAGGACAGATTCCAGCCAGGACAGCTTCCCCTGCACACAAACATGACTCGTGTGACACGGAGCTCTTATCCCTGCAGCAGGAATATGCTCTCCCTGGGAAGTCCCAAGGTTTACCTTGTTACATTTAACTACCTGGAGCTTGTTGCTTGCATTTAAAAACCATTTCCCACAGCACAGTAGCCTCTGCACCCATACCCAACCCAATAAACATCCCATTTCCCATCACAGTTGGATCACCAGGATAATGGTGGAGCTCTGCTAACAAATGACTGATGACCACTGTGGGAATCAACGTGTCCACCAGCAGTGAGCAGTTTGGAAATTGGCTACCAGGAGTGATGTGTGGCAGGCAGCAGCAGCCCAGATCTGGAACAAGGAGAGGAAACACCTGAATCAGTGCTATTTCAAATCTTTTAAGGAACATCTAGATCGTGGCCCAGCCCTTTTCATTGCTTATTGGTGCCTAGCAGAAAAAAAACAACAAAATTTCAAACAGGCAGCAGGGGTGCCCAGCTCCTTTTGATGTTCACCTTGTCACAAAACATCTGATGTTTTGGCTGAACATAGTCCAGGTGTTTGCCCATAATGTTATAAGAACCACAAAATAGTCTTTCATGGTAGACCACTGGGATCTGCCAGTCTGTGGTCCCTTCCAGGGATGGGATTATATTCACCCTTTGTTTCCCAACTGAAAATAAAGCCAAAATCCAGCATTCCAGCTGCAGGAACTGAGCTTTCTGAATAGGATTCAGGAAATTTGCATAAAGCTTGTATTTGCAGCTTTTTAGGGAGCTGAGGATGACACACACCAGCTGTTGCACATGAGCACATCTGTACAAATGTGAGCACACTTCAGACACCATGAACCAAAAAAAAAAGAAAAAAAAGTGAGAGAGACCTCCCCTTTGCAGCACTGAGCTGGTGACAGACAGAGCCCTGGGCTGAGGAGCAGAGACCAAGCTTCTCCCTCAGGAATTCCCCCTTCATTTCCTTCAGTCCTTGCTTGCAGCAAGGTAGGTCTCCTGCATTCACAGAGCCCTTTTCCAAATCTCCTGCACTTTCACTTGATCCCTGCTGCTGCCTGTCCAACCATCCAGCTGCCTTCACTGCAGAGGCTCATCCTTGGCTGAGTTACTGCCTGTCCTGCTCTGTCCTCCTATCACTGGCCAAGGATTAGACACAGCAAACAACACTTGGTGCCCAAATGCTATTTTTGTCTTGCATTCATCATGTTTGGTCCATGTGCTGTTGGCTGGAGTGCTGACTTCAGGGGTCACACTTTGCCTTGCCAAGCACAGCTGGAGATGCCACAGAGCTTCCAGAGAGGTAGGACAGAAACACCCGTGATTGACTCTGGCATTAGCACTGCGCTGCCTCCACAGAGCACAGAAGTGGAAAGGACCTCCTGGGTCATCAAGTTCATCTGCTTGTCATCACCAGTAACCACATCACTAGATCAATTAGGAGCTGTTTGATTGGCCTATCACAGCTAATGGGCTCCTCCGTCTGGCAGAGGAATTACAGGATCCAGAGGTGATGCCAGGCTGGAAACAAAGGGTGGCCATTTAACAGTGCCTGGGTCTGCCTAGGGCACCCCGTGTCACCCACAGATTTTCAGTCTATCTTCAGTCAAGCCTGAATGTTGTGCCAAGACCATTTTACCCAGTCACTTTCTGCTCCAAAACTGAGTCAGGGAATCTCTGGACAGCAGTTCCATGGTTTGTGAGCAGTGACAAAGAAAAAGTGTCCATCAGCTGTGTAATAATACACTTCCTGAAGTTTGGGGTTTGGTTATCTTTTAAGGAATTGCACCTTCCCTGGGCAGCACCAAAGAAATAAACAAGCTGAAAGAGGAGTTTCAAAAAAAAAAAATAAAAAAATCACCGCTCTGAGCAAAACAAGAACTAATTCTAAAGAATCCTCTGGCTGCAGCTTTAAAACCCACCCTAAGTGCTGTGCTCATCACCAGGTTTACAAAAGCAAGGAGTTAAATGGAATTTATTCTTTGTTTTCAAGGTATGGCATCAAATAATGAATCAAAAAAAAATACCATATTGATGTGCCCTAGGCTTTTTCACACATGCTTTTGAAGATGCCCTCTTGGAGATTAGACTGACATCGAAGATAATTAGCATATCTTCAGGCTGGAGATTTAATGAATAACAAACAAATAATAAGTCTCTCATACTTACAAAAAAGCCTGGGCAACCTCTATTCTAATATTTTCTCCTAAGTGAACATGTATACCCTGCACCCTAGTTATAGTGGTGCTAAGATTCACTTTCTGATCATTATCAGTTCTAGGAAAAAAAAAGAAATACCAAAATAGCCAAAGACTTGGGGGGAGTTAAATTTTTTTTCAGGCAGAATAAGATGTTTTGCTTCATTCTTGAGCTTTTCTATATTCCACATTTCAGGTAAACCCAAAATACCTCACTTAAATGATGCAAATCACTGCAACAACGACTGCAAATCACTGCAACATCCCAGACACACACAAAAATAAACATTTTCATTCCATGGGGCTATGTTTCAGCCTTGTGTGGGATGTTTAGATGATGTGATTTAATGGAATTACCCAGAACTGACAGCACATTCTTACACAAGGGTTCCTGAATTTGTGTTGAGAATGTAATGGAGAGGATTTTGAATCCCTAAGTAACAGGACATGAATTCACCTTCCACTGAGCAATAGGACAAACAGTTAAGTCCTGGTCAGGGATAGAAGACAACCCTGCAGCTTCTTCTTGGAGATTTGTGGGATGCCTCAAAAGGCAACACCCTTGAAAAGGTGCAAAAATCATATAAAAAGAAAAGTCTAAGTATTTACACATGATCATGGCACTGTCCAAGGCATTATTTACTGTCTTTCCCTATTTTATGGGCATCCAAAGGTCTTTTCCAGATGATCATCCCATTCAGTGCAATGGGGACAGGTAACTGAGAAGCAAAACATCAATTGTGTGCTGGATGCTGATGAGATGATCTCTCACCTCTCACTTCCCTGAGCTGGGGAACACCTCATGGTGAGGTCTATAGGGTCACCACCAAGGCAGGATGGAGAGAACAACGTTGAAGGCAAGGTTCAGCTAAAGGCCAGGATCAGCTCAGTAAAATGCTCAGAAATGCTTCCCCAAGTGCCCTGTAAGGAAATCCAGGGTCACCCCAAGGTGCAGAATGCAGTACCCTGAGGACAGGCTTGAATGGGTAGGACCTATACAGTAAAGATACAAACATTAAATCCAAATGAAAACAGACCAAGGCTACTGGCACATGAAGAAGGTCTTTTAAACTAAATATTGTGGGAAAGCCAACAGTTTGACAAGACATGTGGCTTGGGAAAATGCAGTCTCCAGTGGAGAAGTCATGAAAATTTAGTATCCTTGAAGAAAAGGATAGGACAGAAGCCAAAAGCAGTCAGGGAGGAAACAGCAGGCCCAGCTGAGAGCCCAGTCAGGGCTGCAGAGAGGAAACAGGACAGGACACCGTGTGTGCATTTCTATCCAGGCAACTCTGAAAGGCCAGGGGAGTGAACAGCAGTGCCCTGGTTTCATATGGGGCCATTAACATAACCAGCACCTCAGAAAGGGGGTGGGGGGAAGATAAGGAGCAGAACATGGTAATGAATGGGTACAAATCGAACAGCAATGAGAATAGGCTGTGCAGGTGGAGGAGCTGAGCATCAAAGGAGCTGGGCATTAAGGAGAGCTTATCAAAGAGCTCAGCCAAGTATCAACAACTGCCCTAGGACTGCAGTCCCATGCTCAGACTTTATAGCTTTAGAGTTATCCCATCCTCCACCCACTCAGAACAGGACAACAACAGCAAAACCTTAAGGCAGGCGAGTGAGGCTGCGATGGATATAAGCAGAGACAAACACAAACAGGAGATGGACATCTCCCTGTGCAGTTGGGATCACTGACAGGAGAGAATACATCTACATTTAAAATAGAAAGTTACTGCTCCCTCCAGCAGTAATTTATGACCTCTGACACAAAAGCCTCCTCAGCACATCCTGAGCAGCACCCAGGAACTGGCAGGTTTGATTTCAAGTGTATGGCCAGGGGACTGTTTGCATCTTAAAACTGACAAATCTTGAGGGCAGCCTTGCAAACCTGCTACTGTAAGTTAAGCTTGAAGAGGGAACTGCCTAAACACAAAGGCACTTGTTCAAAGAAAATTAAAAAGGAAAAGCCCTTCAGAAAAAACACACCCAGGAATGGGAAGAAGTCATTAGAGTAAACGTATATTGCTTAAGATAAAAAAAAAAAAAAAAAAAAAACAGAATAAAAGCTAGTGTACTTGAAGTGGGACAATTGACAGTAAAATGAGACTAAGGAGAAGCACCATCCAAATAGCAAAAATGTAAAAACCAAGACTAAAATCTCAAGTCCGCAATTGTGCCAAAATACTCCAAAGGCTGAGAAGAATTTTCCAAGCCACAGCACTAATAACAAAACACATTGAAGAGTCCTTGATCACAAGGCTAAGGGAGCCTCCAAGGAAGATAACAGCAGAGTAGAAAAGCTAAATTAACTTATTCACAATAAGCTGATAAATCCTGATAACATGGAGCCACAGTCAGGGATTAAATCCCCCCCTCAGCAGCACTGATGGTGCTCAAATGTGCAGTCACCCAGCTCAAGCTCCATAGTGCACTTTGGGGGAAAGCGAGGAAAGCTCATTTAAACAGAGTAACAAAGCACACAGAGAGAAGTGACAGACTCAGCTCAGGTTTTTGGGAGACAAAACCTGCCTTATCAGTCCATCTGAGTGCCCCAGAGTGTGGGCAAGCGAGGGCACTGCTTGACACGATGAACTTCTCTTTCTAAGGAAAGAGTTTCAAGAATGTAAGGTGGCAGCAAGTAAAGGAAGAGTTTCTTTGAGTTAAAAATGGAAACATTAATAAGAGGTCAGCTCTCCCAGTGGAGGTGAGACCTGACAGGCATCTCTGCAGCTCAGCTTTTTATAAATGACTATGAAAAGGCAATTAGCAAAGGGACAAATTGAATGATTCGAGAGAGTTCAAAGCTTCAAGTCAACTGAGAGAAAACCACAAGTCACTCAGGACACAGTGGCTGGACAAAACAGTGGCAGACTCCAGTACTGAAAAATGGAGAGAGAGAGAGGAGAAAAGCTTGTCATGCTCTACCTGCACATTACAGGCTCCACAGTACCCATCCCTGTCGGGGTGTATTAAGGAGTTCTGTGGCTAAGGTCACAAATAAATGTCACATCATTGCTGAGCAGCAATCAGGAAGGTTTAGCACCTGATAGGAACTGTTAGGAAACATGGAGAGGATAAAAAATTATTTCTATCATGCTGCCTTATGATTGTTGTGTCTGCACAGCTGCACAGTTGTGGCACTGTGGCCTTCCTCATCATCATCACAGGGATTTAGAGAGGTAGACAGTGCGCAGAGGACAACTTCCCTGGCCACAGAGAGGAGCAGAAATGGGAAGGGCTTTTGTCTAAAGTCACATCAACTCCCATGGTGGAAAACAGGCTACAGAGGGAATATGGTCATGACAGTCCACAAAATCAGAAGGAACCCGCAGAAAATAAGGAGTAGTTGCTGTTCAGGATTACTCACAACACTAGAATTAAGGGATACTAAATAAATTATCATATAGTAAGTTTAAACAAACCAAGGGAAGGGTTTTTTTTCCCCTCCCCATAAGATGTAATTGCATTGTGGAACTCGTCGCCCCAGGATGTTGTGGATGGCAAACACATCAAGAGAGTCAAAAGTCAATTAAACAAATTCAGGGACAGGTCCATCAGTGGCTATTAAACATGATGATGGAGATGCAGCCTCTGGCTGACAAGTCTCTAGACCACATGAAACTTTATCACAGGAAGATCTACTTTGTGCTTGCCTTGTTTGTTCCCCTGAACACCCACAGCCAACCATGGACCCGGGTACTGGATTAGTCCAAGTTATTCCAAGCTGGTGCCAGCTCTCAGAGTTGAAGTGAGCACTCTCAGGTCTCAGTACATGCCAGCTCTGGTGTTCTAGACTTCCTCTTTGTCCCTGTCCTGAATTGACATTAATCTTTTGAACACAGGGTGGATTGCCAACATCTTAGGCTAAAATTTTGGGCTTTAAACCTCAGGAGATTCCAAGGACATGAAATCCAAAATCACACCCAGATGTCAGCCCTTTGTTTGGATGTAATGATTTATACTATGAATGACACTTCCTCTTCTGTCTCCCTAACAATGACAAAACAAAGAGCTATAAACAAAACCTGACTCCAGATGTTCTTTTGCCCTCATTAGCAACCAGCTTGGCTAACACTATTTCATCAGCCCTTTGTTTCAGGGTGGCAAGCCAACATCAGCAACCAGAGGACACTTTGATGGGCTCCCCCCACTTGGGATGCGACAAATTCCCAGGACACTCCTGCCCAACACTCACTACAATAACAAGCACAGGGCTGAATTACTGCCCTCGACAATGTTTGGTACGTGGAAAAACTCGTGCTTGCTAATTACCACGATTGCTCCATAAAAATCCCCTTCGGGCAGCTGCGTGCAATCCTGGGGAGCCGCAGCCCTGCCCCTCGGCAGCAGCCCAGGTGGAGACAGCCTTTCCTCTTTGAAGAGCCTCCCCAGCATCCAAGGTGTCCCACCCACTCGCCAAATCTATTCCTAGACATATCAGCTCTATTTATTTTCCACGTGGACTCTTACACTGGTGCAAAGGGTGAGAGGCTGTCAGGCCAGACACATAAGTAGGCTACAAAACAAAGACTTTTCCTCTTCCTTTGAAGCCTACTATCCATTATTTTTGATAAGAGGTGCAGCAGATTTATTTCTCTGGTTTGAGCACTCCTAAGCCTCTTTACTAAGCCTGGCAGCAAGAACCTCAAAGCAGATGCCAAACTCTGCAATCTTTTTACATGTGGTAGAAATAATCCCTTTGCCTGGTGCCTGGGAGAGCTGGACCCTGACATCCACAGGAGCTGCTGCTGGGCCAGCACTCAGGAGCCAAAGCAGAGCCAGCAATGGTCTCACCTCCCCACAAAACCCCTTCTCTCTGCTGCCAACCAACAACCACACACTCTGCTTTTGTCTGAGCTCCAGCCTCACTCTTGTGCCAAGGTTAAGAAGAAATACTCAGATCTGACCCCAAAGCCCATCACATCTCCCTGTGCCAGTTCTTCTAACAAAGGATCCTTTAGTCATCCTCCTCCCCCTGCAGTTTCACTTCTACCTTTAGATGCTTTGTGAGCTGAAGAAGCTCAAAGAGGCTCATGTAACAGGGCAACCCAAAGCCACCCCTGCTCCCAGATTAACACAGGCCAAGCTAACAAGGTCCTCTGGCTGGCTGGCTGCCTTGAGCTGAGGAACTACATGAGTCACCAAATCCCAATGCCAAATCCCCAGCACCAGGGTAATTGCAGACATTTTGAACCTGCAAGATCAAGCTGCAAGGGCAGAGGGAAGCTAATCATAGAAGGAATAAATCAAGGGGAAATACTTGGCACTTCACTTTTGGCAGGGAGGGGCTGATCAACTTTTACTCTGGAAGAACAGGGAGTGAGAGAGGGAAGATTCACTTTTGCTTGGCTCCCAGGATGTCCAGGGACTTTCACATCCCTGTACAGAGAACAGCTGCTGTATGTCTTTACATCTCACAATGATAGATTCCTCATTTAAAAATAAATCAGTGCAGCCTGGGATAGATGCCAGCACATTTCCCCCAGTTTTCCCACTTCCCACGTTTTAAAGGCAGCTGATGAGCTCCATCCTTGCTGATCCCTCATCCTTCCTTTAATAACTCCCCATGTTCCCATTAAAACCAGTGCATTGCCCTCTTCACCTTTAAATTTCCCCGGAGCTGTAGTTCCCTACTTTGGCTGCTCTTGCTCAGTTTTGCATCATATGGTGTTGCTGCTTCAACAGCACCAGCACACTCTGAAGTTCTTTTATTTTTGTAACTTTTCTCCACAGGCAGCACCACTGAACCCTTTGTGTAAAAAAAAAAAAAAAACCCACCACACCTCTACTGGATCAATCCACCTCCAAAATTACTACCTCATCAATCACTTGTGAGAATGTTTTAAAAGTTAGAATCAATAGTTCAGGCACAGTTGGAACCAACACTTAACTCTCCACGTATTGATCTTGACCTTCAGGTCAATGTTGTTCCCCAAAACTTAAAAAAGGGACACAAGTTTGCAAACAGGGTGCCCAAGCACACCATGTTGTGCAATATAGAGGTTATCAAACCTGGGATCTCATTACACCTCTGCCTCCCACTCCGGGTTGTGTTCCCTTGTTACATCTTGTTTCAAATTAGACCAAGAGCTCGTCACGCCAGCGGCGGTGGCTCCCCGTGGCACCACTGCAGCAAACAGGATTAAGAAGCTAAGACTAAAGACAGCTCTCAAAAGCACAAAAAACTGACAGGAAACAAAGGGATGTGGCAAAGTCCTGCCCCTGCCCTGAATAAAGAACTCTCAAGACGCTTGAATAACTTCAGGACATCCTTGAACTTGGCTTCTCTATCATGAGTTCCATTTTTCACTTTTAACCCCTACACTCCACAAATTAAGTGAGCTTAAATGAAAATATGCTTTGCATGGTCTAAGGTTTGGGGTTTTTTTATGTTCTGTTTTATCAGCATAGCTCAAAGATTTAAGTAGTCCATTCAAACTAGGTAATTTGTGTTGTAGACAACAGGGCACACTCAGCAAGCAGGGGATAAGTGGCAAGAAACAAGCAGCTTGTCCTTTGACAGGAGGCTGCTCTGTCCTAGCCCACCATCTCACACCTCCCCAAAGCATGGTTTTGTCAGTGCCTTCCTTCTGGTTTAGGACTTACCTTGGAAATTAAGCCACCCCTGCCACAATAACATCTGGCTGGGGAGCTGCTGCCTGCTCAGCTTCCCACCAAACTGCACCCAGAGGCCCCTTCCATTAGGGCACACAAAGATGTGGCATTTGGGTATCCAGCCATCAGCTCCCTGAGGCTTTACACCAACTGAACCACTTCTCCCATATCCTGAAGGGGCTGACCTGGAGCAGTGTCTGATTTTTATCATCTGGGATACAGAGAAAGGAGAGATTTGCCTCTTGCCACCAAAAAAAACAGTGGTTAAGGCAAGATGCTCTTTGCTTTCCCTGGACACAAGGCTGGGATTTAATTCAGTGTCCCCATTGATGCCATTAAGATTTTTTGCTTTTTATTTTATACCCCTTTGATGCCTTTTGCAGCTTCTGTTCCTGGTGCTTTTGCCTACATTCTTGGACTTGTTTGTAAGACTAGGAGACTAAATATTTTAGAAGCTTTGTAAGTAGAAGTCAGTGTGCCCCAGACCCCAAGGTCCTCTCTGGAACACATTCTGTAAATTAAGATAGACCCATCCAGGGGAAAGTTCCTTGGGAAAGGGGGCTCATTTAAGCCTTTCATTGGGGAATTTTGATAGATATGCTAATTAGAAAGATCTCTAATGTGATACCAGATCTTTCTGGGGTGCATTTTGATGTGGGCATTGGTGGGTGCATTTGCAGATGCACTTCAGTGCACCTGACCTGGACGTGTGCACCTAAGGATCCTTAAAATAAACACCAAAGTAAAATCCCTTTTTCCCTTCTAATCATGTCTGACTCTTGATTTTAATGCCAGGAAAAGGCATCACCATCATATTTTCACACTTTTCTGCTGAGCTCCATGATAACAGCTCAAGGTTTGGGAGAGCTCACAATGCACTGCCATTTCACCCAGCTGCAGCTGAGAGTTTCAGCTCTCTTTGTTAGTCATGATTTCTCTAACAGGAAGCTTTCAGTATGATAGGAACTCACAGGCCAAAAACTATAACTCTAATAATTCAGCTTCACAACAGCAGATCAGGTGTCACCACTTCCCTGGAGACCTCAACTCCTTTTTTCTCCTGCCCACCCTACCCCTAAGAGCATCATCTCTGAAGGTCCACCTCTCCCAGGTCTGGCACATCACCCCTGGATTTTGCTTCCACAGGACCTTCCAACACCAAAAATGAAGCCCAGGTAGTGGTTCTGGTGGTTTTCTCTAAGAAGGGATAGTGGGCCTGCCCACATGGCAGCATTTCCTTGGCCAGCACTGCTGCCCCTGGCACCATGGGCCTCCACAGAAGGTGGGTCTGGAGGCTACAGAGGGAACTCAGTGCCCACACAAATGAGCTCACTCACAGAAGAGAACAGCACTGGGAAAGAGAGCTCTCATTTTATGGGAAATCCTCATTTTCAAACAAGATTTGTTTTGCTTTTAATCATCCTCCATCCAACCAATGCTCAGGACAAGAGGACTTGCAGGCAAAATTCAACCTTCCCCATCTCACCCTTTGCTTGCAGTTGTTACATAAACCCATGAATGAAACCACCATATTTGCATGCCATTTAACTTGGCATGACAGTTTTCCTGCTGCAAGCAAGGCTTCCTCAGGCTGGGTGGGGTAGGGCTGTCCAGGAACAAACCCTTTTTCCACAGAAAAGGAGGAAAAAGTTAGTTATCCCCTGCCTTGTCCCAGAGCTTTGCAGTGAAGGCACTTAAGGCAACAGCAAACAAGTGCTCAGCAGTACTTCAGTGATGTGGTTTAAGCAGGGAAAAAAAAAAAAAAAGCCTTTCTTGAGCATGGAGTTAAGCAGGCCCCAGGCAGTAATGGGTTCATGATGAATAATAAACCCAGCTGAGGCAAATGCATGAGTCAAGCCAGATGAAGAGTTCCTCTTGGTTCCTCCCTCCCCCCTGCCTTTGGCTGCTCCTTGGAAAACCCAGATGCGTTATGAGGGTGTCCACAAAACAAACATTTGGCTGCTTTCTTCAAGAAACCTTGGAGAGCCCAAAACTGGCTGTGTGGGCTGAGTACTCAGCGGGGTACAGTAACCAAAGCAAAGAGAAACCTCCTCAGGGGCTGTTAGAGCATTTGGGATGGGGGAAATGGAGCAGAAATCTTTGCAGAAAAGCTATTTACATCTGTTTGACCCTTGTAAAACAGGTCCCCAGGCTCTTCCCCACTCGGAGGCATTTGGATGATAAGGTTGCAGCAGCAGTTTGATCCTTCCCAGGGGAAAGGAATGGGGCAGAGCCACCACGGGTAACCACCAAGCACGAACATGGCACAGGCAGAGCAGTCCCACCTGCTCTGCCAGGCAGGAAGGGACAACAGGAGGCTCCCTGGAAGGACCAGGTGCTGCCTGCAGTGCTGCCTCTTGGCTCGCAGTCCCAGGAGGAGCCAATGAAAGTGAAAGACACCTGCACCCTCCTCCAGACTCCACCTTGCACCCCCAGCCTTCCCCGACAGGCAGCTCCTCCCTAGGAGGGTTTTCATCCCCTCCAACCCCTTGGCCTGCCTGCCAGAGCCCAGGCTGCTGCAGGAGGCTCTGGCTGCCCACAGGTTATGGCAGGGCTGCAGCTCAGCTCTGGCTGCCACAGGGCCTGGTGGCTCTGGGTCTGCTCTTCCCTTGCTTTGTTCCCACTGGAGATTTATGAGCTCACCCATTCCAGCAGAACATGCTGGCCCCAAAACTTGGGAAAGCCAGTCCCAGGAGGTCCAGAGAAGGGAGATGCCTTTCTCTGAGAGTCTTTGCTGAAACTAATGTGGATGCACACAAGTGACCAACCCATGCCAGGCATGGCTCCTGCTGCTGGTCTGGAGCCAGGCTCACCCACAGCTCACTGCTCACTCTGCCTCCACATTTGCTACCACCACAACCTTCTTCACCCCAAGGCCAGCACCACCTCCAGTTCTCCCTGAATCATGAGTGGCACCAAGCCAGGAGGAGTGTGGAGGTGGTCTGCTTGCTAGGGACCACGAACAGCAGAAAATTGGGATGACAGAGGCCTGACTTGCACAGTTCTACACCCAGCAGTCCCCCAGCAACTTTGTGCCTTTAGGATGTAGGCCATAGGGTCCACAAGGGGTGGCAGGTGAACGATGACCCACCTGCACATGGTCTGTCCCTCCAGAGGGAAAGTTTCAAGTCTGGTCTCATTCAGGACAGCACTGGATGTGACAGGCAGCTCTGCTTATACTGCAGGAAAAAGCCTTGTTCTGTCCACTACTCCAGGAAGAGAGAAAGTGGATTTTTACTCCTTCTCCCACTATAGATGCCCTGCAGTACATGGGCAATGCAGAGAGCTTGTCTTAAGGGCTGACACACAGACCCCAGGAGCGCTCTGCCCCAAACCCAGAGCACTGGCCGCCCCATGGAAGCTCCCTGTTCCATCCCATTGCAGCTGGGAATCCTCACCAGGCTCATCCTCCATCAGGCACCACGAGCAGCCAAGTGAGCATGGCCTCCTCCAGCCTGTTGAGCAACCACCAGTGGGTGGACACACACCCAGGCTAAACACAGCTCCAGCACGGCCACCCCCACCCGCCGTGGCTTAGACCCAGGTCACCAAACACATTCTTGCTTTGGGTGCGCTGGTTCTCATGCTCCTCCCCGGGAGAAGCCCGTCTTGCTCAACCCCACTCACCCCTGGTTTCCCCAGCACTGAACCCGGAACCAGATTTCACTCATCACAAAACGTGCCAGCCCTTCTTGCCACACAGCTCTGTCCCAGGGCCTGGCAGGAGGCAATGCTGCCAGTGAGAGCTGGTCCAGCACTCCATCCCTGGGAGTAGGGCTGCAGGCTGGCCCAGGACTAATGGGGAGGAGGGAAAGGTCCTTGTTGCAATTGCCATTGTCCCTAATCCCTGGTTTTGACCAGATCCACCTGTGAGATGCTTGACACCAGGACAGGGAGTTTAAGGCTTCCAATGCCTCCTCAGCACAGCCTTTACCCTTTACCTCCACATGACACACGAGAGCTTTTGCAATCCAGGTTAGCACCAATCTGCCCTATTTCAACTTCAAAGCACTTCACAAACATTAACCAATTAATCCTCTCACTGCCCTCCGAAGGAGGTGAGCATCTTTATTTTTATCTGTTTCCCCATCAATGAGAAGGAGAGAGAGTTAAGTGCCTCTCCCAAGGCTGTCTGCACTTGACTCCCAGCCCCAGGCTGGGGCCATCAGAGGAAGGGACAGGTGAGCCTGAGACACAAGAAATGCTGCAGGAATCACAGCACCTAAACCAAGCAACTTTGTTTTTCCCCATGCCTCATATGACTTGGCTTTTTGAGCATTTTCTGCTCATCATCAGTCAATGACCTGGAAGGAAAATTGTCTAAGGCAAGCAAGACAGAGGAGGCTGACACAGCAACCAGGACTAGCTGGAAAGCCAGGGGCACACACACAGTAAGTGTTTTTAATAAAACAGGAGAAGTCCTACAACTTGCAATAAAAAAACAGAGCTCAGCATGGATGGTTCCAGAGTAAGGGGACAAACTTTGATGTGTCCACAGGTAGACAGACAGTCAAAGCACAGCACGAGCTACTGGCAGTGCTTAGCTTCTCTAAAAACTGGGACAGAACATCCCAGCTCATCCTACACTTTAAATCATACTTATTTCCTCCAGCTCAGGCAAAGCTTGGTTTAGGGAACCCTACAAACCTCTGAGACATTGGTACTGACAGGGAGCTGGAATGGGAGCTGGCCTTCAACTGGGAAGCTGCAGGAAGTCAGCAGGTGTCACACCAGCATGGTGGCAGCTCGCTCAGGGTGGGACATGTCCCTGGGAGTGGTGCTGCCCCTCTGCCATGCTCTACATCAATCAGGATTCACTCAAACACTGCCAGCAAAGAGCACAGCTCCCACATTCACCAGGTCTATCATGTACCTCTGAGGCATAACCAGCGAAAAAAGAGAGTGTTTTAGCACCTGGAATGCCTATTTATTTGTTGAAGACATAAATCCATGAGCACTCCCCCCTCCTGCATCATCCAGGAATGCTCAGGAGAGGGGAAGGAAACCCCCTGATCCCAACAGCCCTGAGACAGGAGGCTGTGCAGAGGGAGAATGGGGTGCACAGGGGATGCACACCAGAGCCCACCATCAGGGATAGCTGCCTTTATTACAACCTTTTCAGGAATATCACCGCTGGCTGGGGAGAAGGGACTGCCTGAGCCACAGGAGTGACGCCGTGGGACGGGCCAGGCAGGGCTGGGATGCTGCTCCCAGCTCCCTTTCACTTCAGCAGCAATTTCTGTCCCCAGGGTTCCTCAGAGCCTGTGAGTGAAAGTTTCTCTGCTTTTGCAACACCACTGACCCAGGGTGGGACTCCTGCTCCTCCTCTGTGCCGGTGGCAGGGAAAACCCACAATGGCAGGGAAGCACTGGTTTGTTTTTCTCATCATTTCCAATGGCTGTGGCTCAGCACTAGCTGCTGGCAATTATTCATTACCACTCACCCCAGGGTTCCAAATTGCTCTGTAAACCCTGTGAAGATGTAGGAAACCCAAAGCCTTTTGGATGGAGAGGGGCAACCTTTAAACAAAGCTCTGCAATGCCAGATCAATACTGGAAAGGGCTGAAATCAGTCCAGAGTCTCGCTTAAGTGGCAGGAGAATTTCAGGCAGATGAAATGCAATTCTCTAACTGCAGTTATTAGAGGCAGCGGGGGTAGAAGCCTTGCTGGATCTGGAATAGAAGTACCATCCCGAGGGAAGGCTTTTCTTAGCATCAAGGATCACTATGTACTGTTTTAAACAGGTATGCAGAACATGCCTTGAATTTATTGCTAAGCACAGACCTCAAGTCACAGTAGCTCCTTAAAAAGGGAGATTTGCCCACCACCTCCGCAGGGATTGTCACATCTGCACCTCCAGCACGGGCTGCAAACGGGCCCCAGGGAGGAAAAGCAGAGCCGTGGCTGCCCCAGGTCCCGCTCCCACAGCAGTGCCCCAAGGAGCAGGGACAGCACGGGGCTGGCTCACAGCACACAGTGCCACCTGCTGTCACCTGGTCCCCGTCCCATCCCTCCCACCGGGGTCCCCAAGCCAACTCCCAGCTCATCAATTACAGCCCCTGTGCAAGCCAGACCCCAAAAAGCAGCCACTTTTCCATAACTTATTTTTGTCCACTCATCAGGCCATTCCCCCTCTCCATGCGGTTGTGTGGGACAGACATGGAGCCACGGTTTGTCCATCATCTTCAGCATATCACAGGATTTAACACCACATGTTCACCCAAGAAAGGAAAAGGCAGACACCAGCACTGGGATATGACAAGAAGCAATTTCTGAGTGTGCTTTGTCTTCCTCCTCAACTGAAAACCCTGGTTTTGTGTATCCCTCTTGAGCATTGACATCATCTCTGCCACTCCTGAACCTCTCACCACCTTTTTGGGGCAGGGAGAAGAGCCCAAGCTGCCTAGAAACACCCTGGAACTGAGCAGGGAGACCACTCCACCCTATTCAAACACCATGATTAGATGTGCATTGGATACTGCAATCACCTGACACGCCCACAAACCCAAAATGCCTTAAGTAACAGTTACGGGGTTTACCTTGACCCCACAGTGATGCAACAACCTCACAAAACTCTTATGAACTCCTCCAGGCAACCTTTGCAGCTTGGCTCGGAGTAGAAACAAAGTATGAAGCAAAACCACCAAACTCAGCAGGACTTTGGGCCCTCAGGGACTCAGCAGACCCTTAACATTTACCACAAGAAAGTTCTTAACAGATGGGTGGATTCTTTATCAGTTTCTCAAACCTATAAGCCTTTAATTTGCTCTTCTTTTTTGTTAAAAGTCGTTGGAAGGGGGAATCCCCCTACCCAGGAAATCTACTTGCAAAGCCCTTTCAAGCCCAAATTTACTTTTCCATTAACTAGCCACCAAGATCTTGACCCACAGTACATTAACCTTTTTCATGGAAAGAGAAGTGAAAGTCCCAAGGATTCACTAGGACAGATACTTAAACTAGTTTACAAAACAAAGTTCAAGTTAGAGAAAAAATCCACACAAATAGGAGGGAATAGAACTCACTGCCCAAAAAGTCCCTTCTCAAAAATCTTGCCTTAACAGGAATACACCAGACCCAAGTGAGAATAAAGTGACCTGTTCCTCAAGAGCCCACTCTAGCTCCTGATGGGGGAGTTGTTGGTGAGCACAGAAACCCCTGCAAGTGCCAGCACAGCAGGGCTACCCAAAAACCTGGCACACAATAAACTCCTGCCTGCCCAGGAACAGATGCAGAGATGGCTCTGACACAAAAGCTTGTGCCCCTGAGCCATCTGAGAAAGGCCCATCCTGGACAGGAACCCTCTAGGAAAAAAATAAATTTTGTTGACACCCCCTCCCCCCAAACATACGGTTTTGAAACCAAATAAACTATCATAGATCACACACTGGATTTCAAATAAAGCCCTACAAAAGCAGGGCAATTCCTGAGAGTCCCCTACTAACCCAAGTCTCATTATTACCTGAAAAATCAACTTAATTTAAGAACTCACATTCAGCCTGCAGACCCCTCACAACCAATTACTTCAGGATCCAATTCTTCCTGGTGCAGCACCCAGGGTACTTCCCAGAGCAACCCCATTGCTGTCTGTCCAAACCATCCAGCCTCCCCCTAAGTGTGGAGGGGGCACATATTTATGATATCAGGAGGAGTCACATGCCTTAGGTCAGCTGAGCTCGTTTCCCAGTCTCCTCATTTTCAATTTCCCTCCTTCAGTCAGAGTGCTAAAGTGGCACAGGAGAACCAAATTTAATTAACAGGATTAATAGCAATTAAGCTCCTATTGGAGTCAGGGTTGTGCTCTTTAGTCCTGGAAAGAAACTACATGTCACTGCAACAAGATAAGCAGCAGGTGATGCCAGAAGCTTTTTATTTCCAAGGAGAAAAATTGGTTGTCTTCCTGAAAGTCCTCCCCTCCTCCTCCCCACCTCCTCTGACCAGAATGTGGCCCAGATGGAGCCAATTCCCTTCCAGCCTGCTCCTGCTCAGCCTCACTCTTTGCACCTGGAAGAGCTCAGCTCCCCCTGAACACCAGTTATGGGGTCTGAATGAACCACCCCAAAGTCATTCTCTTTTTCCATGCCTGTATAAAAAGAAACCAACCCAGTTTCACAGTATGTGTGGGAAAGAGCAGAGCACTTGGATGTGATGCTGAAGTTCCCTTTAGTTTGCCTTCTCTGTAGGATTTGCTCCTGACAGCCTGACCCTGCTGTGCAAGGCGGTTCTGCCAAGAGGATCAGTCCCAGTTACCGGCACACTGGGATATTCCCACTCCCTGGCAGAGTCCTGACCCTTCCCACAGCAGGGACCATCCTGGAAGGCAGGAAGGCACTGTCACTCTGGCAATTTGTCCTCCTCACTCCGTTATCACAGCACCTCGCAGGAGTTATTTTAGCTACAGAGCAGCTTTCTGTCTTCCTGTGCAGATCCTTAGTGTTCTTCCTAATTGAGGGCTTTTAACATTAACAGCCTTTAGCAGCTGTTCTCCTTCCGGAGGTGGGGGGAGCAACAAATCTTTTATTCAAATTTCTTCTCTAAGAAGTGGAAACGTGACCCACATCCTAAGCAGATGTCCCTCAAGTGACAAGCCCTCCCCCACTCTGCCAGAGGCTCCTTTCAACCACTGGTCCCAGACTTGGTGAATTCACCAGTCCATACATAACCCCCTAGCAGGAACCAGGGATCTCTGGCTGAATATTTCCTAGAGAACCAGGCAAGGGGCTCTACATAGCTCAGTGGGAGCTGGAGCTTCCCAATTCCAGTGCTGGCCCATCAATGCCCTCTCCCTGCTGTGCCACCTGTGAGTGAAGTACTGGACAAATGGGGTGGGTTCACCAGGGGTTCCTGTCCGTGGAGGGGCCGAGCAGCAGCACTTGGGGGCTCTTCCCAAGAGGAGGATGCTGCGTGCAGCAGCCACCAAGCAAAATGGAAAATGGGATAGGAAGTGATTGTGGGACACACTGAGGTTGGTGCCTGCAATTCCTCTCCAGCCAGGGCGGGATCTGAGTGGCAAAAACTGCCTGAGCCCTCGGAAGAGAGCTAGGATTTACTTCTGTCAGAGCCTTGAGTGTTTTGAAGCCCGGAGAGTGGCAAGAAGCAACAAGCTCCACCAGTGCCCCCGGGAAATTGCAACAGTCACCAGTCAAAAGCATTCAAAGATCACAAACCAGACCCAGATGATCATGAATCACAGCTTAGAAACTGCAAATGATTCTTAAGCCTCTCCAAAATAATGTCATTTACCAGGCTGTTTGGAGTAGCCCGCATTTTCCAGCTGCCTTCTGAACCCAAGAGAGAGAATGGGCTGAAAAGCACGAGCAGAGCTCTTCGTGCAGTCCCAGCTGCCGGGAGCGGGGGTGATAACGGGGAGATGCTGTGACACCCGGCACAAGGGTGCCCTCGCTGCTGGGGCTGGGGGGAGGGCTCTGTGGGATACCCTGGTGAGGCTGAGCCCGGGTGTGAAGGGGGTCTCTCATCTGATTCCTGGCTCCCTCCAGGGCTCTGACTGGGGGGCAGGGGAAGGCAGCCCCACACCCACCATTGGAAATCTGAGGGATGTCAGACAACAATTTTGTTTGAAAGTGCTTCCCATGCTTTTCATCAGGGAACACACAGAGGTGATGTTAAAAGCACTAATGTGGTAAAACACCACAGGCTCCTGGGGTCCACGTGTGTGGGCAACCCTGAAGCTCCAGACAGAGCAAGACCTACATCCCAATAATGCACAGGCAGTAAAGCTCTTATGTGTCATCAATGTTTTAATGCCCCATTTAAATATTGATATAATGGAACAGCATAAAAGCAATATCCCTGAAAGCATAGGGTCATTTAGTCCATTGCCCTGTTCTCAGGAAGAAGACAGAGACCTTCTCCAAGTGTTTTACTTCCCCAGTCCAGTGCTGATTTTCTCAGTCTCATAACATTAGTTCTAGTAATAATAATACATCATCATAATGCAAAGCTGGCCATAGTGATAATTATTTATGACTTATGCTTCTGGCCATAACTGAAAGTTTCTGTAGAGGTTTTAATTATCATTTATGCATCTTTGTTCCACGTCCATAAAAATCCCAGGGCTCTGTATGGCTGAAAACTGAATTTATAGGATCCTGGGAAGAGCCCGGATCCAGTGACAAAGGCTGCTCCTAATCACCAAAATGCCAGATCCAGTGAAAGGACATGAATGTCAGCAGGGCACCAAAGGCAAAAATGAGTCCCAGCAGGTGGAACTGCAGTTCCTGTAGTAAAAGGCACTTGTGTCACCTGCATTTGTGCCTGATCGATGTCGGCACCTCGATGGAGATGTCCGGGGAGAGGTCTCTGGGTCTGAGGCTGACACAGTAAGAGTGACAACACAGAGAGAGGTATTTGGGCTCGGGGACAAGGGCACTTGTAACCCCTCCCTCCCGTGCTCCACAGGGAGCTGCACTCAGGGCTGTCCAGCCCCTTGCCAGGAGTGTCTGATCACCCTCCGTGTAGTCCTGGAGGATCCTCAGGGAGAGCAGGACCTGGCCACTGGCAGCCCTGCAGTTCATCCTGAGCAGAGGAACAGCAAAGCACAAAGCTCAGGGATGCCTCAGCTAAACAGGCAGATGCAGCAGCATCAACTGCCTCCAGCACACCCCTCACCATCTGCTCCTGGCAAACCCCTCAGCACTGGAAGAGAGATGCCCCAAGTGCAGGCACTGCGAGGCCGCCTTGAGCTTGGAAGCAGGCTGGATTCCTTCTTCCAAAATACACAGAGGGACAAACACAAGATGCAACATCCCCTATTTGAGTATTTCCTGCAGAAACCGCAGCAAAACTTGAGAACCTCGGCTGTTTTTTTAGCTGGAAAACCAAGTTTCTTGGTAAGTGGGGCTTGAAACTGTGAGCCAGGGGCTTCCAGAAGCTCAGAAAAGGGGGAGGAATGAAGAAAAGAGGATCTTGGCAGGGATGAATAAGGATAAGAAGGAAAAGCATACTGCAGGCAGCAGCTATGGGCTTTGGCAGCCACTTCCTCATGTAGAAGGAGAAAACCCAATTTAAAAGCTGCTTGGGGAAAGGGAGGTTCAGCACGGGATTTTTTCATCTCTGTTACCAGAGCAAAAGGACTGCTCCTCATATCCCTGATGGGCTGAAGACAGTGTCTTCACTGCAAAGCACCTCGCTTTCACAACCAAGCTGGAAACGTACAAGGCACCAAAAATAATGTCACATTTATTAGGGAAGCAATTCAAGTGCAAAACTCACTGAGGGATGTAGGGAGCTGACTACATGCAGAAATCAAAGGCAACCCTTGATGGAAAAGAAATGTTTAGCCACTATGTTCAAAGGCTCCCTAAATCAAAGACAAACTCCTTCTTTAATCAAGGCCATTGACCGAGGCTGAAAGCACTGAGAACTGCCAACAATTCCCACAGCGTCGCTTTTCATGGCAGGGCTGCAGGTGCTGATGCTCTTATACCCAGCATCCTCCCCCCAGCATCCTGTGTCCTGGGAGCAGCTCTTGGCACTCAAAACACAGCAGTTTTGTGAGGACAATAAACCTCAGCCATCAGCCATCCAAACATCCCAGCGCCTCTGTTTGAGCCGCAGGAAAATTTCAGCCTCTCCCTCTGAGCTTGAGGAGTCATTAGGAGAAGGAGCAAGTGTTAATTGGGCTGTATCTAATCACAGCCCGACCCGGGGGTCAATAGCTGTTAGCTAAAGTTTATCAGCAGTGTTTGGCCATCATTTATCAGCTTTGGGGAGATTGTACTCGGACAGGTGTGCAACATGCTGACGCACAGAGGGGGTCAGGAGTATTGATTTTCCCAGCCAGGGAGCGGATACCAGCGATTAACAAGCACACGTTTGTTGTGGCTAAAGCAACCAGCAGTAGCATGAGATGCTGGTAGGGAAAGAGCTGGCCAAGAATGAAGTGCACATTTATGATTGGACCTCTGAAATAATGTGGATCTCGCAGCGCCTTGTGGTAGAACAGCTCTGAGGAAAAACCGTCTCTGGAAACAAGCTCGGTGTTTCTCATCTCTGCTGAGCTTTATGTTCAGAGTCAGAGTCCAGTAATGTTATCCCCAGCTCTAGCTCATGTCTGCTACTTGTTTTCTCTTTCCTCCCAAAATCTCTTTTCTATCAGTCTGTGAAAAAGCCCACTGCTTGTTTTAAAATCTCTCTATAGATCACAAGAAGAAATGTTATCAGAAATTAAAGCCTTATTTCATGATTTGCATTAGTTTTTTCTTTGTATCCTCACCTTTCTAATTGTTTTTAATAAGCTTTTTTTTTCCTGTGGTGTTAAGCAGGCTGAGAGCTCTCTACTGGAAAAACTTCATCTCCTCTATTTGTCCAAAATCACACAGTGAGAGGGACCAAAGAGTTTCAGCGTCCTCTAGCCATATATTTCATTGAAATCAGAAGTATAATACTGTTTTTCCTATTTCTGGGCCAGTTCTGGGAGCAAATCATGTATCAATAGCCATTAGTGCTGCCAGTGGAACTCACAGGAGTAGTTAGAAATGCCAAATATTTCTGGGGTTGTGATGAAAGTCATTTGCAGTATATTTGGTTTTGTTGATCAACTGGCTTACAAAGTAATGGAAAATATTACAAAAGCTTGACAAAAACTTTGACAAATTGTTTTCAAGAAATTAGGGGAAAATGTGAAAATATCCTGTTTTTCAGACCTCCACTAAAAAATCTCCTCGTCCTGGAGACGTTGGGTTAGGCAAGGACCACGGAGGGGCTGTTGCTTCTCTGCTGGTTTCTGACAGTTTCTGTGGAAAATGCCACTTTGTTCAGCCGTGTTATGAACCTCTGCAAGGGTAAAGACTCCACAGTCTTTTTTGGTTCAGCAGCAGTGTTTGTCCACCCTCATGGTAAATATTTTTTTCCTACTCTCCCATTGGGATAACCCTTCCTGCAGCTTTTCTCTGCCGTCTGCCACTCTTTTGATATTTAGGTCGAGGAGGGCTCTGGCTCTGTCTCCTCGCCATGCCCTGCCAATCCTTCACCTCCTCACACCAGCTCTGCAGCCAGGACAATGCACCCAGAGCTCACCTGGGCTTCAGCCAACTCTCTAAAGAGCCAGTTCTCAGATATCACCCCTTGAAACTCACCTGAGGGAAAGGACAACAGTCAGAGAATCACGGAACAGTTTGAGTTGGAAGGGGTTCTAAAGACCATCCAGTCCACCCCCTGCCCTGGGCAGGGACACCTTCCACTGGACCAGGCTGCTCCAAACCCTGTCCAACCTGGCCATGAACTCTTCCATGGATGGGACAGCCACAGTTTCCCTTCTCAATGGACAATAACTGCAGGCAGACAGGATCTGACATCCAAATAGGACCAGGCACTAGAGATCCAGGATCCCTATCAAGAGTGGCTCATTTAGGTTACCTCACACACACTTCAGAGCAAGATCCAGCCCTGGACAAAGTACATGTGGTCCTTGGGAGCAGGGACAGAGCTGCCTGAGCCGAGCAGGAGGACAGATTAGACCGGATTATCCCCCCTGAGTCTGTGACCCCGAAAGGATGGGGACCATATGCTTCCCATCTTGTTAAGCTCCATGAAAGAGGGAGTGGGCACAAGGTGCTGCTTCGAGTTGGAGAAAGGGGGAGTGATGTGCTGGAGGAGATTGAAATCTATGTTTGCCCAATTATCAGCCGCAGTGCTTAATCACTCTGCCCTGGATCTCTCCGGCAGCCGCAGGGGCAGTCGGATGTGGAGGCGGGAGGCAGATAGGATTTAATAAAGAAGCAATTTTATGAAGGAATACTTTGCTTTTGGCATTTTCTGTAGGAGTGGGAAAAATGGTCTTTTTTTCTTCGGTAATGCCAGGGAAAGCAAGAAAATCAGAGCTCTGTGTTTCAGCTCCTGGAGGATCCACCCCATGTGCTCTCACTGCCTCTACATCCCATGGAGATCCTGCAAGAGAGCCAAGGAGAGGGGCACAAGGGATCAGGGAAGAAAGGGAGGGAAATCTTTGCCAGCAGCTGGCACTCCCTGCACTGACCCAGGGTCCCACCTGCAAGGGGAAGAGCCCCAAGGTCACCAGAGCTGACCACAGTCCAGAGGTGTTCCCAGCAGGCATGTACCACCAGTAAGCCATCAGTGGGAAAGGTTTCCATGAACTACTGAGCCCATGGGGTCTGGTGTCACTGCAGCAGTGGGACAGCAGAGGCAAACAGCCCAGGAGCTGGGCTGGGAACTTCCACGGCAGGCTGGGAATTCCACCCCAGTCAATGTCAGCCAGCAATCCTTACAAACACACAGCCTGTCCCCAGCACAGTCATCCTCCTCAGGAAGCATTTGATTGGCATCCAGGCACGGTCTCTTCTGAACAACCCAACAAGCTATGATTTATGTGATGTCTTTGTCTTTAGACACTGCTGTCAGCAATACCCATTCTCAGGCAAAGCTGCCGATGCCTGCAGATTTCCAAAGGTCTCTCTCATGCACACGCTGCCCTTGCTGAAGGATAACAAACAGAAACTTTAGGAAAAGTAGAAATGATGATTTGCTAATGTTATCCTGTAGCTATGCCCAGCCCCCTCCCCAGAAACCAGAGGTCCCAAGTCCAAGATTTCCAGAACAGAAGAGAAAACAAATTGATATGCTGTCCTGGGCTCCAGAGATTCTCTTGCAGCTGGAGAAAATATGTGATGCTTTCTCAGCAGCTACTCACAGGATCCCTTTTCCTAAACTGTCAGAATGTTCAATATCTTCCATGCACCCAGAGCAACAGAATAGCTTTCTCAGCGTTAATGGGAAAGGCTCCAAGACAAAAATCACTACCAACCAAATTATGGGTTTGGGGTTGTTTTTTTTTCTGCAGGAAAAATCAGTGTTTGAGCAGTATTCCCTGGACGGAGGAGCAGCTGATCACTGCACACAACTCTCACCTTGCTGATGCAAAAGGGCTTGGTCTGTCTCATGCACCTTTCAAAACCACCTTGGATGCCATGGGCAAGGTCTTGGCTACACCTGCAAGATCCAGGCCTGGCAGGTAACAGAGCTTTAGGCATTTTTAGCTTTTTAACACAAGCAGTATTTTGGACCCAAGGGAGCTTTGAGCATCTTGGGAACTGTTTTTTGTGACACCTCTAGGTTTCACATTTGCATCAGCCTTTCTCCAAATTTCACTCATCCCACCCATTGCAGGGCAGGAGCAAAGTTCCCACCTGCCTTGCTGAGATCCTGAGCACTGAGGAGCCTCTGGTGCTCACCCTTTATGAATCCCAAGGAAGGGCCCCACAGCCTCCACCAAGGGACCAAAGCTCAGAGTTGCCACCAACACAGGGTCATGGTGCAGGTCTTGGCCACGCAGTCATTCCTTGGTGAAAGGAGCTGGGACGGCACAAGGAGCTCTGCTGCTGCTCTAACCCATTCTCTCTGGTTCAGGAGGAGGCTGGAAAATGTGAACCACCCCAAATGGGCTTGTTGGGAAATGCCATTATTTGGAAGAGGCTTAAGAACCATTTGTGGCTTCTAAGTTGTGACTCATGATCATCTGGGTCTGGTTTGTGATCTTTGAATGCTTTTGACTGGTGACTTTGTTGCAGTTTCCTGGGGGCACTGGTGGAGCTTTCTGTACATCAAGTCTCCACAAAAAAAACCCAATATCCAGCCCTGGTTACAGCAAGTGATCCTCCAGCCTGTCATGAAGGGACCATCACAGGGAAATAGGTAGCTTCTCAGTTTTTTAATTCCCCTGCAATGTAATTTTTTATTCCTTTGTAATACTTTACTGCTGAAAGGAATGTAACTTGAAAGCACTCAGGTTTGGCCAAAAGATGCTGCAGAAATTCATCCTGCAGAAGAAGAATCACCTCTTTCCTGCTATCTGCCTGGAGGCAGACCTGGCCATTCAACTTGCCCCCTTACCCACTGCCCCTTCCCCACATTCCTTGTGTAGCATCAATTCCCTCTACAACTGCTTCCAGCAGCCAGGAGAAGACACCACCAGCAGCTGCACAGATCTCGTGTCTTACACCACGTGTGGTGGCCACCACCCAGCAAGGGCAGCCAAGGGGACGCCATCCCATGCCAGCACCCGCTTTGGGACCTGCCTGTCCTCTCCATTTCTCCATGACAGGCTCAGCAAGTCACACAGCACGGCTGGCAGAGCCGCCTGACTCATTCCTCTCTACTCCTCCAGCTGATGTGTTTGGAGGAACATGCTGCTCTGACAAGGTGACACATCCTGAGAAAGCCCACACTGCCGAGGATGGTACCAGGAGCTCCCAGTGCAGTAGCAGTTCGCAGCTCTTTTTCATTCCTCCCCAGTCAAATGAGCCCCAAGTATTTCTGTTTGATTTTCCTGAAGGTTATTGAATTGTTGTCAATCAGGAGAGAGGAGCCCTGAAATCCCCTGTTTTTGAAGGCATCTCATAAAGACACAGCTGTCAGTGGAGACGTTTGGAAAGGAAGAGCATTTGCTAACGAAGAAACTGCATTAAAACCCGAGTGTGCCTGCTGTTCAGCTGCAGCCTGTGCTGGAATCTTCTTCTGGCAGAGGCAACTGCCCTTGAGTCTGTTGGTTTGGCTCAATTCGTTGTGGAATAATTAAGTTCAGTCCATTGCACTGCATAATCTGGAGTTTCTTCAACCTTCTTCAGTAGCAAAGTACTTAATCTCATCCAGCTCTGGGAGCAGTTGGGAACATGAAAATCAGCCAGTGCAAAGCTATCAGGAGCCTAAGCAGTAAGAGGATGAAGAGAGAAGTGTCCAGGAGGCAGGGGAAGGTCAGCGGCCTGCCTGGGCTTTGATGCCTCTGACTTCTGGAGGAAGGACAAAACCATGGCGTTACACACACTCGAAATGTCCATGGAGCCAACAGAGTTGCCACCTGCAGAGTGTAAACACTGAGGATTTACCCATCAAACTCAAGACTGGAAATGAGCCTGGATGCCAAGGAATCTGAGGAAAAACGTTTCTGTTCCTGGACAATCCAAACTATCACATTTCCTGGCTACAGCAACGATCTATAAACTGAAAAATGTATTTTACTAGGAGTGGGCACATCCCAAACATGGGTAATCAGAGAAACTCTTTTCAGCACTGCTCTATTTACATGTGTTAGATTGAAGAGGAAAATCTTCTCCCCAGCTGCCCTGGGTGTGTGACCACCAATGCCCTGGCTGAGTCCCCTCCCAGCCTTGGGAAGCGAGCCCAAAACACCTATTGGCACTTAGAGGTTCTACTCATGCTGTAGACCTGGCAAGTAACAGGGGACAGTGTTGGTCTGAGATGAACCTCTTTCAGCTATAAAAAATTATCTTCCCTCCCTCCCTTGCTCCTCAGGGGGTGATAACACCACCTGAACCATTGTCCCAGGCACGCTAAAGGATTGTTGTCTGTGCTCAAAGGTCCACCAACACCCAGCCCAGCTCCTGAGAGCTGCTGAGCAGGTCATACCCAAAGCCAGCTTCACTCTCTGAGTTAATAAAACAACAGATGCCACTAGCAGCAGTTCTTGCTGCCTCATATTGCAGGTCAGCCCAGGAAGAGCAGAGGCAAACCCAGTTAAGAGGGAGGAATCTCCCCCTGACCACTGAAGCAAAATCACAGGAGCTGTTTATGGCAGGGGAAAGCACCCTCCAGAGGCACGTTGGGAATGGGGTATCCCTTGGACAATGGAGCAGCTGCCAATGGAGCTGAGATTTCTCCCTCTCAAACAGCTCCTTGAATTGCTCTTGGCATTGACTTTTTCCTGTTCAGCTAATTAAAAATCTGTCTTTGAGTCATAAGCCCCCATTAGTAATAATTTGCTTTGCACTTCTCCAGTGATTTATGGCTGAGATATCAAAGTGCTTTAGAAACATTAATTAATCCTTCTAATCCCCAAGGGACTGATCCACTCTCTGCAATGCACCACTGGTGGTGTAACTGCAGGAAACCCCCAGAGTTTACTCCCAGCTGCAGGCAGGGAGAGGGGAAGGGAGCAGCGTCCGACCCAGCGGCTCATTTCAGCTGCTGTCTGCAATCAGAGATGTGCAGTCAAAATAGCAGCACTGAATAAGCAGCCACGAGCGAGCCCAAGGCACAGCCAAGCTCTGCTCTCCAGGAGCAATCCTTGTTCCCATTCCTGCCTGCCCAGGGAGGGAAGGGGAGCTGCAACACCCCAGCTCTGCTCTGTGGATCACATCTGGAAAGGTGTGTGTGGATCAAAGCCATCTTCACCCAGAGGTGGCTTCACCAGACAGCTGCACTCTGCAAGTAGCAGCAGCAGGGTCATTAATCAAAGTCAGCCTGCTGCTAACTGTATGTCCCTTGCTGTCCTGCCCATTTCTCCAATCTTGCTTCCTTGTACAAAGTTGCTCTATCACTGCTTGGAATGCAGACCCAGAGCTGTCCCCTACACCTGGGACAGGGCCCCAGTCCTCTCTGGAGATAAGGATTGTTACCTCCATTGGCTTGGGAGAGGCTTTCATCCTTGTGCCCACCAATGAGCCAGTTGCCACCTGGTGCTGTCCCCATACTTTGAATGTTGTCACCACAGGACTGCAGGGTGGAGCCGGCTGTGTGGTGTGGTGCCAAGAATGGGGAGAGGTATAAATGTCCCAGCAGAGTGCTGGGTCAGACAGGATCTCTGAGACACTGAGGAGTGTCCCAGTTTCTCTCCACTGTGCTCAGTAAAACATCACCTCGACCATGAAGGTAGCTGGTGTCTTCCTGCTCCTCTCCCTGGTGCTCTGCTTCCACCAAGGTGAGTCGAACATTTTGCTTTAGTGCAACATTTCCTCTCCTTGCTAAGGCTCCCGGGTCTGCCACATGGGAAGGTGAGTGTGGGAAGAGACCAGCTGGTGCTGGGACCTTGCTGCAGCCCTGGGCAGGGAGTGCTGCAATGGCCAGTGTGCATTAAACCTGTACCTGCCTGTGAGCAAACCTAAAACAAAGGCTTTGATGAAAGGGTGCACCTGCTCCCAAAAGTGAACAGACCTGCTGGGCTGATGCTCTTTCTTCAGGGGTAGGATTTGTCCTGTAACTGTTGATTTCTAGGACAGTGTGATCCTTTCAGAGTGAATAGGTGCTATTCTGGTTTTAAAAAAGCAAATCAAAGAAGACAGGAAATGAATCTATGCAAGGGAAAATGCAGCTCTCACTACCAAAGCCAATGTTTAAGCCAACTGTGTTTTCAAAATCCCATATGGTGCAGAGGGATGAGAACATGAGCTGTTGCTGTTCCTCTGGTCCTGCTTCAGTGGGCTCATTCCAAACAGAAGGGTGCTTCTGAAGCAGGTCCTCCGTCATCCTGTTTACTGTACAGAGGCTGCCATTGCAGGGCTGTCTGAGCACAAAATCTGGGCTCATTTCAGGTGAACTGAGCACATAGTGAGCTGCAGTTCCTGGGTGTGGACCAGTGCTAGCCCAAAGTAAAATCCTTGTAATATTAAATGGTGTGGCTACCAGCTCCTCAGCACCAAAACGTTTCACTGCTACTGGGCCGTGCCAGTTGTTAACAGAGATGTAGTATGAATCCTCCCTGTAGATGACTTCTGGATTTATAAGCCACCCAAGATCTTCTTCTCAGTTCTGCCTTTTGCCAAAAAAAATTCAGGTTGTTTTTCAAAACACACTCAACCCATGTTCCACCCATGTGATCCCAGCTGCCAGCTCAGGGCCAGCTTCTCCATGGGGAAGCCCACCAAAGTCATGGCTTGGTCCCACCAGCTTTGATATGAGACCTCAGGGTCTCCTTCTAGTAGAGACCTTCAGCTACTTGTCTTTGCTCTGCTTGCTTGTGGTACAAACCAAGAAACAGAAAAATCGCCCTGGATTTACTCCAGCACCTGCCCGGTGTCAGCAGGAGTTTCTCAGTTACTCATGATCATGTGGTAAGACATGACAAAAGCCACCTTTGCTCCCTGACAGCTGACAGGTGACGTCTCTAGAAGTGCATTTTGCCTTGGCAGGGCCTTGCACCATTACAGTGTTTCTGCCAGAGAAATGTGGAAGATGCAAGGAAGAAATTGTTTTCTGGGACAAAGGTGTTTGAGTGAAGACGTACAGTCTTCAGCCTAAACTGTGTTTATTCTGTTCCCCTTGAAACCAGCCTGAGTGATGGGTGCTAAGGTGTCTTCTCTCTCTGTCTCTCTCTCCCTCCTCTTTCTGTAGGAAACGCCGAGATGGATGCAGCTCCAGGAACAGAGGTGAAGTCTCCTGTTTTGTGTAGCACAAGTGAGACAGCACTAACCCATACAGAAGGAGCCACCATTGCTAAGTACAGTGGAGTGGAGTAGGCTGGCAGCCCAAAAATGCCAGTGCCTGGGAACCCCTTTCCTCCTGCTGTGCCACAGCAAAACCCCAATGATGGGGCTGGGTTTCCACAGCATTTATCCCAAACACTGAAGGAAAAGTTTTAAAAAGCTAAATATTGCTGTCACCTGCCAAGAAGGTCAGAAATCCCCTTAGTCTCTGGTTTGCAAGTGTGAGGACAGGTATTGCTGTGGCATAAAAACAAAAACTGGGAAGAACGTGCTCGGGGAGTGCCCATGAAGCACTATTTACTCTATGCTGCTCCTCCTAAGGGTGTGCAGCAGTGCCAGGTGCAGTTTAGCTGGCCAAGGGACATGGTGGCAGATGGTCCCAGTGTTTCTGAGAGCTCACAGCGGAGCTCTGAGGATGGATTGTGAAGACAGACAAAATGTGCACCTCCCTGTGAAAGCAAAGCTCCTTTAAATTGAGAACAGGTTTAACATTTTCAAAATCACCCTTTTGTGTCTAAAGGCATCTTGTGAGAATTTCAACCTAAGAAGAGGGTGTACAAGGGAATTTGACCCCATCTGTGGCACGGATGACCTCCTGTACAGCAACGAGTGCCTGTTGTGCCTTCACAACCTGTGAGTATCTGGACCTGCTGCAAGTCTAAATGCTACACAGATGAGGGCCACTACACATATCTGGGATTTCCTAGAAAGAAAGCTGTTTGCATGCAGCTGGGTGGAGCGTGGGCAGTGAGCCCAGCACATCTGGCACGGATCTGGCCTCCCGCACAGATGCTGCGCCCGCTGCTCTGAGCGTGTGGCCTCCAGCTGAGGAATGGCCCCATTGTGTGGGGCTCGCAGCACTCAGGCTGCCCACAAGCAAAAACTCCCCGTACCTGCAGCTGCCAAGCAGCAGTGAGAGCTGGCAGGCATCCAGGATCTCAGACAAATGGCAAAGTCCTCGAAGTCTGCCCAGGTCTAGCACACGGGCTGAAGGATATTTTTCCAGATGACCTCAAATGTGTGGTGGCTGAGGAAAAAACTATGTTTTTTTCACCCCAGGAATTTATAGCTGAGCTCTGCTTTCTGTCTTCTCTGCATATGAAAGGATACCATTTGCTCTGGGTATTTTTAAGAATGAGCTTTATATTTAATCTGTGCTGGTGCCAGATTGCTCTGTTCTAGCAGAAGGCCAGGTCCAACTGCTAAGGGTGTCTCTGGCAAGACTCGATGCATTTCATCTGGCTTGGGCCCTAGGTAATTTAAAGTATATTTATACATTAGAAGTACTCTGTGTCAGACAAGTGAAGGAATTACTCAACGCTATTAAGTGGTTCAAAAATCTCTGTTGGGAAGATTGAGTCTTATCTGGAGCCAAATGTCCCAGTCTGCAGGGTTAAGGAAGCTTCACCCTTGGCTTCACCTGGTGTAGGCAGGGATTTTTGGTGATCAGGCTCACAGGCCCATCTGCCATCAGCAGAGACATTTGTGAAGTTCCATGTCCAGCTTTTCTGTCTCTGGGTAAGTGGGCTTGTGGAGCCAAATTCTGCTTTCAGGAGCATCACCGCCCTGCTAACTCTGCAGGAACAAGCAACAGAATCCAAAACACCAGGAAAAAAAAAAGAGCCTGGATAAATATTGTCAGTTGGGTTGTCCCCTTTTTGCTTCATTAACCCAGGCTGCTGCCACATATTCTGCTGCTGGCCTGCTCAAATGCTGGTTTACCTTTCAAGGCTGAGTATGATGCAGTCAGGCAGAGAGAGGCTGAGTGGGATCTCCTCAGCAAAGGCAGCACAGTTAATGACCCGGCACGGCCTGGCAGGGCGGTAATGACCCTGCTGGAAGCCAGCAGCCCAGCACCAGCTGTCCCTGTATTGTGCAACAGATGGGGGTGGGAGGTTCATCAGACACAACATCATTAGGGCTCTGGCCACAGACCAAGAGCGGGGTAAAGTGAGCGAGAAAGGCTCCACAGTCAGCTGGGTGAAGTGGCATCCAGGATGCTCCATCTCCCCAGTGCAGAGAGCAGCTTTGGAGGGGATGGCAGAATCCAGTAGTCACAAGAAGGGAAATTGGGGTACAAAAAAGAGAAAGACTGAGCTGGTGGTGTATTCAGAGCCAGCCAGGAGTCAGGAGAGAGATGGGATGGATGAGAAGATGGTGCTGCACCCACCTTGTGTTGGCAGGCGCTGCGTTCCCAGAGCTCTTAGAACTCCTGTTAGTGCAAGCTCCGAGCAGCTGCAACTGGAAATGTGCTGCTTCTGTGGGTCAGAGCCCCGAGCCTTGCAGCTCCCCTGTTCTGTCCCCAAGTGAAGGAATTCTGAGGTTAGGAACAGCCATTTGGTCTCCTGGCCAGGGCCATCTGGGCCGGGTACCAGGACCCTGAAGCTGCCTGGTGCCAAATGTGTTGGGGCAGAGATAAACGAGGCGTCCTCATCTATAAAGCCTTGGTCCATGGGGAAAAGTCAGCCAAGAGGCAGGATGAAGTGCCATTTGCAGTTCTGTGTGTGCAGCTGGCCTGACAAGAGCTGGAAGCATGCAAGGAGTCTGGGAATAACTACGGAGAGCATCTGGCAGGTCCCTGCGGCAGCAGCGTCTCACCTGTCACCTTTGGTCACTTCACTGTGACCAAAATGCTTTTTGCAAAACGCAAATCACTTTACCAGCATTTCTCTACACACCTGAGAAACGGATCCATCTTTCCAAAGAGGAGAACATCATAATTCTGAGTGAAAATGGAACAATTCAGAGTAATCAGGTCCACTACTGGGAAAAAAAAAGGAAATAGTTTTTTAAAGATATCTTTTTAATATTTCTCTCACTTTTGCTGCAGAAGCAATCAGAAGGGGAGGCTGGGAGCAGGCCAAACCCAAGTGAGACACAGTGGCAGGCTTTTGTCTCTAAAAACCTACAGAACAAATTCATAACCTCTATTGTCTGCAGTCAGACAGGCATTAGAGGTGTCTCAGTGCTGTCCTGCAGCATGGAGGTGAATTATCCTGCCAGGAGGTGTCAGAAAGCACTCTTGAGCTTATTGGAATTAATTAACACATGTCCATGGTAACCCTGAACTCCCTGTCAAGAATATGTGGCCTTCCTTGCTGTGAATAACACTTAGATGATGATTTAAGCAGTATTTTCCATTTTTATTTCTGCCTTTGTCCTCTGAGCCAGGCTCTGCTGTGTCTCAGGGACCCAAAGGCAGCCCCCCAGCATTTTTAACCTCTCTTTCAGGCAAAGAAACAGCCACGTGCGCATCAAGAACAGAGGAATGTGCCGAACCCCCCGCGCCAGCTCCTCTCTGAACTGAGGCGCACCCGTTGCAGAGATGAGGGCACAAAGCTGTCCCCTCACCCGCTCAAACCCCCAATAAAATGGAAGCATCGCCATGTCTTGTGCTGGGATTTCTTACACACACAGCAATTTTCTCAACACTTAAAGCACCTTCCCAAAAAATATGGTTTGTTCTGGTGATGCCCGTAAAGAGCTGTGAGCAAATTACTGACAGAGCCCCAGGGACAAGGCTGGGACATGCCCAAGGAGAGAGCCAGGCTCTGGCACAACAAGGAGGTTCTTTTTTTGCATCAAGAATTTTGTTTTCCTTTCCTAAACTTCCAATATTCAAGCAATAGGAGGGTTTTATCACTCTCATAACTTGCAATTGCATTTCTTATATACAGGACTCTAAAGGCCTTGCTCCAGAGCCTTTGCCAGGAGAAAGAGCCCCAAAAAGTCATCTCCATGCTGACCTGTCTCCAGCCTTGTCTATATGCCAGTGCCCCATCACATGGTCCCTGTGCACCAAGAGTCACCAGCTTCACACTTGTCCTGCAGCTCACAGCTACCCAATGCCTCAGAAAACCAAAAAGACTCCATTTTTCCAGGCAAAATTCTTTTTTTTCCCTCTACTGCCCTTGATGAGCTTTGCTGCTGGCACTGACGACCTGGCCTGAGGGCTGTGGGCTGGCAGGATGAGAGATGCCTTTCCAAGAAGGACTTGAAGGTGCTGGTGGATGAGAGGCTGGACACAAGCCAGCAATGTGCACTCACAGCGCAGAAACCAGCCTTGTCCTGGGCTGCATCCAAAGCAGTGTGGGCAGCAGGGCTTGGGAGGGGATTTGGCCCCTCTGCTCTCAGGAGACCCTCCTGCCGTGCTGCAGCCAGCTCTGGGGTCCCTGACATAAGAAAAACTCGGACCTGTTGGTGAAAGTCCAGAGGAAGCCATGAAGACACTCCAAGGGCTGGATCATCTCTGCTATGGAGACAGGATGAGAGCTGGGAATGTTCAGCCTGCAGAAGAGAAAGCTCCTGGGAGACCTTAGAGCCCCTTCCAGTGCCTAAAGAGGCTCCAAGAGAGACATTTTACAGGGGCTTGGAGTGACAAGACAATGGGATATGGCTTCAAATTGACAGAAGGCTGGGTTAGGTTAAATATTAGAAGAAAATTTTACAGTGAAGGTGGTGAGACACCAGAATTCGTTGCCCAGAGAAGCTGTGGATACCCCATCTCCGGAAACATTCAAGTTCAGGCTGGAGAGAGCTCTGAGCAACCTGCTGTAGTTGAAGATGTCCCTGCCCACGGCACGGGGGTTGGAGCAGATGCCCTTTAAAGGTCGCTGCCCAGTCGCCCATTCCGTGGTTCCGCGGGCAGGACGCGGAGTGCGGATGGAGAGCGGGAGGAGCTTTCGGCACTGGAGGCCGCTGTTGCTCCGCCGCAGCCGGGGCCGCTGCCGGAGCCGAGCCTGCAGCTGGATCCCGCAGCTGGATCCCGCAGCTGGAACCCGCAGCTGGAACCCGCAGCTGGATCCCGGGAGGCCGGGGGGCTGCGCGGCCGGGGAGCGGTGCTGGCCCTGCGGGAGCGCAGCGGGCGGGCGGGGCTGCTCCTGCCAGCCCTGCCGGGAGCCTGGAAGCCGCTGGGGTGGGGTAGCCGAGGGTCCCTGTCCCTCACGTCCCGGGACCCACGGGCAGATTTGCGGGGATGCCGCGCCCAGGGGACTGCAAGGACGAGAGCGGCCCCGGCGGGTGTGCCCTGCGCTGGAGGGATGTGTGTGTCTGCCTGGCACTGGCACAGCACTGCCAGCTGCTCCCTGGAGAGCCGGGCACTCCCCTGCTTGTGCCAAAGGGCTGTCGTGAGTCAGCCCCAAACAGCCTGGGACGGAGCATTTGGAGGTGGGGATCGGACCCTCATGGGATTCCCTGTGATTCACAGCCCTTCAGTAAATAACAGTTTGTATTTGGGGCAAACCCAACGCTTTGCTCTCAGCAAATCCGGAACTTCACTGTGGGTAAAAAGATGAGTTCCCTTTATGAAGAAGTGGCTGAAACAAACACAAAAAAAATTTGCATGATCCAGCTGAGAGAGCTCCAGTGCTCGTTTGAAATTTCAAATGCAGCCAGATGCAGCTGGAGGGGGAGAAACAGAGCTCCTCTTCTCAGATTTGCCAGTGAGTGCCTGCAGTCGAGGGAGAGATGAAAAACGACTCACTTTGCCCACATGTAATATTAATGCACTAAAGGTGGTAGTCCCCAATAGGCTTGGGACTGTGAATTGCCTTGACATCTTTGCACACGGGGGATCCTGGAAGGATGCCTCCCACAGCTGGGATATTGCTGATTTTCTGCTGCATCATAAGAAACAGAGCATAGCTTTTATCCAGAGAGATCTCTGCAAGTGAGGCTGGCAGGAGAGGAGACTGATCCTAGACCATTCATTCATCACTCTTGGACTTGGTGGCATGGCTAAACCCACCTTAGCCCCACACTCATCCCAGCTGGTTCCTTCTACCCAGTGGAACACTGAAAAGTGCACTGAGGCCAGTTTATGCCAAGCAAAACATCTTTCCTGCCTATGCCATTTCTGGGAAACATCACCCAGTGTTAGCCAAGAGCGTTTCTTTGATGAAGTGAGGTGCTGACCGAGCCTGCAAAGCAGCAGGTCTCGTCAGCCGCACGGCTGAGCGCAGCCTGCATCTCCCCAGGCACTGTTCTGATGAGAACTGGCATTCCTGCTAAATGTCAGCCACATCCGTTTCACAGCAAGGTCCGTATCAGCCTGGAGATTATGGGAAGCAGCAGGTCAGGGGCCACTCTGTAGTTCTGCACAGCGAGGGCACATCAGGCAGAACCAGTTTCCAGAAGAGAATGGTTCCTGTCCATATAATTTTGGCTTGAACAAGGGCAAATCTGAGGTGCAGGTGCAAAGTTTAGACTCACCCACAGAAGCCGGTCTTCTGCCCCCATAAAAGTTCTTCCCTGAAGCCGAGGAGGGCAATGCTTCATCCAAGCTGCTCCTCTGCCATCTGATCCCAGCAGAGCCTGGAGCTGTCCCACCAGCAGCCAGCCTGACTTTTCTGAGACACCAGCTTGCTTGCCTGTGTGTCCGTGATGCTGTTTCCAGTGCTGGTGAGCACTGCTTTCCAGTGGCCAGGGACAGGGCAAAAGGGAGAATGACAGGAGTAATGGCTTCAGTTCTGGGTTTCTTTGTCTGAGTAGCTGCAGCCCTTCAGGCTCCTTCCCAGGGCAGTGCTTCTGGCCATGTGTTTGAGAGTGCTCTGAACATGTTTTGAATTATGCAGCTTGGGAAAAACAGGATTTGCCAGATCAGAGGAAGGGCTCAGCCATCCACCTCCCTCCTCCTTCCCTTCTGGCTGCTTCCAGAGCAGGGCAAAAATGGGAAGGCCAAGAGCACATGGTGGGTGAGGAGAATCCCAGAGGATGGTACAAAGGGCTCAGCTTTTACTGCCCCAAGGAAGATCAGGCACAGAACAACGCAATTCCCGCTCCAGGGCCACAATTCCTGCGCCAGTGCCACGCTGCTCGGAATAAAAACTAATTTAATAACAAAGAGGGGAAATTCCAAGAATAACTTCGATGTTTGCAACAGCCAGGGCTCCAGAAAAAGAAGGATATACCCACAGGGCCCAGCCCTGGCCAGCTCCCAGCCTGCCTCCCCTGGGAGCACCAGCACATCCACGGGAGGAGCAGGTGGTTTGGAAGCTGGCAATGCTTCCCTTCATCTCCCTCTTCCTGCCATCCAGGGGCATCTCTCCTGCAGTCCTTCACCAGGATTTGCTTTTTGGGTGGAAACTTTTTAAAGCAGGGGTGTATCTCAGTGCAGCCCTGGGTACTGCCAAGCCTTGGGTACTGTCAAGCCTCAGGAATGTCATAAGAGTGATGAAAACACAGCAGCTAAGGACAGAAAGCCCAGGGGAGCATTTTCAGATCAGGAAAACATGTTTCTTTAAATTGAGACTTTTCTGCCAGTAAAAATTCTTGTAAAATTCAGCTGGGGAGGCCCTTCCCCCTCCACCTTCTGGAACATTTTCCTGAAGCTCCCACCTGGGAGGCATTATCTATTTCCATTGCCAGTGGCATTTGACTTCATGATGTCATGGTAGCATACTGTGAATTCAGGTTTAGAACTGGACTACGGGACTTCAGTGGAATGCAAGACCCAAGCTGAGAAGAAGCCCTGAATTTTTGGTAGTTGCAAAATATTCATGTATTCAGGCCTGTTTGGAAGAGGCAGCTTCGGTACCACCTTTGCCCACTGCAGCCTTCCCCATCATTCCCCTGCTAAGAAGGCTCCTATTTTAGCCATGTTTTCAACATCAGATTTGTTTTACCAGTCTGGAAATAAGCAGAGCCTTCCTCAGATTTGCTGCAGCAGCCGGAGGGCACTTTCCATGAGGCGTATTCAGTTCTAGGAGATTTGTTTTGGGGGAGCTGAATTAAACCCATTTTTGTGGGCTGGCAAGGAGAGCTCCCCTTTGCAGACACCCCTTGGGAACCCATCTGCTGCTGGAAAGGCTCCTGTGTGCTGTGATGCTTCCACGTGCCACCTCCCAGATCTGGCCTTTGGCAAAGGATGCAGACAGAGGTGTCCCTGTGCCCAGGGCAGGGCAGAGATCCAGAGCCTGCTCTCCTTGATGGGTACACAGCCACTTCAGCTGCTGCTGTTGTGACAACCTCAACGAGAGATGTCAGCAGTGCCAGCAAATGCAAACAGTTTTGTCATGGTGGAGAGGCAGCTGCCAGCCCAGCACAGCAGCAGCACTGTGGCAGAGGGTCATGCTGCCAGGCTTGAGGCCACCAAAAGAAATACCAATTGGTTCCACCCAAGTGGGAAATGACAGCGGTAATGCTCTGCAAAGGAAAAGTCTGACTGAAATGGAAGGATGCTTTTAAACTGCAAATTTCCTTTCATCTAAACCACAGCTCAGGCAATGTAGGGAAAAGCTGTACTTGGCAAATGTATAGGAATGAGCTGGAAGTGGCTCTGCATTGACAGAGAGAGGCTGTCCTGAGGGCTTAGTGGGGCTGGAGCAGGATCACTGCTAAATAGGAGAGTGGACACTTCTCAGTGGTGGGTTGAAACCACCCTGATAGCCACAGACATGGCACAAATAGCCACAACTGGAGCTGCACATTTGAAGAGAGATCTCAGCTTTTGCTTTCTAATGTCTCTGAGCTGTTACAGAGAAGGAAGATGCCAGAAATAGTTTGTATTTCTCTCTATCAAAAGACAGTAAGCTTCCAGGAATCCGGAGCATCCCAAGTGTTCCGCAGACAGCGCAGATAGCAAAGCAGCCCTGCCAATGTTTCAACACTACTTTCCTGGCCTTTATCTTTCATCAGGCACACTCCACGTAGAGCAAGGACAGGAGGGGCTGGAAGTGCCAGCTCTGTGTGGTGCTGGCACGTGAAGCTGGATTCCTTGCGCTCTGCACGCTGTTGGAGACCTCCCGGCACTGCAGTCGGCATTAGCACTGCAGGTGGACCCAATGCCGAGTAGTTCTGCTTCCTTCCAGCTAAGCAGCACAGCTCCTGGAAAGCTCCCAGGCAAAGGTCCTGCCCTTCACCTTTGCCAGAACAATAACCTGTTGTAGCACGGCCCAGCAGGGCTCGATTGCAGACTTTTCCAATAACTTCAGCACTTTTCTAGCAGCAAAAGGATGCCACAAATAGAAAATCACGTGTGCGGTTTAACCCAAACGGGCTGCTTGCCCCTGAGAGGAGGTTGGATCCTTCCCAGCACACCCTGGCATGGATTTAGGTGGTGATCCACCCCCACACCTGCGTGGTGGGGTGCTGGGAAGCTCTCCTTTGCTGGCAGATGGTATAATGTGGCTTGAAGCCACAAAGACATTAGGTCAGTGCAAGTGTCCAGCTTGCAGGTGGCATCGCTCTCATGGACAGAGATCTGATGCATTAATCAGAGACCCCCTATCAGCCCTGTTTTGTGAAGTCATTGTCCATGAGGAGAAGGGAAGCAGCAGTCTCCCTACATGCCCTTTCACACTCCCTGGGGCACTGTCCCCGCACTAATGCCCTCGTGGGTGCAGATGGTGTTTAACTCCAGGACCTAAAAGCAAAAGCCACGATCCCTCAAGCTGGGCACATCAGGGGCTAAAACACGGTGGTGAAAGAGCCAAGGCAGGACTGAAGCATGAGGCAAGGCATGGCTGGGGCAGAGAAAGACATCCCACAGCCCTTGCACTGATGGCCACGTGCTAGTCCAAAGGCAGGGAATGAGTTATTGCACATGGCAGTGAGATGGCACCAAGGCCTGCCTCAGTGTGCCAATACCTGTGGATATGGCAGAGCTCTGGATCTGGCCCCAGCAAGGCACCACAGGGAGCTGCACCAGCACAGCTGCAGCTGCTACTGGGATGGAAATGTTTCTGGCTGCCCTGGGGCTTGGGTAGGAGTTCTCTCTCTTTCCTCCCCCCATTCCTGGTTACAAGCACACAGGAATTTGATAACCGAAGGGATTGTTCAGTGCACGTTTCCAAGAGGATGGAGCTGTAGGTGATGACTCTCCTGGCCTTTGCTGGCATTCCTGGCTGGTTCAGGACACTGCACCTGCATTGCTGCCAGCCAGTGGCAACACAGTGGGGAAGAAAAACATCTGTACCAGGAGCTCCTCTCTTCCATCTGACAGCAGAACCCACACAGTGCAAGAGGGCAGTGGAGGTCTTGCCCTGCCGGTGTGGATGGGTTGTTTTAGGGAACAGCACACACAGTCATCCTGTCTGCAAGGTTCCAGGACCTGTGCAGACTCAGCTACAGTGTTTTAAATCAAACCAAATCAAACCAGTGTGGGACAGAACATCAGAGTTCTGCCCTCCAACCCTTCTCAGGCCACTGACAACCCCTGTGCCCTGAGCTCATCTTCTCCCATTCAACGGGATCTTCTCATTTTGGTGCTCAGAAACAATCACTACCATGCCTGAGCTTTCCAGTTTGCCTGGCGAGTGCAAGAGAGACAAATAGAGCATATAAACTAAGATAGAGTTCAAGGCCAAGGTCTTTCTGAGGAAAAACTGGAAAATTAAGTGTAAATTGGTTTGGTCAAAACTAGCGCACCATTGTTTCTGCTGTTCCTTTTTAGTCCAGAGCCACAAATAACCCCAAGCTCTTGGCAAAGGAAAGGGACTATATGGTTACAAATAACTTCCCATAAAGCAATTAAGAAAAGTTCTGTTCACCTCTATAGGCACTAGGACAGACAAACATCTTCTGGTTCCAGCTCTGACATGCTCCCTATCCTGATCCAACTCCTTTTAAAGATAAATCCTGCCTTAGAGGCAGCTAATTGACTTCAAAGGCAGGTCCAGGCTTTTCCAGCTCTCTTACAGGCAAAGTGAAGGTTTTGGCCTAAATAGGACATCTGGACAAGAAAACATATATTTAAAGATGCATAACTGAACAGCTACTCTCAGAAATAAGGCCCATGAGAGCAAAGTCACCCTCAGTAACCAGTCCCCACAGCAGGAGCACTTTCCCATGCAAACAAATTCCTGTTCATTGGGACATGGTATGTACAGCCTCCACGAGCCACGGTTCATCACTTTCAGGGTCTAGTGCCTATTTTAAGCCCATAATTCTTATTCACTTGTGCAAAACACTGCTGGGATGACCCACTGAAACTGAGGCAAAGGAAATGAGCTCCAGAGCTGGGTCTTCAAGGGTCGCAGCTGGAGACAGTGTGGCTGCAATTCAGAAAGCCATGAAGGCTTCCTCATCCAAAACCCTGACTCATATATATAATGGCCAGAAAGCTCCTTACCAAAGTGGAAACTGGAAAACATCCCCTTTGTCACATTATCCCCAGGGAACACAGCAAACCTGCTGTCATACACCTGTGGGGTCACTGCACCACCTTCCACACTGCCTCACTGCTGCTGCTGTTCGAAGGCTTTGAGTTTGGAGAAGTCTTCTTGACTCCAGGTCACCAGCCTGACACGTGCTCTGCACAGAAGGTTCAGTGCCACTCTCTGTCCCCACTTGCCTTGGACACATTTAGCTTCACCATGAGAAAAAAAAGCCACAAATCAGATGGGGGCACAAAGAGTAGCCACACAAGCTGTTTTGCTTCAGAAAAGATAAGGCCAGAGACCAAACAGGAACCTCAGAGGAAAATTAAAAATATCACTGCAAACTTGTAGTCTGGCAATGTGCCTAATTGGGCATTGCCCACATCGAGAGGAGATATTCCTGTGAAAACCTGGTGCTGAGTAACTCGCTCCCAGCCTGGAGATGGGATCCTGCACAAACACCTGCCACTGGAAATCCAGGAGGGGAGATGTAACAGGAAGCGGCAGGAGGTACATAAAATGTAATTTTCTCTTCCTCTGATCGAGCATGTTGAAGAATAGCTTGCCTGTGTTGAGACAGAGTGTGAATACCACCTTGTCAATAGATAGAAATCATGGGGTTGTTGAGCCAGTCAGGGCAAGAGGTTTTATTTCTAGACCATCAAGGGAGAAATAATTCTTTGGAAAAATCAATGAAATTTAAATGAGTACATAGGAATGGCTGGTTTAGCCCCAAAGGTCCATCCAGCCAAGCACTGTGCTTCCAGCACAATATGCCCTTCATCAAGAGAACGGAGTTGTGCTGTTCCCAGGGGCACCGTGAACACAAGAGATGCATGGAGATGGGAAGTGCCACAAAACAGATGCCATCCCCTCAGATCCTCCCAGTTCCCCCACATCCAGCATCAAAATTAGGTTGTTTGGGTAGTTCTGCTGGAGGATCTGAGGGCCTGGCAACCCCCTCCACAGTTCAAGATCATGGCCAAGGACTCAGGGGCCCAGTGGCAGAGGAATCCTCTTGTCAAGGAGCTGTCCCATGGCAGAGGGGTCACATCCCCCTCTGTGTGGCCACATACAGAGGGGCACCACTGGCCCCAGACACCCATCTGGATCATGCCAGCTGGGCTGGAGGTTTTGGTCACATTCTGCCACCCCTCCTGAACCTGGGAATGAGAAAAATCTGTCTGTGCCATAGGAAAACCGGTGAAGTGCCTGGTGTGCTTCCACAACTGACAAGGATCCTAATTAAATAGCAAGAGATGCTTTTCTCTGTTCACAGCTTCCATTCTCTGCTCAACACTCAGCCACCAAGGCCTGTGGTCTCAGCTCAAGGCTGGTCCTGGCAGTGTCTGACTCTGCAGCTCTGGAGCTGAACCTTTCCAAAATACCATCAACAGCTGTGCCATCTCTCTAATTTCATGGTAATTTCACCAATTAATAAAAATAAACCTTGAAGGAGCCTAAGGAGCTCAAAGCTGTATCAGGTGTTTTTCCACTTCCTTTTCAAAGGCTTCCAGTAATGGAATTTCCATAACTTCCCCAAGAAACCATTTCCCAGCATCTGTGTCTTTCTGGTTTGGCTCAGACTTCTTCTCCTAACCAAGAAAGAGGAAAAAAAACCCCTTTTCTTCCGGTTTTCAGTAGCTTTTTACACATTGCAAGAGCTTCACACTTATCCTGTTTTGCCTCAACCTTCAGTAAACAATTTTCTCCCTTCCTTCTATCTCCTTGCTAGGTCAGATTTTCTCTCCTTCTCCCTGTTCCCACTGCTGTCTTCTATTCTTACCCTAATCCAAACCTGAAATCTGATGCTTGGGGTAAGTTCCATCAAACCTTTTCCACCAGCCTTCTTGTAGGAGACTTTGACCCACAAAGACCATGCATTATTCAGAGCAGTTCCTTGGCATTTCTGCTTCACTGACACACAACACAGCACTGATCATTTCACCTTTATAGCTCCTGGCGAAGTCTGTCAAACCTCAGCCTCGCTCATAACCACTCCTTTAACATCCTGAAAGCCATCGGAGCCCCTCACGCTGAGACTTGGTGACTTCTTGCTCTTCCAGCCCTAACACGCACGCTTCAGCTTCCCAGACTGACAATACCTCTGCAAGGGAAATGTGAGACTTGTTTGCCCTCCTGCTCTTTAATTGCTGTCCTTGCCCCAGGCAGATCCGTGAAGTCACCAGCCGTGATGAAATCCTGCATTTCCCATGCCTGTAAATATTTTCTAAAATTTTATTTCCTCCTTAAGACATCAAAAACTAGGTCAAAAAGAACAACTGGGATATTTAAGAATCGGGTTTGCCTTTGGCATTTATGATCAAGGATGCTTTTAATATTGAATGTTCAGCTGTCAACATCGGGACCAACTTAATAATAAATGTCTGACATTTCAGTCATTATTCAGAGTTTCTAATCCTTCCCCTCCCCTCCAGTGCCTGCCTGTTTACTGAAAGATTCACGTTGGTGTTTGCACTGGGAGCCTGGGAGCTGAAACAGGAACGAAGCTCCTCAGAAGTACCCAGCAGCCTCTCCCAGTCAACAAACGGCTCCGGAAGGTCAGCCGGCAGCATGTGCAGGGGAGGAGAGGATGCCTGGGGAGGGCAGTGCTATGGGAACCTGCTAATAAACCCAGCACAGCAGTCCTGGCTTGCCAAAGCCTGGGCTGGCTGCCACACATGGATCAGAGTTCCTGTGGAGCTCCACGGGAGGGAGAGCGGCCGGCTGGGCTTTGCCGCTGCAAGAGCCTCTGGCTTTCCTGGCTATGTGGGCTCCCCCATCACTCCACAGGCAGTGTCCTGCTGCTTTGGGGCTTCTTTTTTCCTTCTTCCTCTGCAGAAAAGCTCGATCTCAACGAGAGTTGCCCGACTTTTAGCTTCCTGCAGGGATGTGTGGCAGCTGCAGCATCGCTACAAAGGGAGGGGACAACAGGAGGGGACAGCTGCACCCTCAGCACTTGTGGGAATCACACCACACGTGGGAAGGGACATTGGTGCCAGGCCACTGGTTTTCATGAATCACATTATCAGTGTTTAAGTTCTTAAAACCTTTCTTAGTTCCAAGGTTCTGGCTTAATGTGTTCTGTGTTTGGGGGACTTTTTTTACCTTTATCTTTTTTTATCTTTATATATGGCAGCCTAATTACAGTCGTTTTGTTGCCTCAAAGTATTTGAATGAAGTTGCTACATATAATTATGTGCACATAAGTGACAATAATGCCATATCTAACACCACGCAGGTACCTGAAGGGGTTAACACCACAACTTGCACCCAGGCCAAAATTCACATTTCCAGCAGCTTATTAGATAACCTGTCCAACCTCTCCATCCCACGACACATGTTGTGCCCTGGGTGTTTTTTGCTATATAGTTTTTTTGTTATATAGTTTTCCTGCAGGTAATTGCCCACCCCTCCAAGGGCACTGCAGGCTGGTTCAGCTTTTTTATTGATTTGGCTGATCAAAACCTGAAAATCCCACATAATTCTGAGTGGCCTTCAGGAGCTGCAGCACCACATCACGCATGCAAGGCAGGTGTGGATGTCCAAGGGGAGGATGCACAGCCTGGTTTAGGTAAGGATGGGTGCACACCCAGCTCCATCCATCCACCTCTATGACCAAGACCCTTTTCTTTACACTTGAGACACAAGCACCAAGCTCAGATCCTTTCATGGCCATGAGCATTGTCCTGCCATCTTCTCACTCTGCTTCTCCATCTATCCTACAAACCACCATCACCTCCTCAGCCAGTGGGCTGCTGTGTGTCCTGCTGAAAGCACACACGGTTTTCTTATGCAAAAGATAGTACAAAGAGTCCCCTCTGTGCAGCAGTGAACACAACAAACATTCCTAAATGAGACCAGCCAAACCCAGAGGCAGATCCCAGTAAAATCTATAGGGAGATACAAATTATTCCGCTGCATGCCTGACTGCCAGGAGGAGTTTTGCAAATGCTCTAATGAAGTCTGGACTGCACCAAGGCAAGGATGTCAGAAATTAATTCCTGATGATCTCCAGTACAGAAGCAGCTCTTCATCCGTCTTTTCAGCCAAGTTGCTTGAGCTTGCTGCTTTTCTCTTTAGGAATTAAACTAACAAGTAATTACGTGGGCAGAAATAAAACTGGAATTAAAAAAGAGAGTATAAGAGGAAACCCCTCCAGTCGACTGGTGGAAGTTGAGGCAAGTAATGGCTGTAAAGAGGTGCCTGCCTCACACATCCAGGACTCCCAAGTCAGAGGCTGGTCAATTAGAGCTTTGCCAGCAGCAGATTGACTTAAAAACATGTAAACCAGCTGGCCCTGATACTTCTGTTTTCTTTGTGTACCCGGTGCTGACAAACACCAGCCATTTTTACATAGCCTTGGGAAAGCTCTTGTTCTGGAAATCATTATCTTATGCAATTATGGTTTTCTCTGTTGAGTGTCACATGTGCAGAGGTCATTGCTGGAGATAGAAAAGAGGCTTCTGTTTCCAGAAGAGGCACAAAGATGGGCCACTTTTGGCTGGAATACAAAACATCGTTCTTCACTGGTACGACACACGTCCTCCCACGCATCACCTGCCTCTGACTGCCTGCTTTGCTGTGGCCCCTCTCCCAATGGCCACATGTCCTCTCACCGGGGTTCATGCTGGGACTTCAAGTGAGAAATGTGATGCTGTTGATAAAAGCTGCTTGCGTGGTGTATCTGCACGCCTGGAAGGTGTGAATGGCATCTCAGCTCCAGTGGCCCAAGTGCTAAACACTGGCCACTGGGAATGAGCAGGTCCCCTGTGAGCCTGGGATTGTGGTAACCTAGGCTGGGACTGAAGGGTGAATGGATACTTACACAAGCTTTGGATTAAAGTGACAGAGAAATCAGGACAAAGGTCCTGCTCTAGTAAAACATCAGAATCAACCAAGCAAAGATAAAACATAATGACCAACCGTTGGGATCGTGTTTCTCCAGGGATGGGCAAGTGAGCACCTGGCTGGACTCCAGGCTCAGAGCACAGTGCCAAACCTTCTGTCTGTGGGGAGCATGGAACAGAGGGAAGCCCAAGCCCAAAAGCCAAGGAAGCACCGAGCAGGTACTGCTGCTTCAAAAGTTTTGCCTGGTGCAACACCTGAAATCTGGTGCGAGCTCGTTCCTTGGTGGCATTAATCCACCAGGGCCATACCCCTTTCTTCCTCTCGTTTAGCTTGCCAATGCATCACAAACCAGGTACATTCTTCCTGAACTGAGCAATTCAAACAAGCTGTGCCTAATAGTCCATCTATCTAGTTGCTATTTATTTTGGCATCTTTGACTGGTTTAAATCCCACTTAAAGCTGTCTAACAACCAAGATTATGCCACTCACAACAGCCAAACAAACATCTCTGTCACTGTATGTACACTGGAAACATGACCTTTTTTTCCCCCCCTCCTTTTTGCTAATACAACACTGGCAGCAAATCACACTGAGGTAAGAGGGAGGGGTGAGATGATAATTATGCTGTGCGAGTCCAAAGTGTGACACCAACATTTCCCGCTGGCACTAGATACTGTGGAGAGGACCTGTGTGGGCTTGTAGCACACAGGCACACTGAGAAGGATCCACAGGTGTCCAGTTTAATAACAGTCTCTCTGCACTGCCATCCAATTCTCCTCCAAATAATCAGTCAGGCTTGGCTAGTGTCAGGCAAAACACACATCACCTGTAACACCAGACCCTGCTGAGAGCAGCTCTGGAGGCTTCCAGCCTTTCTGTGTGAGGGCAGGATCTGACCCACAAACAAAATGCCCAAAAGGATTTTGACAAAGTGACATTTAAACAATGGTTGAAAATTTATCCAGCCCAGGGTGCTTGGCTGCTGCAGCTCTTTGGTTCTTTCCAGTCTCCTGGATGCACGCACAAAGCTACCCCAAATCTCCAAAAAGAGCAAAATTTAGGGCTGGGATTTGTGTCAGTTCAGTTGACATGTGTCAGTGAAAGCATCTCTTTTCAAGCATTCCTCTGCCTGCCTCACACACCCCTTCCCACAAGCTCCCCCGGCTGTGCAGATTTCCACAGGAAAAGTTGTTTTGTGAAACAGATTTTGCTATAGAAATGCTTCCATTTTGATGACCTTTCCTAAAATTTCTGGTTTTCCTCTTCAGGAGTCTGTTGTCAAAAAGTTATTTTCCCCACTGGTTATCCATGTCAAGGTTATTTTGCCACATATTTCACCAATTCTATAAAACAAAAGATTTAGCTTAGATTTAGATTAAAATATTTAACATTCAAAAAAAGACAACCATCCCAGTTTTATCAAAGTAGTTCTTTTGAATCAATCATATTTGTTTTCAAGGATGTCCCAAGAACTTAGAAAATGGAACATTTCCTGCCATTTTCACAACAAACACACCTGGCCATCCCAGAGCTCGTACAAGAAAGTGCTCCAGCTCCACCTCAACACCATCCTCATGCCTGCTCTGTTTCTAAATGTTTCATGAGGCTCCTCAATGCGTTCTGCACACCTGAAGCTGCACTTTGAGCACTCTCACTGTCTGTGCACAGCACTTCATGCCTCATGAGCTTCCATCCAAGAAGGTGGAAGGATGGGATAATCCCAAAGCCAGTTCTCGCAGCCCTTACTTGTGTGCATGGCTCCAGATTGGTGCAGTTCAGCCTTGTTTGCATTTCAAGAGCCTTCAAGCAAACATTAGCTGAGAGAAAAAACAGATGGTGCAATTAAAACCCCAAATTCTCCACAACGGATGCCCTGACAAATCTCTCAAACCTTCCCTGAAAGGCTGAGCAGGGAAGTTGGAGCAAGGAGGTTTTGTTGTCTCTGTGCTGTGCAAGGGGTTGGGTAAAGGACCATTTCTAAAGCTCTAAGAGTTTCCTTAAGGCAGAAGATCTGAGAGTCACAGAAAATCAAAATGCCCATCCAGAACCTCACAGGGTCTCAAAGCAGCAGTGAGAGACCAACTCTTTCCTCTGTGCAGCTTTCCAGCAGCAGGGGCAAAAAGCTGAAACAGCTCTGGAAGCAAGAGAAGGGAGAGCTTTGCCAGGGAAACTTGGGCTCAGCTGCTGCAGGGATGAAGTGGGTGAGGATTCCATCTCTGCACACCAGCCAGTGAGCACACAGGGTAAGTGCCTCTCCCTCCACACCAGCATCTTCCTACACGGGGGAGCCCAGGGGGGCACTGAAGAGCTGCAGAAAGGCCTGGGGAAGCACCTAGGGCTGCACCTGGAGCACACACAGCAGCTGGAGGGGAGCAGAGGGTGTTATCAAGGGACAGAGAAGTGTCTCCCCCAAGAACTCACCTGCAGGGCTGGCCAGCCTGGAGGGCCTGGTCAGTGGCACTATCATTTGGAAGCCAAGTTAAATTTTTCTGATTTTTTCCAAAGAGCTCCATAGAGGCTCTCAAACATGATTTCCACTACCAGTCATATTCAAGAGCCATTCACCTCCCAACTTGTGCCATCAGCATCAGGCCCATAGCATACAACACTCTGCTTTCTCAGGATGTGTGAACCTGGCTCAAAAAAACCCAAAACAACCAAGCAAGGTCTTGGCAGCTTTGTCTTTCCTGACAGCACAAGCCCAGACCTCAGGAGCCAGCATGTGGCTCACAGCACACCCAGGGCTCTTTTTTCCCTTTAAAAATCTTCAATCTTTTTGTGTCTCAACTTGCTCAATTTGCTTTGTGGGTTTGTTCCACCTAAAGGCACCACAGCAATTCTCTCTTCGTGCTCCCAACAGTTTGGTGTGAAATGCAGAAGGAAGTGTTCTTTGCTCCAGACTAACACAGCACAAACCACCTTCTCAGTGTCACAGCAGGCATGGCACGAGGTCAGGACATTTTAGACTCCTCCACACTCCCAGAGACAAGAAGCAAATGTCACAAAGTCACCCTGCCTGCCAAATCCAGGCAGAGGCTGCCAGAAAGAGGCTGCCTAAACGTCATAGCCAGAACCTGCACACTCATCTCCCTGGCACAGGCAGGGCTTGGGGTGCAGAGGATTAGCAGGGAGCTCTGCACCTCCTCAAGAAGTCAGGAATCACATCCTCCCAGCACAGCTTCCAGGAAGCATGGAAAGCCCTTGCTGCATTTCCGAACACACCCCATCTCTTCCAGGCACTGACGCCAGCATTTGATTAGCTCCACATGGCTCTGGCATCTTCAAAAATCACCATCATCCAAGAGTACTTGGGAATTCCCAGCTGGGAAGGGATATTGGGAATAAGGAACACTCATCTCCACTGCATTCTGCAGTGCTGCTACCAGCAGAGAATGTGCCAGGAGTTTGGTCATATTTCAAGAAGTCTTTTTCTTTGATTCCCAAAGGAGGAATTCAGCTTTCCTCTAGAAAGTGAAGTAACTCCAATGGTCACAGCTCTGCTGCTGCAGAAAGAATTTTATCCCATGTTAGTTCTAGACATGACTGAATCCCTGTCCCAAAAGTACTGTCCTCTCAGATGGACAAACATTCTTCTCTTTGGAAATCCCCCTTGGACTATCAGACACACAGACCCCATTAAATATCACCCCAGGGAGATGCTGAGACTTTTTCTCAGTTTATTACTGAGGCACAAAGATGCTCATTTTACCCTCCTCTACTTCTCTCACTCTTGGCACACACCAAAAACACTGCAGGCCACCCTCAAGAGCTTTTTCTTTCTGTGCAATGCCCTGTTTCCATCCCCCTGGCAGGATCCATAGGGAGACTGCACCACTCATGTCCAGACACACAGAACAAATCCCAGCTTTGCAGTGGCTGTCCCAGGCTGTGGGAAGAACAGCTTTTTAAAGTTTTCCCAGCTGTAGATGTTTGTTTTATTTCCATAAGAGGTTTCAAGGAGGGCATTTCTTGAAAAGCTCTCTCTCCCACAAAAATCCAGCCTGCTCCTTGCTTTTATCTCTGTAAGAAAGAGGACCTGCTACCACAATCACTGTGCTTACCTGCTTTCAAATCCACAGAATCAGGGGGCATGTGCCTGCATCCAATGCCAGCGCTATGCAAGAGCCATTTCCAAGTCAGCTGCTCCAGTACCTTATTCCAAAGTATGTTTGGTTTGATTTTCTTTTTTGTTGTGGGGGCTTGGAGTAAGGAGGCTTTCAAAATATGCCCATGAATCCCTGTGGAGGAAGGTTGCACAGCAGGTTGTTCAGCTGCGTTATAGGAACTGTAATCGAAGGGGTAGGAGAACAGAGCCAGAATTAGGATCCTGAAGCCAAGGAACAGCAGATCCCCCTGGCTTTGCTGCCTCAGTCTCTGCAAAACTTCCCAACCCACCTTGTTCCGTGCTGTGGCATGTGGTGTTTTCCATGACACTGCTGGAGGAGCGTGGAATTCTTCAGCTCGGGCCAGCTCATGTACAGAAGGGACACCGTGTCTGTAAGCAGAGAACTGGGAGGAGAAACACAGGACACTGATGCTCCAAGGCAAGGGCTGGAGCACCACAGAGTGTCACTGGTGATGGGATCCCCAAAGCTGGCCCAGGGAGACCCCAGGACAGCCCCCACAGTGACAAATAGCCAGAGAATGGATGTTGAATAATGAAGGGCCCCTGAGCACCTGCTCTGCACAGCATCTGTGCAGACTTAATGTTCAAATTCATTAATTTGGCTGATTAATAAAAGAGCGTGGCTTAAAAATCTCACTTGTCACAAGACAGCTAAAGACTTGACATGCAAGTCTCTATTGCTGCAGGAAGTACTCAAGGTAAAAAAAAAACCATGATCAACCAGAGAGGAACAAACAAAATATACAAAGAAAGCTTTAGTGAAGTTTTCTCTTTTTTTCCTTCCTTTTATTTTTTTAAGAAAAACTCCTTCTCTTCCTCATATGTTTGAGAAAACATATGACTGATCCTCTCACAGGCAGGAAAGGTCCCATCAGCAAGGGTGAGGAACTCATCAAAGCTGCATTTTCACTCTACCTCTGGACTGTCAGACTCCCAGATTAGGCTTCTGCCCAGCAACACACCACAGCAAATGTATCATCCACACCTCAGCTCAGCCCAGAAGCAGATGGCTGCCCTGAGAAAACCGTGCCAGACCCCCTAAAAAAAAAAAAAAAAAGAGAGAGAGAGAGGAAAATATAATTTTGCAGCTGGGAATCTTGACTCTCTCCCAAAGCAGCATTAATCCACCTCACCTTCCTAAACTCCACCAGGAAATAGCTGCAAGGAAGGGGCGGAGGAGGAAAGAACCAGCCATGAAGCATCAGCGGCAATCTGCAGTCTAATTAGAGCTATTAGCAAGCTCTTAGTGGTGTTTATTAGCCCTTACCCAGCGTTGCTGAATGAAGCAATCCTGACATCAGCCTTCTGGCTTGGAGAGCCATGCTCCAACCCCAGCTCGAGGAAAAGAAGTGCTCAGAAAGGCCAAGCTGGTTTCAATCACAGCTACAGCTCAGTCAGCTCAGAGCTTGTTTTTATCACATAGAAACCAAGGTCCCAGATAAGGGAACCCACCCTGCATAGGAATAAGATCGCCCAGTCAGATGGGTTCCATCACGATATCTCTCTGAGCTGGAGGCTTCCTGCTCTGATTTATGGCTACTGAGTCATTTTGAGTTGACAGCATCATTCTGCCTTGGCTCTTCGGAGAGCCAGGGATTGCCAACCACCTGCCCCAGGGATCGGGACAAGACACTCTCAGAAGACAAAGCACGAGCCCTGAGCCCAGCTCAGGACAAGCTGGCCATGAGTTGGACAGGATTAAAATAAGATTTACATCTTTTGTTGCACAAAACATTTGTCACTGGCTGCTGTTGGATGTCTTCACCCTGCAAACAGTTTGTCTGACATGAGGTGTTTCTTAAACATGTCATGCCTTTCAAAGGACGTGCAGCCAAAAGCTGCATGCCTCAAGCAGGGCTAATCTCCCTGGAGTCTCTTATAGCAGCATATTTCAAGGCTGTTTATCATACAGAAGGGACATTTAAAAATATACAAATGTATGTTATAAATCACAGCCTTTTTCTGGGAAGGAGCAGGAGGAAGAAACCAGCAATCACTCAACGTTGAAAAATTTATATGGAGGGATCTTAGCTCTGGGCTTATTGCAGCCAGCAACGGTTGATTCAGCAGGGCCAAAAACACGTAATCAGAGCACCACAATAAATGAAAGCACTTGGGAAACTCAAAACATACTTAAGGAAACACTGAACTCCCATATATCTTTCTTAAGCATGTGTATAGTCAGGTAAAATTTTCTATATCCCTGTGATGGACAAGCTGCCTTGATGTTGTGGTCTAGCTACCAACAGATCTTTACAACTATTTCCTTTACAGATAAGCAGGTTTCTACCATCTCAACAGATGGATCTGTCAGAGGTGCTGCTGAAGGAGGAAACCAAACAGAAAGTCTGAACTCCTGAGGCTGAGTGCCAGATCAGTACCTGAAAATCTGAGCTGTCTTCCGTGACTCATTCCCTGTGTTTGTGACAACCAGTTGCTGTGGTCACAAGGCTTTGAGAGACAAATTGCATCTTTCCAAGATTGTGGCCTCGAAGAATTGCTCCTGCAATTCTCTGCAGGACAGTGTTGATGGAAGCTGCCTCTGGGACCCAGCTGATGTGACCATCAGCTCTGCAGGATGTGGCCAAGCCATGCCTTGTCCACCCAGCCTCACAAAACCTGCAGTGTTACCAGCACAACCTCCCCTCTTGATGAGCAAACCCTGTACTCCACAAAGGTGTTGCTGCCATCACAGCCACCTACAAGCAGCTGCTGCAGAGGGTCTTTTGGAAGACTAAATGCAGTGGAAAAAAAAAATCTTTGATTCCATCTCAGCTACATCTCAAACTCGTGGCTTCCAAAAAACAGTCATGTTCAGCAGAGAAATCCTGTGACCATGCTTTGCTCTCACCATCAGCATTTCCTTGCACACCCTGCAACCTCACAGGTGTTCCACATCAGGCCATGGTGCTGGCAGGTGGATCTTGGTAGCCCTGCCAAGTCAGCCTCAGACTCATGGGAGGGAGAAGCTGCTACCACTTTCCTGATCCATGACCCTTCTGCTGATCCCCCCAAGCACATTGGAGGGGAAATGCCACATTCCCCTTTCCAGGACCAAACATCACTGAGATGCTGGGGAGGGTGAGCCTCCAGGATGGAAAGCGAGGTGTCCAGGAGGAAATCTTGATCTCCCACCCACCACCTTGGGTATCAGACTACATTATCCCATGCAGCTCTGGGAACAGCAGCTCTCTGCCTGCTGCCACTGCAGCCTGGTGTGAACACCCTGCCCTGCAAGAAAACACTGCTCAGTCTCAGCGATGCCTGCAGGTGAAGATGTGAAAAGAAAGAATAAAAAAAGCAGTTTGTGCAGAAAAGTGATGATCCCTCTGGGATCTTCCCAGTTTATACACAATTACATCAAGCAGCTAAAATGAACGAGTGCTTGGCAGAGAAGGGAGGTGGATAATCCATGGGTGTAAAGCCCTGCAGCTCCCAGAAGCAGTAAACGATGTAAAGCAGAGCTGACATTTGAGGATGCATGTGATCCTCTGGTTTATGTATGTCAGGACATCTGCTACTGTGACCTCACACAGCTAAAACTTACCCTGTCTTCACCTACGGCTGCTGCTGAGCGTAGCATGGAGTAACTCCCTGAGCTGAGCTGCACGCAGGGGATTCCACTCCTTCATGCCAATTTATAGCCAATTCAGGATTTCAGCAACTATTATTTATCACCAGGGCTCCCTGCTAACCATTACCACATTGGTGAGAAGTTATTCCAAATGAGTTTCCAAATTAGCAACTCTGCATTCGTTTCTTTTATGTTGGTTTCAGTTTATGAGGGATGTCAGTAAATCACAGGATGCCACTCAGGGTAAATTACCTGGGGATTTTATGCATGATCATTCTGCTAAGCTGCAAAGGCAGAGAGCTCTGCATGCTGCTCACAGTGCCTAAGGCACCAGGGAGGGTGAGCCCAACTGCTTCCAAAGGATGATCAGGTTGGAAAGGTGCTTAAAACACCTTGCAAGGATGGATGAGGCTTCCCCATGCAGATTGGAACATGCCTAGGCCACGTACCCCTCTCCCAAATCCTGAAATGTAATTCCCCTCTCCCTGAATGTATCATTACTGAATGAGAGAGGAAACAAGCATGTTCCCTCTGTCTGCCTTATTTTATTCTCTGAGACAAGAGCTTTCCTACTCAGCAGAAAGCAAACTGGGGCTTGTTTTGTTTAAAAGAGAAGAAATAGCAGGTCTTGATTCCACAGATTTCTGGCAACAGTTATACCTTGGAAAAACAGTTGTGTTGGCAAGAAAGAGAAAGGCTCCTGTCTGCTGGAGCAGTCGCTGGCCTCTGTGGGTGTATTTCCTGATCCCAGACAGATGGAGCATGTCTCCTGCCCTGCTGCACTCCAGCAATTTCTGCTCCAGGACCTCCGTGCCAATTCAGACTGGCCCCAGCAACGGGGCAAGAGTCAAAGGCACCGGTTCCCACGGGGAGGGCTGGGAACAGGAGTTTGTGCACAGGCAGCAGAGTCAAAGATGTCAAGGAGTGTCACTTCTCCTTGCAGAGGTGGAGGAACAGAAGGCCTGGAGGATCAGCCGAGGCTCAGCTTCTCCATCCCATCAGAGTGGCCCCAGTAAAAGGCTTCTCAGGGTGCAGCTTGGCAGTGCTGGTCCCATGCACCAGGCTGAGGTTATTTTTAAGCTGGGGTCTGGAGGACAAAGGTTGCCTGGTGAGGTGAGAGACAAGGCAGAGACACAGGGCAGAAAGACCAGGTGATATAGGCCAAAATAAAATTGCCCCTGGCCATGCCCAAAGCTGCATAAGGGTCACAGCACATGGGAGGGAAGAAGCAACTGTTTGCTTTTCTTGCAAAGTCTTCTGGGATCCAGTTTATCCCATGCAGATCCCTCCATTGGAGTGAGGATGGCTTTAGCCTCCAACACGGGAATGACCAGTGTCAGGAATGACAGAGCTGGAGGAGCTCTGCAGTCCTGGTTTTCCCCAGGGCACCAGGGACAGAAGGGACACTAACAAATTGTGTAGGCTGGCCTTCCTGAAATCATGGCATTTGGAACAGAGCTTTGGCCTTTCTATTTTCTTTTTTCTTTCTTTCTTATTTAAGGCGCATGGCCAAATTAAAGAACCAGTTCTGTCCAGCTGCCTTCAGCCTTGCGATACCATTTCTTCCCTAATGATTCTTCTGGGAACCACAAACCCCAGATCCTGCACAACTCTCATGATCTCTTTCTGCCCTGCAAGATTGACACAGCTGATTTTCACATTCAATTTCCCAGCTTGGAAACGAAGCGGCACAAAAAAGGGAAGGTGATGTTTCTTTCCAATTCCCTCTTCAATGTCAAGTCAGGGCAAAGCTTGTGGAGGGACCAGACTAGAAGAGCTGCCAAACTGCAGCTCTGAACATCACTTAGAACATGGTGATGCCCCCAGAAATAGAAGACCTCTAGATAAAAATAAACCACTGGGACCCTTTCTCATCCTAATCCTCAGGAGCAAGGACTTTCCTTTCTTGTGGACCCTCTTCCACCTCTGTGCAGCTGCTAGGCCCCTTGGTGCCAGCCCAGTGCTGTGCTGCTGGCTGCCCTCCTGATGGATTCTGCCATGTACTCCTCTCTAAGTGTAAAACCAGCTGGGTGGTGAGTCTGGGGGCTGGTACACAGAGATGAAGTCTCCTTTAGTGGTTTTGCACCTTTGATCTCCAGAATGTGTGTTTCAAGCCCAGAAAGGGCTTTTGTGCTGGCCAAGGAAATAACTACTCAAAAGGACAGAGAGAGAGCTGGCAAGGGATGGGGCAAAAGGACTGTGCTGCAAAGGAAAAAGGCAGCCTACCCTCATGTCTTGAAATGTCCAAGACATAAAGTGAGAATCGGCAAAGGTCAGGCTGAATTGGCTCTTGCAGAGGATGACAAGAAAAATAACAAGAGAAGGTTTAGCTGTATAGATCAGAGTAAAAAATGGAGAGGAGAAATGGAGCTGCTGTACAGAGAGCATGGGGTATAGATTAAAGTTAGTCCGAGCGTGATCCAAAACTAATGCATCCTCTACCTAACATTGTGTCATCGTGCAGATGACACAGGAATAACAGGAATGAGGGGACAGACATGGAAATGTCACATCCTTCCAGATCAAGTCAGAGGGCAGGGAGCTCACACCACGGGCACAGCTGGCTCCTGTCCCCCAGCACTGAACACCTGACACTGAAACCTGCCATGGAAACATCCACCAAGCTTAGAGAAAGGAGAACAGGAAACACAGCACCTCAGCTAAGGAGAAGGAAAAATGCCACTCTCCCAGCTACAGACTGTTAAGGTGTCCCATGCCATATGCCAGGCACAGAGCAAAGTCCAAGGGAAGGAGGATATGGAACTCAGAGCTACCAGACCATTTTCCATTCCCCCAAGGGTTCCAGCCAGCCTGATAAAATATTGCTGATAAGATATAGCCTCCATAAATGGGAGGACTGGAGATCTAATCTACCTCACCTGCAGCAAAGTGTTTGCTGGAGCACCTTGGCACTTTGTCCCAACAGCACGGGGGGACAGGGACCAGTCCATGGTGGCAGCTCAGCACCAGCTCCTGGACTCACAGGCAGTGGCAGCCTCTGGGGCACACTTGGGACAGATTTTTATGGATGATCTTGCCCCAAACCAGGACTGGGCTCACAGCACTCCAGGTAAATGGAGATCCAGAAGCTGGAGTCTTGGAGCATCGCTGTGGGAACATCCCAGCCTCACCACCTGTGACCAGTTTTTGTCCCAGCCAAAAATACTTCAGGAACATCTCATTCCCTTCAGCTCCTGCCTGCCTGTGGTGCACATGTGAGGACCAATTCTCCTGCCCATGACTGTGGCACTCGACTTGCCATCTGATTTCCAGACATTTCTAGGAAAATGCGCATCTCTGCTGAGCAGAAAGAGGAGCCTGCGACGTGCCTAATCAGCTATGCTAATCTACTGCTGCCACACAGAGCCTGCACAATGCAGCTCCCAGCGCGTCCAGGCTCCTGCTGCAGAGCCCAGCAGCGCTGCTTTGTTTATTTGCAGTGATTTACCTTCAGATTTATCACTCTCTTCCCGAGAAGTTGGCATCCCCCAGCACGAATCTCCCCCCCTGCACCTCTCAGTGCCTCTCCGGGCTCTGGAGATGGATGGGGAGCAGGCTGGATCCAGGGGCTCAGCTTGTGGAGGGCCGCAGGGGAGTACTGGAACAACCACGGCTCTAACTCAATTTCTACCCATTTTCTCCTTTGCCTTCACTTCATTATAGATTATTATTTTCTAAACTGAGGCAGAGTCGATTCTGCTTCCAACTGAATTGCCCACAGGCTGGCTCCTCTCCTCCATCCAGCTGATACAATCCTCATAGCAAGTTCCTTCTCAACAGACCAGCAGTCTTTAGGGAGCAATGCTTCATTTGGGGAGAGTCCTTCATCTTTTACAGAAAACAGCATTTAATTTCCAGTTGTTACTGGCTGTTTCATGCAGCTTTTCCACTAGATAAAAATGGCATCCATGTACAAACTTAAAAGAGAGTAATTCCCAGCTTGAATTGTGATAAAATGTTGGGGATCTCAATGTATTTTGCAGACAAGGTGTCCAGAACAATAATAGAAAGGGTCATTTCACATTCCCAGCTTTTTCTACAGCCCTACCTACTTGTTATGCTGCTGATGAGCACTTATTTCTAAATAAGTTATTTCAAAGCAAAAACCGAACCATTCTCCTTTGAGAAGCGTCAATGTGAGACTTCACAAAGATTTCTAAACATAGATACTTCAAAAGTACAAGTGCAATAAGGAGACTGGTCAAAATGTATCCTCCCTGGCACAGACTGGCAGCTTTGAAGAGTTCGTGTTTTCTGATGGAAAGATGCTAAATGGAAAATATTCCCTATTCCCTGGGCAGGTTCCTGTGCTGCAGCAGCCCCGGCTCACCCACACGGGGTGATCCCATCCCAGCACAGAGCTGGGAAGGCCACTGGGTGTGGGAGGACAGCCTGGCAGCCTTTCTCAGGCCCTTCATGGCTCTCTTGTGCTTTCTTCACTATCTGCCTTGCAATTTGGGGTCCCACTGTGGGGTACACAGAGCTTGGGACAAGGGCAGTGCAGGATTCTTCAGGATGTAGGACTCAGCTCGACCACCTGGCCAGGAGCCCTTGAACTTACCCCATCCCTTGTCCTATCCCTTCTATAACTTAAATTAAATGGGTGTTCCCACCTCCTGCAAGGCTGCAGAGGTCACTTTGGGTGCCCCCAAACTCCATTCTCTGCCTCCCTTTGGATATCCCACACTGTGCCCATGGGAGCCCTGCAGGCAGGGAATCAGCCCCTGGGCAGACATCAGTGGTGGAGACATTCCTACTTTTGCTCAGCAAGTCCAGCTGAATCCCACTAAAACATTTCTGAGCATATCTGTAATGATTTGAGCAGTTCTGGAGCACGCCCTGCACACTCCAGCCGGGTTTTAGGGGGAATGTGCTCTTCTGAGAGAGCTGTTTCCTATTTTTGTCAGCACATTGAACACAGCCTCTAAATTAAAATCTTCTATTTCCAGACTATTTTGATCAATGCTACTTCCTTCAGTTTAAAAGATACAATAAGAATAAACGAGCTCTTACAAATTAAAAGCCTCTCTTGCTTAACAAATTGTCTCTTTGCAAGAATTAATTATCTGGAGAGAGATTCCTGCCCTACGCTTTTGGCCTCATTCCAGCCTGTGTAAGGGGTGGAAAAAAAAAAAAGTTTATATTTGGGAATTTGTTGCCTCACAATGCTGGTTCTCACACTTCCTGCATAAGGCAGGACCAGTCCAGAGGTCAGCCCATCCTGGACATAGCACAGCTGTCACCTTGTGCCTATCACAAGCCTCAGCTTGTGGTTTGCAGGGGAAGGCTGCAGGTACATTTCACAGCCTACTTTAATTTCTTTTTTTGATAGGTGATTATTATTAGGCAGCAGGTCTGTCACTCGGGGCACCTACCCCACTCCCACATTGATGGTTCCTAGAAGCTCGTGGTGCAGGGAGTTGTGGAGATGGAAGATGTGAAAGCAGTTGAAGGACACAGGGATGGTTGCTGCTAGCCATGCCTCTTGCCAGGTGCTCCAACCCCCGGAGCACTTCAGGACTTTGTCCAACCTACACTTCCTCAGGAAATTCCTTCCAGTGCATAACTATCCTTATGATGAGTAAGTCTAAATTAATCTTAGATTTTGCACTCTAAGCCTTTGGCTGCTACTCCTCCTCTCAGGGATACGGAGCTCCAACTCACCTTCCTTGCGGCAAAACTGGAGCTATGAGCAGGTTATGACATCTGCTGCATCAAAATCCCGTCAGTCTTTTCTCAGGGGACGTGTTCTCTGGGCCTCTATCATGTGTGCTCCTCACTGTTGGAGCTTTTCAGCCTCCATGAAGAGAAAGGGCATTGTTGGCTTTGCTCACCCTGGCAGATGCTCCAGGTCCTTAGGAGACAAGAGGCAGGCTGGTTCTGGGTAGAATCCAGCCTGAGACTGTGAGAATTCCCACCTACAGCAGGGGACACTCATACTGTGGGTCAGGGCAGAGAGACCCTCTGCTGCTTTAACCAGTCCTACCAGACTTGCAGCTGCAGCACCACGGCACCAGGGATCAGCATCCCACAGACACAGCCCCAATTTTGGCAAAGTTACCTGCAGTGACACAGGAGATGGAGGTGGCACAGACAAACACGTTGCTGGTGTCGTGCAGCCACACCAGTGCCCAGCTCCTCATCTCGTGCTGGGAGCACCTCAGCACTGCTTTGTCTTCATGGTCCCTCTGCAACTTCGGCCCTTGCAGGGCCTCCCCGTGCCCTGTCTGCTCGTGCTGGCAGCTCGGGCAGGGGCACAGCAGGGTCCCTGCACAGGATGGGAGCTGGTGGCTGGCAGCCAGGACCATGCCCAGAGCCCTGTGCTCCTTGCCAGCCCCACGGCAGGTCCCGCTGCAGGGGAGCGTTTTGCTAATCCTTCCATCCCTGCCCTGTGCCCAGAAGCACAGCCTCCTGCCAGCTCTGCAGGGAAAGGCTTTGGAAGCACCTGGGGCTCCAGCAAGAAGTTCTTCCCTGTGAAACTGTGAGGGCTCCTCAGAACAGGCCCTTACATGCACAGAGCAGATTTAGCTCACCCCAAGCTAAAACCGGACAGCTCATTCCCTCAGAAATTGGCTGACCTTCCTGACAGGAATGCTGGGAGGAGTCTGAGAAGGGGTGAAGTGTAAAGCATTCCATTCTCCCACCCTGCTCTTGGACCACAGCTCAGCCTCCTCCACACACACAGAGCAAGAGCTCTGCACAACCCCAAATTAACCACAAGATATCACCCACACCACAATATCAGCGATGTTTGGAGGAGGATTAAATATTTATCTGGAAAACAAGGATCTGCACAATCACTTTCGTCAGGATTAGTGATAAATCCCAGAAAGATCCACTTACTGGAGCCAGAGCCAGTTGCTTCCTTCCCAGGGATGCCTCGTGCACCCAGGGTAGGGTCACACTCTTCCAAGACTCCTGCTCCCCTCACAGCCTTGTGGTTTGGAGGGAATGACTGTCACTTCCTCCCATGCACCTCAGCTGATCCCTTTCTCTTTACAGAACACCAGAGAGATGAAAACCCCTGTGCTGGTGTCCACAAATTGCTCCTCCCTAGCACAGTTTAATCTAGGAACAGCTCTGTTTGAGTGACAAGAGGACCCTCCTTGACCTTGGACACACTGGAAAATGTGAGCCTTCAACTCCCTGAAGGAGCTCCGTAGTAGCGTGGAGCCAGCAGGAATCTCTAGTACTCAGAGCTTGGAGAGCTTTGTATAACACAAACAGCCCAACAACCTGGAAATAAACCTCTAACATCCTCTCTCTGCACTCAGAGAAGCTTCAGATATATGTCACAGACTGTTCCTATAGTCTGACACTATATCACAGCAGATGGGATCCTGCTAAGCATCCTTGGGATCAGCATTGCAGAAAACAAAAGGCTGGGAAAGGCCTGAGCATCCTCCTCTTTTCCATTACATGTGTCCCCATACAGGAAAGGTGCCTTTGGACAGAAATATTCCTGGAACAGCCAGGATTAATGGCATGCCAGAAATATATACGCAAGCAGGATGTTGCACTGGAGCTCAGCCACAGCCCAGCAAGGGTCTCCCACCACCCTGGGGAGCTGCCCAGTCTGCAGGCAGGAGCAGTTCCTTGCACAGCCCCAGACTCACTGCAGATGTTCAACATGTGCTTTCCCTGTAATATTCATTTCCCACGAGTATGCTGTGCTTACACAGTCCCTGGCAGGGAATATCAGAGATTTCTGTCATTTTTTATCCTTTTGTCCAGGACAGGATTTAGCTGGATGTTATTTGTTTAAAAAGGAGAAAAGCTTATTAGCACACCGAGGAGGTCTCTGTCCTTTATTTTTATGGTGAATATAATCCACTGGAAATCAAAGTATTCAGATGATTTGAGTAAGTTACTGGCCTCTCCCTGCTAGCCAGGAAGTTCAGCAGCCTGTGGTGGGGTCAGTACCTTTCCATGGCTTTTTATTTTTGATTTTTCCAAAGGAAACAACTCAGCACAAGTCTATTTCCCTAATCTACCATCTTCTGCCAGAGTCCACACAAATGCCTCTAAAACCCTATGGGACCTGTCACCAACCCCTCCCAGCCTGCTCTGCACCCAGATGCTCTGTTCACTCTGTATTTTCTACTCCCCTCTCCCTCCTTTGGCTTTTCCCAACCCAGCTCATGCTGGTGAGAGCAGTGCAGAGCTGCACCCCTAAGCTGCCATATGTGATTTCCGAGGCTGGCAGCTACTTTCCAGGCATATCTTCACCATTTGAGGCTTTTCAGGAGCTCTTGTCTTTGCCAAATCTCCCATTCCTGGAGTTCCAAACTTCCCCTGACTTCTCTTGCACTTTCCCATCTCCCAGCATTGCTGTAGCCTTTAATAACTGCTGCTTACACACACACACACACAATGTCAGAGACCTCTTGCCATTTCCTGACTCGTTACTCACTCCTTGGCTCTGCACAGCCCTCTCAGGGAATGTTCCAGTTTCTGAGTGTCCCTGGCTGCTGCCTGCCCCGTGCAGGCTGCAGACCCTGGTCGAGGTGGCCGTGTGGCAGGTCAGCCGTCAGGTCTGATGAGTATCAAGTGCCTCCTTCCTTCTCAGAGCTTGCTGACAATGATGTCTCCCAGCCACAGGCTCTGCAGGTATCACATCTGCCACTTCCCAGGGTGCAGATGCACTGAGCACAGCAGTCCATGCCAGCAGGAATGCCCCTGCACGGCTCCTTTCAGCTCAGCATCCAGCTGCTTTCCCACACTCCTCGCACAGTCCATGCAGGCTGCACTCCTTCCAGAGAACTTGGATTTGAGGGTATGACCCTGTATGGCCCCTCAGAGGCTCCACAGCCACCCGGCTACCGCACAAGGTCAGAGTTTGAGGCTCTCCTATGCTCAAGGGTTTGCAGAAGTAGTGGGTTGCCCAATGACCCAGATGCCCCTATAAGTCTGGAGCCACTCCACTGCTGCATCCCAAAATGCACCCTCAAATTTCTCCAGAGATTTTGGGAAGATTGAGCACACTGAACTCAGAGCCTGCCTCGTGGACAGCAGGGCCCTTTAATTGGGAGGGATTAGTGCAAGGGGGCTGGAGAGGGAGTTCTTCCCCAATAACCAGAGCACTTTACTCCTGTGTGGCACTTCTCATTCTGAAACTTCCTGATGAAAGATCCCTCGCAGAGCAGAGCCAAGCGAGGGCCCCTGTAATAAATCAGCACCCCAGCGACTTTGGCTGACGCAGACATTCCTGAGCAGATTTGAATCTTGTTTGTGAGGACAGATCCCTCCATGTCCACACTCTGCACACCCCAGCCACTTGAGAAGCATCTGGCAGCCAGTCCATGGCTCAGCTACCACAGACACCATCACAGAGCTGATGATCAGCAGGAAAACTCTCTGGTTCCAGCAGATCATAAGCTTATTAAAGATAGATTTGTGCTTTGGTCTGCAGAGATAAACAGATCAAAGGCATTTTGGTCTGTGTGCCAGTGCCGCCGGTATCCCCCTTTGGCAGAGAGGGAGGCTGGGATGTGCTCTCCATTCCCAGTGCAGGGCACTGGGGGAGCTCAGCCCAGCGGGGGGAGCATCAGGGAGCATGCCTAGGGCCACATCCAGACTGCAATAAGTCCATCCTTGGCTATTTGCATGGGAAACTCGGAAGCAGCTCTGTCACAAAGCATCGCTCCCCACGCTGCTCTCCCTGGGCCCTGCAGAGCCGGGGGTAGCCGAGCGTCGCTGGAGTTCTGCTGCCAGCCCGGGACTTGCTCTGCTCAGGAGGGAGAGCTAAAAGGGGAAACACGTCCTCGCACAGCTGGCCCAGCAGCTGATATTTGCACAGTGCTTTGAAACCTACAGATGAAAGATTTGAGAGACACGAAAGGCTGTCAGCGCCTGTTTGTCATTTCGTGTGGCTCCTCCTTCCTATCACACGCAAAGGAGACAATTTTCAGGAGAGGTGAGTGCAACCTTGAGGGAAAGATGAAACGGTGGTGGCTTTTCCTGCCACATCCACTTGCACAAGGAGCAAATGTGCGCCCCAGCCCTGGCTGGGCTCGTTTCCTCCACCCACTTTACAGCCACCTCACCTTCTTCCTTGTCTGTCCCCAGTTCAACACAAGAGTCACCAGCCTCCCTGAGCCATCTCTGATAACCCACTCCAGGGTCAGCTCTGCTTGATCTCAAGGGGTTTACATGGATTGCAAAGCCAAAAACTGGGAACGAGTGACGGCATCAGGGCTCCCGACCGCAGGCAAGTGTGTGCCTGCAAGAGAGCCGGGAGGGAGGGAACCTTCGCCCTTGGCAAACCAGCAGCAAGGGCCCTAAAACTTCAGGTGATTGAGGAAGGTGATGGTATCACTCAAGAAAGCAGCAGCGGGAGGCAGCAGGCATCCCACCCCCCTCTCTGTGCCAGGCACGGCTCGGCGGAGCCCGACACGGAGCTGGGCTCACTTTCAGCGTTTCAAATTTGCCGGATGATAACCCCGGTGTCTGAGTTCACAGCTCTGATCCCACCCACTTGAGGTCTGACTCATGTTGCAGTCACCGCTGCCTGGATATTGGTACAAGAGCAGGGAGGGAGGTTGGTTCGAGAGGAGGGAGGGAGCAAGGGAGGAGGAGAGGAGAGAGGAGAGGGACCGAGGCAGCCGCCTCTCCAGCACACGCTTCTGCCTGCACAACTGAGCCACACGCACCGGGGGAAAGTTGGAGTCGGTGCAGCCACTGAAGGCTCCCACAGGCGCAGGGGCTGTGAGAAAGCAGCACCTTTCCCAGGTAAAGCTTTTGCCTTACTTCTTGCTGAGTTGCTACGCTGGTAAAATACTTTCTAAGTGAGATTCAGAGGGTGGGTCCCTGCTGAGTGGGATCCTGCAACGGGCCAGCTGGGTCAGAGCAAGAGGGTGTAACTCGTCACATCCTTGTGCCATCAGCATCCTGTGGTGGCTGCAGTGCAAGCCAGTTTGGGTACATTTTTGGCTGTTGCTGGTGGGGACAGCTGGATCTAAGAACATCAGGGTCAGAGGAAAGATATGGGTGGAGTGTGCCCAGGGCACAGAGGCAGAGCCCTGCACATCTGTAGCATCTCTGCCCAAGTAGCCTCCCCACGAGGTTTGCTGATGAATTCTTGCACCGACCTGCCCGAGCCCTTTTCCCTGAGCACTCCAGCCCTTCCATCCAGCCCTGCACATCCTGGCAGCTGGTGGGGATCTGCTGCTGCCCCCGCCCAGGGCATGGACAGATCTGTGGGGCAGGGTACCCCCAGGCTGGGCTGCAGCACAGGAGGGGTGGGCAGTGCTCGCTGTCCCTGCCTGGAATAGGCTTAAGCAGGAGGCTGAACCCCGGAAACTCAGGCAGCTCCAAGCACGCCCATGAGCCCGACACCTCTGGTTTTAGTTTCACCTTCCCTGGACACGCTCTGCCAAACAAACTTTCAGAATGCTGACTGCTCTGCTGGGTTTCACATACCTTTTCACATTTCCTGCTTTCAGGGGTCCTGAACAGCTTCTTATCCACAGAGCTCCTCTCCTCCTGGGGATGTCTGATGGAGGGCTGGTGGCAGTGATGGGAATTTTGTCCAGCCTCCCCCAGTCCCTCTGCTCATGCCAGAGGCAATAATTGCTGCTTTGTATCAGACATCACGCTGGGATAGGGCAGAGAGAGCATCAAGCTCTGGAGAAGCCCAAGGAATGGGGACGGAACTGTCTGGGGATACAGCCAGGCAGGACACCAGTGTCCCCTCACATTTGTCCTCTCTCACATTGCCTTCAAGTCCAACCTCTGGCAAATTTGCTCTTGTTCCATTCCAAATCAGGCTCATGGGTCTAACAGGGGATCAAGAATCCCATTCACAGCTTGGGAGTTTTGCAATTCCCACCATCAGACCTCAAACACCCTCTCTCAGACCTGAAGTAACCCCCACACTCCTGCCCATCTCTTGGCTGAAGTACTTCTCCCAGCATGCCCAGATGTTTAATCTCAGGAAGGAGTTGAAAATAATTTTAGAAAAAGCCACGATGCTCTGCTGTGAGTTCTGCATGGCCAGGGAATGCACTTTGCTCCTAAGTGACTTCTGCCAGCACTTTTCTCGGAAAGAGGCTATCATGGGAAGTAGAGTAACATTTCAGGTCTGCAAGGGCAGAGCCCTCCTGGTCGTAGAACAGAGTTAGAAGGCTTCATGTGGCGCTTCTCCTGAGCCCCAAAGCCCTTCTGTCCTTTCCAGAAGTGGGAAACACTTCCCAAAGAGAGGCTGCCAAATTCAGGCACTCGCTGAGTGTTCCTCTCCGCCCGTTCTTGGTGTCTGCTTATGGTGCTGATGCACCCAGGCTTTTAACAGGTTTAAAACAAACCTGTTGTGCCAGAAGTGGAAGCACAGGAAGGGAGAGGAGCCAATGCATTCCCTGTCGGAGCTGGAGCTGCATCCCATTAATCTTACTGCAAAAGTGCACCAAGTGCTGGAATTAATGATGTCAGAGGAAAGGATGCTGAGAGGTGGGGAGGGGGAACAAAAAGGTAAAATGCAACAGAAATTTCCCATGAATAAATCACAACTCCCTCCCCAGGCAAGATAAATGCCATTTTAAAGGGGAACACAGTGGATCGAATGCAACATGGACTGCAACAGAGCCGAAAATATCTATTCAGGCAAGAGAGGACAGAAATTACTATGAGGATTGTAAAGAGGATAATGGGGAGACGGTAGGATATTACAACGGAAGGATCATTAATGCACCAAAGAAGGCTATTAACAGAGTTCCTTAAAGATCAGCCGAGAGGTAAATTTTATTTAATGGTTCTCATTAGCGACCTTGGCTCAGAAAATGAGGGTTTCTTTAGGAAAAATGTTCTGGTGGGAAAAGTTTTGCACTGGACAAGGGACTAAGTATGACAGGAGAAGAACCAGAGGATCTGAAGATTAACAGCAACACACTAGGTTGGCACAAGTTCACGTGCTTAGGGTCTAAAAGCAAAAATTGCTACTCTAAGCAGCTGAAAACACTACAGGAAAAATATCTGGCTTTTAGGGAATCCCAGGATGACTGCAAACAAAACAAATGCAATCTGACAAGTCCTCACAGCAGTGATAGTGTCCATCAGAACACCAGCATCACTGGAAAAGGCACAAGAAAGATGACCCAGAAGCAACACTCTGCTCTGGTTCCTTCAATGTCAGGAGGGTGATTTTGAACCAGGAACAGATCCAGGCTGTGATAATGAGGATAATCAGGTAAATGTAAAAGCTGCCTGGTGAGACAAGGCTGGAAAGGTATCATTTATTCCGGCTATTGCTGGAAGGACTGCCATGGGAAACAGCTGCTCCACTTGCACATTGAGGAGGAAATCCACTCACTTTGCCAAAACACAACAGGAGCAGAGGACACAGGTACTGAAGGTGGCTGCAAGTGACCAGGGCAGAAAGCCAGGGGCACATGTGGAGTCCCAGAGTGGCAATGCTCCAGGAAAGAGCTCTGAGCTGGACCTGGGGTCTGTGTCCTGACAGCAGTGAGCTGACAGTCCCCCATCAGTACCAGCCCTCCAGTCTGCTTTTCCTGCAAAGCCATGTCCAGAGGCTGTGCTCACCTGGGGGAGTGTTTCCATGAGATAAGTTGGCTGAGAGACAGGGGAAAGTCTCCCACACCTCCACCACAGTTAGGGTCACAGCATCTCACATCCGAGCTGACAGGCAGGTCCTGCCCCACTCCCTGGAGGAACTTCCCAAGAGTTTGCAGGCAGCCCTGCAGCCCACACTGAGCCACAGAGTCCCCAGCTCTACCTGGGCTCCTCTGCAGGGATGGGGACACCACTGTCCCCTTGCAAGTGCCCACTCCTTGCCCTAAGCTAATCTGAAAAAGCAATAAGAAGCAAAACTCCTCTGGGCACATCTGCAGTGCAGGGCTGCACCAGCAGCTGCCCTGGCACCGCGGCAGGAGCCGAATGTGCCGATGTGCCCAGAGCTGGGACCCACCAGCAGAGCCCGAGGGAAGGCCCAGCAGAGCCCGTGTGAGCCACAAGAGCCAGAGGCAGGAGCAGGTTGTTGGTGTGTGGCGAAGCAGCCACGTAGGAGGCTGCCATCCACCCACAGCATTTTCTAAGTGTGCTACTCTCCCTATAATTTAATCTGCCATTTCCACATGTTGGGAGCAATGAAAACGCATCCCTTTCACTTGGAAATACCCTTCTGTGAGAACAACCTGTTCTCCTCTCTGCCGTCAGTGGGCAGGCAGCGTTCAGCTTGTTCCACACTCCTTTTGTGAGTGAACAAAGAGCTTTCCATGGCAAGAGCCTGCGCTGCAGCTGGAGGTGAGGAACCGCTCCACACGCTGCTGCCATGGCTGAAAGCATCGCGTCCTTCTCCCAACAGCCTCAATCCCAGCACCCAAACCCAGAGGGCCTCCTGTCTGGCAATCAGTTTGCTCTGCTCAGCAAAAGGCTTCCCACGGGCTGGCTCATGGCTTGTTGTTTGCTTTCCATGCCTTTAGAAGCAGCAGGGCTCTGGGTATCACCTCTAATCTCAGTGGTCCAGTCCCAGTCTCGCCCCCATATGGTTCCTGGCAATCAGTGGCTGTTTATTCATGCACTCTCCCTGGTATACTCCCTCCCGTGGCCCCCGTGCCTTTAGACTTGAATCAAAGACATAAATCATCTGAAGAGTATTTCAAGCTGCACCACAGTGTTATCTTGTTGTTGCAGGGGGAGTTTAAAATCTCACCTTTGTCCTCTGACAAGGCTGGACCCTTTCCTTTCCTGGAGTTTCCTCTTATTGCTCCATCTCTGCAGCCTGTTGCTCTCTGCAGAGAATCAGCTCTACCTTCCTGCACAATCCTGGGCACCACCGAGGGGGGGGCTTCATGGAGCCTCTCTGGAGTGCAGAGAGCCTGCAGAGCTGGGTCATGCACCACCTATGGGGACCAGCACAGCTCTCCCACACCAGCACACCGAGGATGATGAGGAGATCCCATGTGGGAAGCTCATGGTGGGAGACCACAGTTTGGACACAGGCAGCTCCATGAGGGTCCCAGCAATCAGTCCAGCTCCTCAGCCTGTTCCCAGTCCTCTTTCTTGTCCCTGCAGTGCCTCAGTTCCCCTTTAGGGATGTTCCCAATATGGGTATTGCTTCCAGTCAAGGAACTGAGGTCCTTTTGAATCTAGTAGTGGTGGTGTCTTGGAGATCACCATAATCAGCAGCTCATTTGGAAGTTAGAGTGGTTCGCTCTGTTGTTTCTTCCCTTGCAAAATGCAGCTTTTTGTTATTTGTATCCAGGCAGAAAAGAGCCAGAAAAACTAAGTCTGCAAGGGATGTTCCTCTTCCCTTCCAGGACCCAGAGCAGAGTGGGGATTTCCTATACAGGCTACAGGAGCTACAGTGATTTGTGATGGCAAGGACCGACTCAAGGTGTTGGGCTGCTGCAAAGCCCAGATACAAGGGCAAAGTTTAACGAGACTGGCAGCCACAGCCAAGATTCAGAAATTACGTCTTTGTGACTAATTTTGCTGGATTGCATAAGAACTGCTTTCTCAGGAAAATTGTTTCCTCATATCCTCCTCATTCTCACTTTTATTGTAAACTCACAGGAACATGATGGTTTTAAAATCCCTGCCCTTCTCTCAACATCCCTACATTACATGGGCACCCCTAGGGAGAGCCCAGCTGGCAGGTACACGGGTGCCTGACTGCCAGAGGATTTTCCAATTTGAGCTTGAGAAGGCTGGAGCAGCCAGGGAGGTGCAGACACTCTGTTTCTGGAGGGGTTTGAGGGGAAGCTCAAAGGGTCTTTGCCTCCTGCACCTCTGACTTGATGCTTTTATAGAATCACAGAATGGTTTGGGTTGGAAAGCATCATGTTCCACTTCCCTGCCACAGGCAGGGACACTTTTCACTATGCCAAGTTGCTCCAAGCCCTGTCCAACCTGGCCTCAAACACTTCCAGGAATGGGGCAGCCACAGCTTCTCTGGGCACCTGTGCCAGGGCCTCACCAGACACTTTGTTTTGCAGGTTGTCCTCAGGAGGTAGCAAAGCTCTGTCCCTGCTGGAGCACTGCTGACCACTGTCACCAACAAAACACACAGAGGGCATGAGACCCCACAGGACCTGACTCCATGGTCACTCAGAGGAAAGGAGAAGGCAGGAAAGGAAAAGGAGAAGCTGAGATCCACCAGCAGCTGCCACAGGACATTGGCTCCAGCACTGAGCTCCCAGAGGGGACCTAGAGGCACAAGTGAGTGGCAGTGCCATGTCTTTCCTAGACCATGTCATTCCCAGCATACAAGGATGAACATGTAAAGTGACTCTGCAATGTTCTCCAAGGTCACTGTAGACCAGGGGTCACTTTGGGAAGGGCTCTAGGTCTGCCTGGTAGAGGCTCACTCCAAGCAGCTTTGGAGCTGATGAGAGCAGGACTGCTCCTTCCTTGCAGTGACACCATGGATCCATGTTACAACCACACAAGCTCTCAAAAAAGGATGGACTTTCCCCTGCAGCTGCTGGTCGGGTCCTGCCTCGTCATCCTCATCGTGATCACTCTCTGTGGTAACATCATTGTCTGCCTGGCCGTCACCCTCGACCGCCGGCTCCGGAGCTTGACAAACTGCATCATTGTCTCCTTAGCCATCACCGACCTGCTGTTGGGGCTTCTGGTGCTGCCGTTCTCTGCTTTCTATGAACTCGCCAAGGAGTGGCCCTTTGGCAGCGTTTTGTGCAACATCTACACCAGCCTGGACGTCATGCTGTGCACGGCCTCCATCCTCAACCTCTTCATGATCAGCCTGGATCGCTACTTTGCCGTCACCACCCCGCTGCGCTACCGCCAGGTGGTCACACCCTCCCGCGTGGCCGTGGGTTTGGTTGTTATTTGGACCGTTTCACTGATGGTCTCCTTCCTCCCCATCCACCTGGGCTGGAACACCAACGGGACAGCAGTGCAAAACACAGGCCCCTGCAACAAGGAGTGCAAGCTGGAGGTGAACTCCGTGTACGGGTTAGTGGACGCCTTGCTCACCTTCTACATCCCTTTGGTCATCATGTGCATCACCTACTACCGGATACTCAAGATAGCAAGGGAGCAAGCCAAGAGGATCAACCACATGTGGGGCAACAGCCCCACGCTACCCATGGTGAAAGAGCACAAAGCCACCGTGACGCTGGCAGTGGTGCTGGGAGCGTTCATCGTGTGCTGGTTCCCCTATTTCACCATGTTCACCTACCGGGGGGTGTGGGGGGACAGAAAGGTGAAAGGCACACCCATGTCCATTGTTCTCTGGCTGGGCTATGCCAACTCAGCCCTGAACCCCATCCTCTACGGGACACTCAACAGGGATTTCCGAGTGGCATACCAGCACTTGCTGCGTTGCTGGAGGATGGGACACCCCAGGAACTCCCACCTGCCTCCCCTCCAGGAGGCCCAGCCCAGGGGCAGGCAGGGCCAGGGCAGGCAGGAGGGTAAACCCTTGAAACTGGAGGTGAGGAACGAGAAGGGGACCCTGCTCACTGATGGAGCCCTCAAGAGGTAAGAGCCTTCCTACACTAGGGACTTTGATGGTAGGTCTGTCCCCAGAGAGGAAGGCAGAGTTGTGGACCCCATAATTTCCGTGGACTTTTAAGCAACAAACTCATGCCCCAGCAGGCGACCCTTGCCCAGGCAACTGGTAAATTCAGCCAGTCAGAATTTCATCACCACCCACAGGAACCCCTCACCAAGCACAACTTGCATCCCATCCATGCTGGCAGACAAGTCCAGGTACTCCAACTTCCCACATGGCTGGCCTTCCCCTGGAACTGCCACCATTCACAGGGAGCACAAAATGTGCCCTGGCTTTGCTGGGTAATGGGGATAGTTTTGCCTTCAGAATTTGCTGTACAGATGGGGTGCAGCCATTAGCTGGGGCTGCTCCCCAAAAACAGCAGTGTCCCAGTGAGGAACAGCCAGCAAAGTCTGGGCACACAGCAGAGCTGCAGGGGCCCAGGAAAGGTGACCACCCATCACAGAGGGGAAATCAGGAATTAGTCCTGGGGCACAGAGTCAGAGCACCTGCAGCCAGGCTGAAAGTCCTTGCAGGAGCCAAAATCTGGGTTCCCAGCTCCCTGCAGAGCAGCTCAGCCACTTCCCTTTCAATCCATGCACCCTCAGCATTTCAGCCATCAGTTTGCACCAGCAGTGAATTCAGCCAACAGCAAGTTCCATTCCCATCTCTGGAGAGGGGCAGGAGTAGCCCAAATTTGGTTGGCAAACGTTTTTAGAAATACAAACACCCATGTAAAGTTAGAGCCAAAAATTCCCTCAGCATCATCCCAAGCATGTTACGAGGATCAGCCCCACCAAGGGGTGCAGTGAGGGAGCAGGATGGGAGTGAAGCGGGCAAGATCTGTGCCAGGCTCTGTCCCCAGCCCTCTCCCTGGGCACCCCTGTCCCCACGGGGCTGTGCCACCCTCACTGCCTCACTCCAAGGTGTTCATTCAGCCAACCACAAGGAGAACGGAGAGGCAGGCTGTCAATCTGCTGCTCCTGAGACTAATCTAACCTCTAAGCAGTGCCTGATAAGCAGCCCAGAAACTTTCCATCCATAGATAAGGAGTCCTTTGATTCCCTGTTCCCAGCGTGCCAGCGAAGAAGCTGCGCTCCTGCACTCTTGCAGCACGTGCCCTTGATCCTGCCCCAGAAACAGTCCTAAGCCACCAAAAGGAGAACTCAGGGAGGTGAACCAAAGTTCAGAGCCACCCAAAAGGCTGAGCCAGCATCATGCCTCCCCCAGGGCACCAATGTGACTTTACCCAGGGGAGGGAGGCAGAGATACAGAGGTATGGATTAACATGAACAAATACAAGAATGCAGGTCCTGGGGCTGCTTTTTTCAGTTTCTAAGGAATTAATGAAGAGCCCAAAGTTATAGCATTTGGTAAATTGTAGGTTGTATATAAAAACATATGGAAAACATGTACCTAAGGTGGTGGAGGTGTTTCTGCAAACATGCAGTGACAAAGAGAGCTGTCCTGTTTACTCACACAGAAGTGCAGCCCCTGGGCAAGCCAGGAGCTCATGCACTGAGGTTCTGCAACTCAATTGTGAAAGCTGGCAGTGGGGAACAGGCATTTGGGATTACCCTACACAGCCAAGAGAGAGGAGAATATATATATCAGTGTCTTCTCAAAATGCTGCCTTACCACAAAGGGAGAATAATGACTTGGAGGGAGGTAAAAGGGGAAGAAAAATGGGTTTCTGTTCCTCAGGCAGAGGGCAGGGTCACTGATTTCCTGGCTTTCCCCCTCCCATCTTTTCCGGGTAAAAAAGATTCTTCCCCCGGTTCCCCAGAGGGAAGGCTCGAGCAAGGGGATGTTTCTTGACCTTTCAAAATCTAGAGAGCTGCCTCCCTACACAGCATCACCACTGTGGTTTCTGCTCACAATCAGATAAGAGCTGCTCGAGCACCTCAAGGTACTGCTTTTACCTTCTCTCCTCTTCATGGCCCCCTCACCTCGCAGCAATGTTGCACCAATGTTGAAGGTTGTGTGGCCCCTTCAAGCTCTTTTTTCCATAGTCAGATACAGAAAGATCTGCTGTTGGCAGATGATTAGGATCAACTTATACCCCACAAGACAGATGAGCACAGGATTTACCCATTCACCAAAAACCTGGCAGCCAATTTCACCCCCAGCACCAAACGAGCTGGTTCCTCTCCCCTCATCCTCTCCACAGAGTCTTCCGAGTCATCTGCCCTGAACATGTTAACAGGAAAAGACCAACATAAATCATTTCAAAAACTCCTAACACCCCCCAGATAAGAACACCCAGAGCTCAGAAGAGCTCTGCTCAGAGCAGCTCCATGGGGTCATTCAAGGGAAAGCACAACCAGCAGAATTTTGAACTGTTGCCCTTAATAACAATGTCCTTTTCAGTTCTGAGGCATAGGGAAAAGACTAACAAACAAGAGTGGAAATACTGGAGAAGAGCAGCTGTTCTCAGGGGTCACTTAAAATCTCAGTCAGGAGCAGGGCGGGGACTCAAAAGCCACAGGAAATCCCCATCATTTAAAGGGCTGGAGGGCATTTCCATGGCTGAGGACCAGGTAGGGCAGAGAGTGCAGGGCCAAGCAGAGGTGCAAGGGAAGACAGCTGCTCCCATTTCCCTACTGGGCATCAGAGAGGAAAGCAATTCACACAAAACCAGTAAAGAAAAGCACTGAAGTGCTCTCAGGAACCTGCTTCAGTGCAGTGGAACAGGGCTCTGAAGAGGCCTGATGCTTGTCATGCTCGTGGCTGTCGGCTCTGAGACCAGACCCTGAGGTCCAGGGAGGTTAAAATCCTGTGAGAGGGAGCACTCAGCACTAACAGGGAAGTTTTGGAGAGGAGAATGCTGGAGCTGAGTGAGTGGCTCTGGCTCACATTCCTGCATGTCAGCTGTGCTTAGAGCACCAGGGCAGGACCATGACCACAGTGCATGGGCAGAGTAGCCAGTTCCCATTGGAAAGGGTCACTGTCCTAGTGTCCCTCAGGGGACAGACAGCAGGCAGACACTACCTGATGCTTCACAGACCAAAGCCAGGCTCAGCCAGGCTGGCACTGACAGACTGGTCTGTTCTTTTCCTCTTTTTCCTGTCTTCATGTGAAATTTAACCTTTCCAGCACCGGAGCTTTTCTGTGAGTCTCAGCCAGCCCGCTGCCCTACAATCCACATCTCCCAGCCTTCAACTCCTGGCTGCCCTCTTCCAAAATCCTGTGTGTGAGGTTGAAAGGACAACACTCAGCTTTCCTCAGCGAGAAACTCAACAGCAGAGGCGAGAGCTGCAGGGTGAGTACGAGGCCAGGGTCACAGGGTGAAAATGAGGGAGGAGGCAGCTCTCCCTGCTGTGGCATCCACTGCATTTATCCTGGTGCAGGCATCCCTTCCTGATGGTACCTGGTGCAAAGGGTGATACTATCAGAGATGCATCCTCACTCCTTTATGCAGCACTGTTTGCTCTCCAAACCCAGTCCCAAGCCCAGGGGAGATGAACAGAGCTGGGCCCCCCTCTGTGGCTGCCCTGGAGTTTTGGGCTTATAGAACCAGCCTAAGATGCCCTCGAAGATGCTGCATCCTGCCTGTCCCTCACGCACTGCAGAAGCAGCTGCATTCAGACTATGAATTTCCAGCACACTTCATTTTCATGCAAGCCTACATCCACATAAATTGCCAGCAGCTTTGGCGGAGATGCTGGCAGGGCTCCCGAGGTGAAGAGCTGATGCTGCAATGAGGCATTGCTGCTCTCTCCGAGTGGTGCTGGGCTGGAGGCCACAACTGCCATGCATGGGGATGCCTCTCAGCTCCAGAGAGCCACTTTGTGCAGCCCTTTTCAGGAAGAGTCAGGCAAGGTCACTCTGACCTCCACACGTGCTCCCCTCCTGTGCTGCACTCTGATAACCTGGGCTCTCCATATTGACTGTGCCTTGGGGGGAAATACGGTCACCCACGTGCTGGGAGCTGGGCACACTTTGTCCCTGCTGCCCACTGAGCACTGTTAGCCTTAGCCAAGGTCACAGCAATAACAGGAGCTGGAGCTGTCTGTCTGTCCATACACACAGCTGAGAGGGAGCTGGAGCACAGGGACCCCCTGCCCTGGGCTGCAACATCAACCCACACTTCTCAGAGGTATTTCCTGTGAATCACCCTGGAAATGCCATGGCCCATCAGCAGAAGGAGAACCAGAGGACTGAAGGCTGCAGGTGCTGTTCTTTGGGGAGGCATCACTGCTGCCCTGCAAGAGGAGCAGGGTGAACCCCCCAATCTGGAAACCACCAAGCACAAAGTGAAGCTCCCCAGGGCAGACTCAGCACTTACCCCCCTGGCAGTGCAGACACAGGGCAGAGTTATCTCTGCTGCTGACACGGCCCAGCAGCGGGGGTAGAGGGGACACCAATTCCAGCTCTTCTTCTTCGTGCTTCCCATCTCTGTGTGTATGTTCCATGACACGTGTAGTTTCCATGAGGAAAATGCAAAACGCCAGCCACCCCCTGAGAGGGCTGCTGATCTAATCAGCAGAATGAAGCAGAGGCCTGGGGGAAAGGTTTGCAAGAGATCTGAGGTCCTGGTGTGACCACAGAACCACAGATTTCCTTTCTGCACCATGGGGGTGGGGACAGGAAATACCACCTTGTACAGGACACCCACCCAAAGAGTCCATGACCAAAAAATTCCCTGACCCACAGCAGTACCAAGGAGAGGGGCCATGGGAGAAGCATCACCCAGGAGCAGAGAGCACTGCCAACCTCAGAACATCACCTTTTGTCAGGCTACAACACTGACAGCCCTGCTGGCTGGCCTGAGGGACAGGAAGAACAGGCAGAGAAAGCCACAAAGCAAAGTGATATTGCTCAGAGGGGAGTTGGGTGATAGGTCTTGGGGTAATGCAAGCCTGCTCAGCTCTGCCCAAATGTCAGCACACAGTATTTAGTCGAGGATGCCAACAGCATCCTCACAGCATCACATCACGGTCCCTCCCAGGCACAACAAGTGCTGAATGCAGCATCCCTTACACTGGGGAGCAGGAGAGGGGAGGAAATGGATCCATCTGCACCCTGTAAAGCCATTGATCCCCTCTGTGTTCCCCTGCAGGATCCCTGCTCTGGAACATGGCATTCACTCCATCCCCAAACACTGCTGGAGAGGCCTCTGCCCACCCAGGTTTCTTCCCAGGAGGGTGGTGTGTTAGAAGAGCCCTCGGAGGAGCTGCAGAAGAACATCTCCCTGTCTGGGCAGTGACCCTTTCGGCATCAAGCTCCACACCAGCAGGAAGAGATGCCTGCGGAGCAGGGTCAGGAACCAGTGCATGCCCCTGGCACGGCTGGGCGTGCCCTCTCCAGACCCATGGCAGTGGGTCAGGCTGCAAGGGCACAGGGTGGAGGGGGAAAGGGGCTGCTGTTGAGGTCTTGGTGCCAGTCAGGCCAGCCTAAGATGGAGAAAGGCAACACAGGCACTACATTCCTTGTCCTAGGGATGTATCCACCCCTTTGAGGGGGTAAGGTCCTGGTAGAGGGGGGTGATGTGGCAGGAGGGCTCAGCGTGGTGGACATTGGCAGCCACAAGTGCTGGATGTTCATGACCAGGACATCCCAGTCCTTCAGCATCTGTGCTGGGGCAAGACTGCCTCCCAGGCTGGGGAGAGTTTGGCATCCCTGGGGCTGCCCTTACTCCACCTCCCCTGTCCCAGCCCTACTGCGAGGCAAAGAGAAGCCCTGGAGCCTGCTGGGCCATAGGGAGACTTTGAGCTGCCAGGGTTTGCCCCAGGCTCTGCCCTCCCCAGCAGCTCAACACTAAGAGTCCCAGAAGAGGAGGTTTCTACCCTGAGCTTGTGCAGAAATCATCATCTGCGGTATAAAAATCTATTTAAGACAGAAGGAAAATGAGATGCTTGATTTCTTTGGTTATGCTTTGTCCTGGGAAAAACCTCCCTGCCCTGCTACAACCCTGCTGTCCCATCCCCATCCCTCTGCTGGGACAGAGCCTGGACACACAGCACAAACCCCTAGGACACAGGCACGGCTGCCCTGGGCAATTGGCAGAGAACATCTTGCCCTGTGGGACCAGCCAGATGATCCCTGAGCTGATGGAGAAGGGAACACCCCGCCACCCCTCAGGCGCGGACCCGGAGGGGCGGCACCTCTGGCTCGGAGCTCCCCCTGCTTGCTGCGGGCATGGACCGGCCCCGTGGGTATCACCCGGGCTCCCCAACCCGGCACAGCACACCCGACTCACTCCCCCAACTCCTCGACACGCTCCGAGCCGCCACAGCACCGAGTGTCAGCACTCCGTGGGTTTCACCCTTCCACCACCGGTCAGTGGTTACAGAGAGCAAGGAAGGCTGAGAGAAGGGGGGTCTTGCAGCCCCAGTGCCTCCCAGCACCCAGCCGAACCCCACCAAAGCGTCGGTGGGCAAGGAAACAGCCCCAGCAAGGTGATGCCCTGGCAGGTGAGGTGCCCTCGTGGTCCTCCCTTCTGTGGCTTTGGGAGAAGGAGCGACGAGACCCTTGGACAGAGCCCTCCGGAGCAAACTGAGAAACTGCCTCATCAGCAGCTTTCCGGAGCAGCAGGAGCCGCGTCCCTGCAGAGGAGCACACGCAGAGCTCCTCTTTCCCAAACAAACCAGGCAGGAGCAGGCCTGAACCGCCTGTAGCATCCACGCTCCGCTCCAGCTCGGAGAAGAACTGGCAAACACACACCCAAACCCCTGCCACCTATGATAACAATTAGAGACTTATCTAATTGCAAAAATAATTGCAATTGAAGTGTTTAATTACCATACTAAGCAGGAAGAGCCGTTTCCTACTGTTCCAGTAGCACTCCCGATCCATCAAACAAGGTTTGGGGCTTGTTTGGGTGCCGGGGTTTTTGGTGTTGTGTTTTTTTATTATTAGATTGCAGCCCCAGGGGATGAAGAGATTTGCTAATTAGGGTCTTGGAGAACAGCTACCAATTCACAAACACTTGCTTTTAATTTCAATACTAACGAGGCTGGAAGAGGGAGAAAGCCAAAATGCAGAACATCTGTGGCAGTGTTGGCTGCAGCAGCGCTGCCCCCAGCCCCTCCTCACTGGGCTGTCCCTGCACAGGAACCATCCCAGAGACCACGGGGATGGGTTGGGGTGGGGCTGGCTCAGTGCAAGCACGGGCAGGGTGGAGCTGCTGCTCTGGGTCGCTGCTGTCACTGCAGCCACCACACAAGCTAATCCCAGCATCGATCATCTGTCTAATCCCCTCAGAGACCATTGGCTTTCTCAGTGATGTGCTAATCCTGGTCCTGAGGCAGCCGTTCCATCCCCTGGGGGTGCAGCAGCAAGAATTTCTCCAGGTGACATTTGGTTTTGTTCTCCTCTAAACTGACAACAAAAGAGAATTTAATTCTCTCACCAAGCAGCAATTCTGTGAGGGAAGAGAAACTGCTTAGGAAGCCTCTAACCAACATCTGCTCTCTCAGATAGGAAATATCCCCTGCTAGTGGAGGGAGCGCAGGCAGGGCTGGCTGCCAAGTGCATGGGGACATCCCCATCCCCCTGTCCCTGCAGGGGACACAGGAGCTCACGCTGCCCTATATATATGGGATCCCATCCTCACCTTGCTCCACCAGCCGCACCAGGGACCCACAGTGCCTGGCTGGGCTTCTTCCACCAACCCCCCTTTCCCATCCTTGCCACAGCTCTGGGTAGGGTCCAAAAACCTGCAGAGAGGAGACGCAGGGAAGGAGAAAAGCACACAGGAGGCAGGAGCAGCCGCAGGGCATCCAGGCGTCCTGTTCCCCAAGAGCGCAGATGAGACGTGGTGGCTGCCACGGGCCAGAGGCAAAGGAGGGTTTTATTTCTTTTAGATAAAAGAGAAACATCAATAGAATGAGAAAAAAGTGAGGTTTTTTTCAGACTGTCATGTGATTAAACACAGAGGAAACAGAAAGGTAGAGAACAGCCCCAAGCAGTTGAAAATTAGAAACTTTATTTTAGAAATCTCAAGATTTGATTTTCTGGAATAAAATGTATTTTGGGGTCACTCACCCAACAGTTTTGGCTGGGAAATAAAGCCTCTAGACAGGTTATGGAATCCATTGCCTCCCCCCAGATCTAAAAATTACACTTCCATGCCAAAGCATCTTGAAACCAAGGACAAGCACTGCCTTCCATGAAGGGGATGACCATGGGGAAGGCATCATCAGGTGCCTTCCGGGCCTCTACTAAACCCTTCTTGCCCAGCATTTCCCCACCGCTAAGAATGTCAAGGCAGGCAGTGCCAAAGGTGCTCTGGCCACCACGGGATGGTAGCCATGGGACCAGGAGCGTGGCCACGTCACTGGCATGGTGGCCAGAGAGAGAGGACAAAGCCACTAGAGGGCACAAGTATGACAGAAACTCGTCTCTACATCAAGGGACCCCCAGCTTCTGCACTTCAACAGTCCCAGAGGTCCCCCAAACCCCTCATCAACCCCCCCACCTCCAAAAAGCCCACCCTGAGCTCTCCCACACCAGTAACACACCTTCTCCAGGTGTAACACACCTTCTCCAGGTAACTCAAGACGCCACCACGCAGGGCTGGCTGTGGAGAGCCGGGTGCCACTGGCCAGGCAGCGAGATGTGCGTCCTGCAAGGAGCCATCTGGCCATCGACGAGTGACATGTCCAACATCCTTTTGTCCTTTTCTTCTCCTTTCTACCCCAGAGCCCCCTTCAGGCAGGCGCTCCCCTCCCCACTCCTGCAGCCACCACCGCTTTCATTAAGGCTCTGCCACCAAACCAAACACCATTTGTCAGGGATAAGGCTGCCAGAGGCAGCTCCGCTGGGACAGATTCCCCCGTGTCCCCCAGCAAGCAGACACTGTCACATCCTCCTTCCCGGCGCGCCGCACACCTACACGGATGTCCCGCTGCCTGCGTGGGTTTGCTGCCCTCGGTGCAGAACGGGGGTCACAGAGCCCTAGCTCCCGAGCTATATCCCTGCTCCCAGCCCGATGAGCACCCCTGGACTCCTGTGTGGGCGTCGGAGTCGCTCTCAGCATCTGGGCTGCCCCGCCACTCCACCCACCCTGGGCGTAGCTGGCAGGTGCTGTTGCCCCGGGGGTGTTTGCACAGCTGTCAGAGCCTCCCGGGTGGATCTGCTTTCCTTGCTCACAATTCCCATCCCACGGGCAGCAGCCGATCTCCTCCCTGCCGGCAGGAACCCAGAGCCGCTGGAGGCAGAGGCAGCAACACCCTGCGACCCCGTGTACACAGGGGCTGATGCTGATTAAACGCAGCCCCGCTGCTGATAATTAATTTCTCAGAGAATGAATTACTTGGGAAAGCTCCAGAAGGAATGTTGTTCTTCCTGCCACACAACCGTTGGGTCTGTTTGGGCTTTTAAAGAGTTTAAACAGCAAAGGAGAAGAATATCCCCAGAGGAAGAACTGCAGCTAGGAGAGCCTGTTGGATTTGGGATCACTGCTAAGGCTATTGTCTGGGTCCGTGAGGATGCAGGCAGGGCAAGAGGATGTGCTGGACTTGCCCATGTCCCAGCAGTCAGGAGACCCTCAGAACTGGCCATGGGGACTGTCCAAACCCCCTCCAGCAACTCCTTAGACCCATCTCAGTCCACACCATGGGCTGAGACATCCCAACCTCCCCACGGGACCTGACCAGGGAATCACAGGGATATGAGTGGAGAACATCCACCTGCCCTTCCCTAGGCACTGCCTGCCATCCATGGGGCTGGATGTGGCTGTGACTGTCCCCACGCCGGAGCTGCAGGGCTGGATCTCGTCCCCTCAGCCCGCCTGCCACAGCACGGCTCCCTCCGGGCGCTGGCGCGGGGCCGCGCTGGATGCAAATGCAGAGCGAGCAGCCCCTGCAGACAGCACTATTACGCAGGGCTCTCCATCCCTTTTGCTTAATAGGAAGCATTTTTCTGTTTCATTTCCCTTACCCTTGGAGCTGAAACCGCCTTTCTGCAGCAAAACACACCAAGCCAAGGAAATTCTTCTCCCTTTCCAGCTCGCAAACTCCCCTCCCTCCTCCATCATCAGGAATGCTCGCCCCACAGTCCATCCCTTGCCTGGGGTGCATTGTGCTGTTGGAGGGACAAGTGATCCCCATCCCTGTCCTCCCACCGGCACCTTGGAGACAGCAGGGACAGAGGTACTGAGGGGGGCTGCAGGATTCTGTTCTCTGCATGTACAGTTCTTGCAAATATTCCCAAATACGGCAGAAGGCAAAGCTTGCCCTCGGCTCACCTCCTCTGGCCCTCCCTAAGGGCACTTCACTCGCTTGGCCTGCTTCAAGGCTGAGCTAAGTCCACCATTCGTTATTGGGCAATTAAGCTCTTAATTAACAGGTTGATTTCCCCTCAGAGCCCTGCCAGCAACTCTTGGTCCCTTTGTCAGCTGCCTCCCGGCAGAGCAAAACCTGCCGGGCTCGGGGAGTGCTTCTGTCCCCGGGAAGGCTCCGAGGCGTTTTTCCTACCTCCCCCACGATCTGTTCATGCCAGCCTGGCGCTGGGGCACCACGACCCAGCCTGAAGGCGTGAGCCTGCTCCAAAAATGCGCCTGCGGCACAAGTGAGCCTGACACATGTCTGGGCTCAGAGTGACACCAAGGAGTCAGGGGCAAGCAGGGGTGAGACATTGCCACCATGAGTGATGCTTAAGCCTAAAGCTCCAAGACTAGAAAAGCTCCCAGCTTATAAACCTTAAGGAAAAAAAAAATACAGTATTCAAGATATTCCTGCCTAAAGAAAAAAATCTCTCAGTAACATTTGCCACCAGCATGTCCCCTCTGCATGCTACTCCCTCCTTCGGGACTGAGCAGGGAGAGGAGGCAGCAGTGCCATGCCCCAACCCCAAGCTGGCTGGACCGTAGGGGACAACATGGAGACCCTGCCCCAGGCTTCCCACCAGCCTCCAAACCTCAGAGAACCGCAGCAAACCAGCCGTGATGAGCCGCCGTCCTCGGTGAGATGGCAGGGGCTGCCCTGCAGCGCTCTGGCTTTCGTGTATTCATCACTTGTCAGTTCCCCTTAGCCGTGAAAACAGAGTTATCCTCCCACCGAGGCAGAGCCGTCCCGTTCCCAGCAGGGCTGGGGACACAGGAGGCTGGCACTGAGCGGTCCCCATCCCGCTGCCAGGGTGCCTGGGTGGGAGGAGAGAGGCGAGTTTGGCTAATCCAAGTGGAAACTAATTGTGTTTCATTGAGGTTTTATCTCTGCAACTGGCAACATGCTCCTGCAGGAGATTTAGTGTGAAGTTGTCTGGGCTCTGCCAAGAAGGCTGGGGTTTTTTTAGGGAAAGCACATTATGCATCAAAGCTGAAATTCGAATCTCTTTTCCTTCATTCTTGGAGTATATTTATGACGTTCCAGATATTGTTTGGTGCATCATGGTTTGTGGGAAGCCCCCAGTCACTGCAGGAGCCTGGGACCAGCTTAAAGCACTGCCCAAACTTCTTCTGCTTTATAGTTTTTCCCTTTGCTTTAAGTTGTTGCTGCATGAGTGGGGGACCGTGGGCAGGCAGGGATGAAGCTGATGCACATGAATGGCTCCAGGTGAACTCCCCTCAGCCCTCCCAGAGATTCCCAACACAAGATTGCCCTCTCCATCCCAGCCCTACTGTAATTTCCTCATCCCTGTGCCCCCTATGTGCAGCCTGGCATCTGCAGTCTCATCCTGGATGGGGTTGGCAGTGAATTGAGTGTTTTTCCCCTAAAGATGCTCCACTTCTCCCTTCGTGAGGGTTTAGCAGGTTTTGAGTGCAGCCATGCCAGGAGGTGAATCAGCCCAGCCTGGAGCCTGCACCAGGGAGGGGGAGGAAAGAGGGGGCACAGGAGGGGCACGTATGGGAGTGCAGAGAGGGGAACACAGGACTGCAGCCCTCTCATCCAAACCCTTTGGGGTGTAAACCCACCTGGTTTGCTGAAGCAGGCTGGGAGGGTGGATAGGTGGGGGACTCCTTCTCCCCACCCAGCAGCTCCTCTCAATGCGTCAGGACAGGCCCAGCATCTGCAGTCACTGGAAAATCACGCTCCATTTCCAGAAAGGAAAGCAAAGTGTAAATCTCCCTCTCAGACACACATTTGTTCCTCTGCAGCAAGAAAAGTGGCGAAAGCTTAAATTTCTGAGCTGGAAGGGAGAGACAAATACATCAGCAGCACCCTGGGTGCAGAGGAAAAAAACATCAATTCTGGGATTATACCAGCGGCCACCGAGATTTCTCCCTCCCTGGCTATAATCCAGAAACACCACAGATTTCCCTGTCAGTCCCACAGCTCTTACCTCTCACTGTGTTTGGGGGAAATCTGGGTACCTTTGTGGTCATGAGGGTGGTTATTGCACCAGTGTTTGCCCAGAAGTGCCAGGCTGGGGGGAGGCAGGGATTCCCCCGGCTGCATTTCACATTCAGAGCAGGCTGGCCGTAGTGCTCGGCTCTCCCCAGTGGTTCCCTTCATAAGAGGGAGCAAATTCCACTTATCTATCCAGGGAAAATTTGCATTTCAAATATCCCAACTCCAAATGTCACCCAGTTTGATCCCCTAAGCTGAACAAATGCAGTGGAGCAGGGAGGGGGCCGGAGTGGCTCGCCAGTGTGAACAGCCAGGAAGAAAGGAAAAAACCAAGGTTAAAAGCATGTACAGATGTTTAATCTGTGCTGAGGTTGAGGATGGGAGCAAACATGGCAGAGACCTTCCCCCTCTTGCAGCCTCCATCGAGTAGGACACGGGGGAACAGGTATCTGAGGCTCCAACCATTAAGGATTAGGGATTTCGTGTTTGAGATTTTGTTTACACAATAAGACTTAAGACTGCATGGAGTGTAGGTGGATTCTCCCCGGTGCCTGCAGAGGGATTAGTGCCTATAAAGCAGCCAGAATGAGCTAAAAATTGGAGAGATCAAAGTGCAGGGAGAGGAGTCCCACATTCTCAGGGATGGGAGGAGAGGGGAGGAAGAGGGCAATGGTCAAGCCTGAGACAATTGTGGCTGCTGGCCCTGGAGAGCATGGGGAAAGGCATGGAGCATCCTCACACTGCAGCTGCAGGGATGCCAGAAGGCATCTCAGGGAGCAGCCAGACCCCAGGTGTTTTCCATCCTCTCCTGAGGCTGCAAAATTTCCCTGACCAGCTCTAGGCCTCAGGAGAGGGATGACCACAGCCCCTCCTGAGCTCTCCGCTCCCACAGGGCCATCTCTGGGGAGCCCAGCAGAAGAGAGGTGTCCAGCCTGGACCCCTCTGCAGTGCTGGGGCACAAGGGGAAGCTCAGCACCACACCCTGCAGGGAGGGGAGCCTGATCCTGCTGTTCTAACTGGTGCCCCATGCCCAAGGTGACACTGTCTCGGGTCAGCCCACGCCTCATGAGAAGGGAACACACTTGCCTGGGCCTGGGGGGCCTCTGCCAAAGCCCTGGACCTGCAGTGCCCAGCCTGCTCTCCCTGCCTGGCTGAGCAAATGAGTCTTCTCCTCTTTACCTCATTAAAGCCATGAGCTGATTCGATTAAAACGGGGCACCAACCCTTGTCCCCAGAAGGCAAATGGGATGAATGTTTAAGGCATGAAGTTTTCTGACCCCCCCAGAACCTCGCTACCCCTTCAACCCCCAATGCACAGGGCACTGCCTCCTGCCAATTCCCTGCCTGCCATGCTCAGCATCTGCCTGCACCTGGGGGTGGGTAAACTCACCTAGGGCAGGAGTGGTGTCAGCCCTGCACTATGGCATCTTGGCCTCAGGGACCCGAGCCCAGTGGGGCCACACACACCAAAAAACAGCCCAGGCATGGCAGGCTTACAGTTGCCTCCAGTGCTGCCTCTTGGGAGTGTCTCTGGCTGCAGCAGCCCAAGGCCATGGGCCTCACAGATCCACAGGCAGCCCCTTTTCCTCCTTGGTATCTGCAGTGACTGAGTCTGCCCCAGCACTCTGTTTTTTGGGAGGCAGAGGGTGCCTGTGCTCACCCGCACAGCCACCCTGCATCCCGAGCCTCTCCCACTCTCAGGCATGGGACACAAGTTTTATCCTCACCCCTGTCTCCAAACCTGCGGGCAGGCAGGCACTCCTTTGCCAGAAATGAGTCTGAAACGGTTCAGAGAACTAATTCCCTCCCTCCTTAATGCATGGAAGCTTCTTACGCTAAATCTATACAGACACAATTAGCATTATTCATATTCCATATGCTCCGCTCCCTTGTGATGAATATTAATCTCCTTCCCGCTCGCAGGCATTAGAGATAACGGCGTTGCACGGCACGGTGGCACAGAGGGTCTGAGGGAGCGATGCTGCAGGTGGAGAAAGTCTCATCCCCATGTCGGGAAGGGCAGATTTTGTGTCCTTTTGGAGGGGGGTTGCTTTTACAGCTGTGGGGCTGGGCTGAAGTGGGGTGTCCTTTCTCTTCCCACTCCCGGCTGAGCTGGTCTCCGCTGGGGCTGCTTCAGGCCCCCCAGAGCACACGGTTGTGTCGGGTAGCGTGAAGCCGCAGCCCTCCCTGCGCCGTCCAGCTCTCCACAGGCTTTGGAGGTGGGGTAGGACTCAGTCAGACTGTCCTGCTTCTGCCAGCTCACATTCCGCAGTATTTCTTAGGCTGAGAAGTGGTCACGGGCATTGCAGGAGCTAAACTGATGCCCCTTGGCACTGCCCAGGGCAGGAGCAGCTTTGCCGACATCCCAGAGCATTCCAGCTGGAGTCAGCACAGCTGGGCAACCACAGCACCTGGGTCGCCGTGCCAGCCCTGCTCCCACCTCCCTGAACAGCATGTCACCCCAAACGGGGCACAGCAGCACCCGCTGATGCTGCAAAAGGAGCGCAAGAAGGCAGCAGAGGAAACGGCGCAGCAAATGCAGCTCATCCACTGTCGCTATCCTGTAGGGACACGGCGGGATTTACAGTCCAAGGAGAGGCCATCCCGCACACAGGCAGGGCTGCACGGACCCTACACAACCCCGTGTCCGTCTGTCCGTCCATCCTGGCCCTCCACGTGTGGCTCCAGGCCAGGCCGGGGGTGCTGTGAGTGGGGGGCCTGGGGGCTGTGAATGGAAACGCCATACGCGGTGGGGGTGGAGAGGATCCAGGCCAGGAGGCATCGCGTCTCTATACATCCATTTGCATGCCTAATCCGCTGCCGGGGAGTGGAGCGTCAGGTCCCCCATCTGCTCGGCAGCTCACATCATTAGCTGGCTGGTTTCCGAGCCGGCACCGAGCAGAGGTGGGAGTCGAGCGGAGAGGGGAGAAGGGAGGCTGCTCTCAGCCCCATGCACCATCACGTGTCGGCAGATTGGGGAGCTTGGGAGGATCCTGCCCCTTGCTGGAGCTGGTGGGCAGCACACAGGGGACAGAGAGGGGTGTGAGTGAAGGAGGGAGTTGATTCCTATGGGTTCCAGGGATGTTGCTGTGCTCCAAGCTTCCCTCTGGGCGGTGTGAGGGGGATGGGGCATCTCCTCGCCCATCACGGGTGCTGCCCACGCTTTAACTTTGCCCCAGGGCAGAAAAAGTCCCCATGGCTGGTTCTTTGCTGCAGGCAAGCCAGGAAGCACCCACAGCCACCAGCCCACGCACGAAGCTCAGCCCCGCCGCACGGATCCAGCCACATCAACCATCCCCACTTCCACTAACTCGTCGTGATGGCCCTGGGACATAGCCCCTTTAAATCCCCACACTCACAGGCTGGGCTGGGACACCGTAAAGGGAAAAATAAGGCAAAGAAATTATTTTCTTCTCGCCAGCAAGCCTGGATTGCTGCCCGTTCCTCGGCAGCGCTCTGCCAGCCCGCCCACGCACTGCACAGTGAGGACTGCAGAGGCCAGCGTGGGCTGGGGGATGCCAGGGGGGTCGGGGTGCAGCGAGGGACCCCCTTGCTGGACATCTCTGCTCACTGGGATGCCACAGGGGGAGATGTCCCCCCTGGCTCTTCTCTCCCTGGGATGCACAGAACATCCTCCTGCTCCATTACCTGCCCCATTCTCTGGGGCCATTCCTTTCTCCGAGCTCTAAAAGGGCTCAAACTCCTCCAATCCCCGAGGTTGGGGCCATGAGGAGCTACTCCAGCCAGCAGTGTTGAGCAAATGGGGGTTTCTCAGCAAACAGCAATAAAAAGGGGGTCAGAGGGATGAAAGGGCTGGGGGATGAGGGGAGCAGGGGGAAAAGAGCCCCACATTCCCCCAGGGTCACTCTCCCCCTCTGCTTTCACGCCCGGCTGGGTTCCTTCATTACTTACCCAAGCTGTAAATTGTCTAATTTGGAGCACACCATTTATCCCTGATGTGCACTTGAGCAGCCAGATTTTGTTTTCAGGTGTGTAATTAATTTTTTTAACGTGATTTCTCTCCTAGGAAACTGCAAACAAACAGTTCTGGCTTTCATGGCTGGGCAGCTCGGGTGAGCGTCAGGGCAGGGATTAGGCAGGCAAGGAGCCGAGGCTGGATCTCAGAGGATGTGAGGAGCTGGGGTTTTGCAGAAACCCCTTGCTCCTACTTTCCAAATCCTCCAACTTTCAGTGTAGCCCTCTGCCCCCTCCAGCACCACCACGCTCCCCATGGGCACTGGAGAAGGCTTGAAAGGGGAAGCAGCAGCCACTTTCCTCTTCCCAACTCAATCTGCTGGGAATTACCATTTTTATTAAGACCTAACATGTCCTTGGCTGCTGGGAATGTGACTTGCTCCTGGAATGACATTACAGCAGCTCCTGAGTATCCCATATCAGCATCTACCTCACAGTGATGATGCTCACCCCCCCCAGACAGAGGTGCCTCCATCAGTGGATGCTCACAGGCATCTCCACCACAGGGAGAGGCTGCGTTCAGGCATGGTGCAGGGGAGTTCCATAGGGATCCACTGTCCTGAACTCCTTCCCCTCAGCTGGGGTGTTTGCTGTCTGGGAATGATGCTGGCTATTTTTGCACCACCCACCACCTCTCACAGGGCAGGCATAAGAGAGGATGGAGGAGAAGCAGTGACCGAGGGTGGGTAATGTCTGCTCCTGCTGTGTGTCCCAGTGCCCAGCTGAGTGTGGGTGGCAGGGACAGGGGTTCCCAAGTGCTGCTCTGCATCTCGAGCCAGAGCGATCCTCCTCTGAGCAGCACAGAGAATCACCTGCTGTGAATGTGCGAGAGAAATCTCTTCAACGCTCCTGCTGCCACAGAAGTTGTTAGATGACTTTTGTCGGTCGTTTTCCAGATGAAAAGAGGTGAAAATCACCTCCATTCGTTGGCAGAGGCAGGTGGGAGGATCTGTGGAGAGAGCACTCTGGGGCTGACGGTGCAGATCCCAACTCTGTGCCCTGAAACCCCCCCAGACATGGGGTGGCAGTTTGGGGGCCCATGAGATGCTCTCGTGCCATCCCAACAAAGGAACTTGGGACGATGCTGGCACTTGTGAGAGTTTAGGGGTGGCTGGAGGGGAACAGCCATTAGGGAGGGCTCCAGCTGGTGACACCCCTGGGACAGGTCCCCTGCACTTCTCTGCTTCCTCTCCACCAGCACAGCGGGTCCCACCAGTGGCAGCTGCCTGCAAAAAAAAGCCACAGCCCCCTCCCCCAAAAATGGTTTTCCATGAGTGGATCTTGGCCACCACAAAACAGGCTATGACCTCTTGAGGGGGGATTCCACCACCCAGACCCCCAGAACAACAGGCCAGACTTTTGGGGGTTTTATTCCTCCACATTTGATTCTCTGTTGTGACTTTCGGGAGGGGACAGTGCAGTTCCCAGGGGTCATAGGAGGGGGCTGACTGCTCTGCTCCCCAATCCTGCTGCCCTTTGTGCTTTGAAACTGCCTTCCAAGGAGGTGCTCAGAATTCGGAACAGGCACTTGCACCATTTCAGGGCAAAAACTCTGGTTTGCCTTCAAAAACACATTGATCTTCTGCAGTCTGCCATGAAGGGCAGCTCCTGCCCTCCAAAAGAGGACAGATGGCACATGCAGGCCTGGCTTGGCTTTCCCAAATGTATAAGGTATAAAGGATGCATGCTCCATCCCACAGCCCCTCACCCATCACCACCCAGCTCTGCCAGCCCCTGAGTTCAAAGGAAAAGGCATCAAAACCCCAATCTCTTCAATTTCCCTTTGGTCTTTTTTTTCCCCTCCTTCTCCACTGAAGGAGTTTGGCTCCCAGATACCGCCTGCACAGACACAGAAAAGAAAATTTCCAGGAATTGCTGCTCTCTCTGGGAAATTCATCACAGGGGTCCAGGCAGCTGAGTTGATGCCAGTCACTTCCTACCCAGTGTTTGGCCACTGGTGGGACTGTGGGCAGGCTGTATCCTGGCTGGCCCCAGCATCCACCAGGAACCAGCACATTTCCCAACAAGGTTTGGTGCCACAGGAAGGATATAAGATCATCTGCCTAAGCAGAATGGCTGATTTATCTGCATTCCCTTTCCTGATAAAGGCCTGGCTGTGGGCTCACCAGGCGGAGGAGGCAATACTGAAATAGCTTCTTTTCTTATACTTCACGTGGGAATTATTATTATTATGCCTCTCTTGAATCCCCCCTCTGCTGCCAGCACAGGAAAAACCCCCACGGTGCCACCATCAGCAGCACTGCCACCAGGCAAAATGGGACCGTGTCCCCTGGCACTGCAGCCAGGCCCCTGGCACCATGGGCTTCCCTCTTCCACCCACACACGGTGGGAACATCCTCCCAGGCACCTGCAGTGGCACAGGCAGAGCCGTGGATCTGAGCATCTCCTCCTGCCTTGCACCTGCCGGCTGCCACGAAGGGTGAAACGTGTCCCTGCAGGGAGAAAACTCCCAGCACGCCACCAGCCCGTGGACCTTTGCTCCAAAATGTTTGTTTATGACTACTCACAGCTATCCCAGTGCCAGCTGGGGACCGGTGTCCGCTGTCCCTGTGGCCTTGGCAGCCACTGGCTCACCGGTGCCCGGTGGCAAAGCCCCAGGCTGCAAGAGCACCATGGTTCTTGGAGACTTCTATCCTAAGAATGCAAAGGAGAAATGGGTCCAGTTCCAGCCCACCCATGGCCATTCTCCTCCTGGCAGCTCTGGGGAAGTGACAGGGCTGGTGGCTCCCATTAGCAAGGTGAAGGCTGGGGAGAAAAAACGAGTATTGATCATCCCTGCGAGGCCAGCCAAGAGTCACGCACAGCCCACGGCTGCAATCGATAGTGCCGGGGAGGCATTTGCTCTCACTGAGGTTTTTGTGTCCGTCTGGGGCTCCAGGAGGAAGCCTGTGCTGTGCCAGCATCCAGCATGGCTCCTGCACAGCTCCATCGTCCACGATGCACCCTCTGCCGAGCTCTCTGAGCCGGTATCTCCATCCATAGGAAGCTCGAGGGTAGGGATGCTCGTACGTGCATGGCAGGGGTGAGAAGGGGAAGCAGCCATCCCACCTCTGGAGCCTCTCCAGCCCCTCAGTTTCCACTCTGGTGGCATGGAGACAGCCCCAAGGATTCTCTGCCTGGCAGGGCTTCCTCTCTCAGAGCCCTGCGGGCTCCCATCTCGGCAGGGATGCTATGTGCACACAGCCTCCCCTCAGAGCTATGTTCCTGTCCTTTTCCTCATCCCCAGGGCTGACTGTCCTGGTGTTTCATGGGGCGCCCAGCCTTGGGGCAACCGGAGGAACAGGCTGAAAATTGGAGATTTCCGTCCCTCCAGAGAAGGATGTCGGCGGAGGATGAAGGCAGAACTACACTTCCCAGAGTGCTCCTGGCACTGCCGGGGGAAAGGCTGAGGGACCCAGACACCAGCTCCTCCCTGCTCCTATATTATTCTCCTTCTTGTTTATTTGTGGGTTTTCTGCACTTAACTGTCTGCCTCATCCACTTAATTGGGGGATTATTGCCACTACCTGCCCGCCCGCCAGAGCCCAACTCATTACTGGGGTTTATTTATTAGCAGCGAGGCAGCAGAAACGCACCCTGCAGCTCCCTCTTCTCCTCCTCTGGCACAGGCAGCTGGAGGCGATGGAGGAAAGCGAGCAGGAACCAGGATGGGGCCAGTGACAGCGGCCACAGTTTGGCCAGGGCCAGGTCAAAGCCATCCTCTGCCACGCATGGAGGCATCGCAGCAGCCTCCTGCAGCGTCTGGCATCAGCCTGGGACACCGCTGCTCTTGGCAAAGCACAGAAAGAGGACCAAAAGCCTGGCTGCTCCTTAAAAGTGTTCCCTGAGCTCGGGAAAGGTCAGCCGCACAGCGCTGTCCTTCTGCTCGTAGCAAGGGACCCCTCTGCTCGGCACAGTGGCAGCTGAGTGACAGCCGTGTGGCAGGGCGATGCCGCTGCCCCCTGAGCCCAGGAGGAGCCAGCAGCGCCCCACGGCTCCTCTCCAAACCGCTGCTCCCATTTCCAGGCGGGAGAATCTAGGAGAAATGTGGGACAGCAGGAGAGAGCTGCATATTGAGCGCTTTGATAAATAAAACATGTCGAGAAGGCAATCAGAGCTGCCCACTTGGCTGCAGCAGCTCCGTCTGCGGCGGCCGCATGGGGGGAATTCACAAGCGGTGCCACCCCGGCCGTCAGGCCGCCAGCCCCGGCGCTGCTCCTCTGCCCACATCGAAGTTTTGCTGCCTCAGCACCGAGGGGGATTGATTTATTCATCAGCCTCTCCATCCCGCAGCAGCCCTGCAAGAAGGAGTGGTGCAGTGAGCTGCTGCGTGATGTGACGAGCAGCACGGCGGGAGCAGGGAGGGATAACCGGAGGTGGCTCCCGGCTGACCCGCGTCTGACCCTGCCGTGATGCCTGGTGGAGGAAGAATTCGACAGGGTGGGAGATGCGAGCAGCAAACTCCCCTGTGGCAGTGGTTCTGAGCCCTCCTCGGGCACTGAGACACAGCTGTCTTGCACCCCCTTTTCAGGAGGGAGAGGCAGGACCCCTCTGTTCAAAGAGCAGCCTGAGACCCCAATGCTCAAACAGATTGCAAAGACAAGTTGCAACACAAGGAGCCCACCCCAGAAAACACCAGCTCCAGAGCATCTCCAGGGCTTGGTGGGAGCTGTTCTGAGCACCCACAAACCCAAATCAAAAGTTAGGAGGAAAAAGGGCCTCACCTGCCTGCCAGGAACACAAGGGCAGTGGCCTCTGGAGAGGGATTGGGCAGGGGAGGATGAGTTCCAGCCCCTCAGGCCAGCAGGGATCTTGCCGTCCTCTTGACCATGCTCTGCACCAATCCCTGAACCGGAGTTATGGCTTCTTAAAACCTCTGTGGACAAGTTCTTGCTCTTCTCACACTCCCTCCTTCTGCTGTTCCCTACCCCATATAGCAGTGCACGACCAGCCTACCCATATCCCCATCCCGGAGCTCTGCAGTGCCCAGAGCATCCCCTGCTCCAGCCTCTCCACCTCCTCTGCTCCCCCCTGGCTTTTCTGTGAGCTCGGCAGGCTCCAGAGGGCTCATGGCTCTTTGTCACCCCCATCCTCAGGACACCTTGCAAGAGAACCTGGGCAAGGGCTTTGTGCAACAGGGATCTTTGGTTTGGGGAGCACTGCTGGCACCCTGAGACACCCAGAGATGCCCTGTCTAGTGACCCCTCCTCTGGGGGCGTTGGCAGTGCCATGGGAGAGGAATCACCAATTCGGGGGGGAGAGAAGCACTGGAGGCTGTGGGGAGAGAGCAAATATTGGAAGGAATTGCTGGATGGGGGAAACTGGCAGGTCCAAGGGGTCCAGAGGGATGGCCAGGAAGTGGGGGGAATTGCTGGGTACCGGAGAAACGGGTGGCCAAGAAATGGGGGTACTGGAAGACATGGCCACGAGCTGGGGGTGGCTGTTATGGCACTGGAGGTGCAACTGTAGGCACAAGTGGTACTGGGGGTGATGCCGGGTGATGGGGAGCATAGCCAGGCTGCAGGGGGCGGATGGTTGAATAGCAGGGGGCTGTCTCGGTACCGGGGCAGCAATTACCGGGTAGCAGAGGGGACCCGCCCGGTACCGGAGCGGAAGGCCGGGCCGGGGGCTGCCGCCCGGGGCGCGGGGCGGGCCGGAGGCGGGCACGGAGGCGGCCCCGCCCGGGAGGCCGTGCGGCGGAGGGGGAGCCAGCACCGGGCCCCCCCTGTACCGCTACGGCTCCCGCCTCCCTTCCGGCGGCGGCTCCTTCCCTGCGCCGGGTGTGGACGGGGCGCACCGGAGCCGCGCCGAGCCAGCCAGGTGGGTGCGGGACCGGGCCGGGCCGTGGCGGGCCCGCCGTGCCGCAGAGCCCGGGGGGGCCGGGCACGGGCGCGGGGATCGGCCCGCCGAGCCTCCCGGGGCCGCCGGCTTATATAACGGGGCGGCGGCCGGGAGCGGCGGGATGCGGCATGCGGGCGGGATGCGGGGAAGGATGCAGGTGATGCGCGGTGTGGGGAAGGATGCAGGTGATGCGGGGTGCGGGTGCAAGATGCAGGGCTGAGCGGCGCGCCCCCGGACTGCCCACCGGCAGGACTGGGGAGGGAGGACACGCGGATGTGCAGGGGATGGCAGGAGAAGGGCTCTCACCCCCGGACCGGGCTTTAGATCCCCTTTAAATGCGGGGGGGGCTTCGCAGAGCGGGGCTGTGGGCAGGGAGAGGATACGACCTGATCCCACCATCACCCCCTGCCTGCAGCCGGGAGGCTCCGTGCGCCTTTCTACTGTGGCGAGCTCCTGGTACCTGCCGGGCTCTTCCCATGCCTCCCCATCTCTGGCTCCCTCCTCTACCCTGCTCCCCACTACTAAGTCCAACCACTCATGGAGCATTCCAGCTGCACCATCCCCGGTACCCTGTGCCCTCTGCACTGTGCCTACAAGGCGCCTCCTAAGCCCCACACTCCGGCCCCTCTCCCCGCCGTGCCCCCGGCGCCACGGCTGCAGCACACGGGCAGGTGGCTGCCGTGATCCAGGCCTTGGCAGCACGCGGTGGCACTGCCACCCGCATGGCACGAGCGTGACCGGGCAGCCACTGCCCGAGGCTGGCAGTGCAGTGAGTCAGAGCAGCGAAGCAGGGCTGGCACCGTCACTCAGAGCAGGGCTCAGGGCTTCTCCTTGCAACCAGCTGGGCTCCACGGTGGTGGCAGCTGCTGGCCAGGACTGGTGAAGGAACTGGAGTGATTTGAGTCAAGCTGAGGTGCTGGGTTTGGCAAAAAGAGGATGAGGAAGGATAGGCCAGGCTTAGGGTGCAGAGAAGTGTCCTCCCTGCCAAACCTGCCCTCGTGCCTCTGAGGCTGCAGGACCCCAAGGGTTGTCAGGACAGGCACCAGTATGGAAACAAAGGAGCTCAGTACCCATCCAGTAGCACTGCTCACAGTGTCTGACCCCCACCCTCCTGGGGAAACTGGAGACAGCTCAGCTGAGACAAACTGGCACAGAAAAATGTCTCAAAGTCTCATTTGGCTGTGGGCCGAATGTTTGTTTCTTCGATTGCCTCGCATGATGACATTAGTATTGAAATGACCCCGAGCAGACAGAGCTCTGAACACCTCAAAGCACTGGAGGATGACTGTGGTTCACACCTTGGCTCTTCCCTGGGTTTCTGCAGAGGCTGCTGCCAGGCACAGCCCACCAGGCCAATATCAGGAGCCAAGGGCAGCTGGGTTGAGTTGCCCAGCCTGGTTTATGCTGTGGAGATGAGAAGTCCCAGAAGAGGTCCAATCCTCTGGAAAAATCCTCTGGGGAAGGGGCAGCGATCGCTGGCAGTGTGGCACATCTCTGTTCCTACCACTGGGCACCAATGTGCCCCCATGGCCTGGAGCTCGGGAGATCTGGTATGGCAGGAGAGCATGGTCACTGCAGCCCAGGCTGCTGCCCCTCCCAGCGGCACCGAGCCCAAGCCCTTGGGCACCACAAACTGCCCCAACAGCCAGGGATGGACCCAGAGGACCTTCCCCATGGCCAGAGGATGGCTGCTCTCATCCACAGCCTCTCTGTGGTCCTGGCCAGGCCTTCCCATTTGTTCTTATGCCAACATCATCCTCGAGTTTAAATGATCCTTCTCCCTCCCCCGTGTTTATTCACCGGGTGTATTTATAGAGAGCAATCAGGCCTGCTCAGCCAGGGTAAACAAGCTGCGCTCCTGCGGGCTGCTCTCGCGTGAGCGTTCTCTGCTCACTCGTCCCAGGAGCTTTCCCCTCCACCTCTCCTGGTCCCACAGAGCCTTCCTGGCTGCAGACACCTGGACCATCTGCCTTGTCCAGCTGTGGGCTCTCCAGGCTGTCTCCAGGCTCACTAGGTCACCCAGTGCGTTGCCAGGAGCCACTGTCACCTTTGCCGTGTTGTTCTGCACCACAGGTCCCTGCTCCTCCTGCACACAGCCAGGCCAGCAGGTCCATCCCTCCCTAACTGGTGTCACCAGCCCCTGCTGTGACACTCACCAGAGGCTCAGAAACATTGATCATCTCAGTCAAATCGCAGAGCCCTCCAATGGTGTGACCCAGACCTGCCCCAGTCTGAGGCAACAGGAATTGTGCAAGAGGCATTGAGATGTTTGAGGCTGAGGATCTGCTTTTTGAAGGCAAGGCAGGCCAGCTCAGGTACAGACCTCAACTGGGGAATGCCTCTGGGGGCTGCCTGGTGTGGTGTGGCTCCCTCAGCCCTTTGCATCCCTTCATGAGAGCCAGGACAGCACACTGCCAGCACAGACTTTGCCCAAACATTGTGACTCTGAACCTTCCTTCTCACCTGCTGCCCAGACAGGAAACTGGTGCCAGACCCAAGGCATGTCCCAGGATCATCTGCCTTAGGCAGGGGAAATGCTTTGAGATGTGCCCTGGGCTTCTCAGCCCATACACCTCCCTGCTCACCCTTCTCCTTCCCCAGCTCACTCTCCTCACAAATATTTGGACAAGCTCAGCTATTCAAGCAGTGTGCTGAGAGCTGGATGTGCCAAAGCAGAAGAGCTGTAGACTCACTAATGTCTCATCTTGAGCATGAAGTTTTCCCTGGATACTGTGTCTCGTGTCCAGACGGGATCAAAACATCCCTGCCAGCACCTGGGGGCACTGCTGTCCCTGCAGCTGGGGGAGTTCTGGCACCACCACCCTGCTCTGCTGTTCCCTGTTCTCTGCTTTGGCTGTGGTTGGTGTCTGGCTGCCTGGACAGACAGACAGACTGAACTAGTGCAGCTGTCCAGGTGAGATGCATTTTCATGGTACTGGCAGGCTCTGCTCATTGCAAAGGAGAAAAAAAACCTCTTTGGTCTGGCTGAAATTAAAAAAAAGAAAAAAAACAAAACCGCAGGAATTGGAGCAGCACCCCTCAGGACTCTAAACATCCTCTCAGGTACCTGAGCAGGGTGTTCCTGCTCTTCCCACCCTCTGGGATTTCAGCAAATAAATATCTGCTGGTTTGGTCCCCGGGCCGTGGCCAGCAGAGCCAAACTGATGCTGTCCCAGCCCAGCTGTCTCCTTGGCACTGTCTGGAAACCAGACGGCCCCAGGCACAAATCCCTGCAGCTCTCTGCAGTCCGTCTCACCCTGCTCCACAGCCTTCCCACATCCCAAAGGAGGCACTGGTTGTCCCCAGCAAAGGTCACCTTCACGCTGCTGCTGAGCCCTTTCCAATCTGAGCTCTTAGCACTGCATTTCCCGGGGCACCAGTCACCATTCTGGGGTCTCCTCGGAGATTCCACTGGGAACCCTTTACCTCTTTCCCACAGCCAACATCCCCAAACCCTTTTCCCAGGGGCTGTAAGTGTCTCCTGCTCCCGGGGTTGGAATGAGGCATCCCTGCTCTGTAAAGCTTTTAAAAATGCAGGCTCCATCCATCCCAGCCCCTGCTCCTCCACAGCGTCGGTGTTTGCCTGTGTTTCCCCTGGCTCCCCTGGGTCATCTATTTATCTCCAATTTGCCAAAGCCTCCCTCCTTCCCCAGGGTGGAGAAAAAGCCTTTGCTTGAAGTCAGGATGAAATTGTAACTTCCCCAGGAACCCGCTCCTCTAGTTGTAGAGGAGAAATCATGCTCGTGACACATCATGGTGACACGAGCCACACCACAGGGACAGCCCACCCCAGAAACTGCCAGTGTGGCACCCAGGCCCCTGCACAGCCCCTGCCCAGCATTCTCTGCATCTCCCCAAGCATCACAGGGGGATTTCAAGGACATTTAGGAAGGGATGAGATCCCCAGACAGAAGTTTCCTGAGGTCCAGCAGGAGGGGGGAGCCCAGAGTGGCATCAGGCTTCCTCCAGTTGCTGAGCCTGAGCAAGGACTTTTGTTTGGTAGCTTATTTTAACTTGCCATTATGTTCTCCAAAGAAGAAATTCATCATATGCAAGCTAAGGAAGGCAGAGTTAATGTGAAATTTTAAAACCCTTGAAGAGTTGAGAGCCCTCTAAATTTTTAATGAAGGCATCCAAACTGCCGGATACCTGCAGAGATGGCCAGGAGTCCTCTGCCAGCAGCAGAGTGGGTACCCCTGATCCAGGAGAGGACCAAAGACACTGATGAACCACCACCTCCTGCAGCCTGTCACCCTGGGCTCCCACCTGCAGGGAGATGGTGGCTCTTGGCAGCAGCTTGCTCCCATCTTTGGAGGTCGGGATGCGGGATGTACACAGACCCACCCAGGTGGAGGAGAGGGCAGCAAGCAGTGGCGTGCTCTGCCTGTCACCCAGATTCCCTTTGTCAATGGCACCTGGTCCTGTGGCCCCTCCAAGGCACTCATCCTCTTGCTGTTGGTGTCTCTCCAGGCCCTGCTCTCCCTGCGATGCCCAGCCACCCCCACGAGGTCCTTGTCCCCCTGCGTTAGGTGCTGAAGCAGACACCTGGTGCTGCACACACCAAGGTAGGCAGCGCCGTGGCTCCTGGGGGATTGGGGGGCCCTTTCCCTCCCCATGCTATGGGGGGCACAGCCGTGGGATGGATGGGGAGGCTCAGAGGTACCACCTGGGGCTGCCTCAGTGGAGCCAGTCAGGTCACCCAAAATGGGGGGGGGGGGGGGAGTGTTTCCTCTGAGGGACACTTTGATACCGGGCAAGAGGCATCTGAAGCAGCTCAGGATCAGGCAAAGGCCACAGGAGTGAGGACCAGCTCAGGCCCTCAGCAGATGCTGGGCACAGTCCCACCTGGAGACCATGGCAAGTGATGGTGACTGTGGAGATGGCACAAGGCCAGGAGTTTTTTTCTTCCTTCTATTTTTTTTTTCCCTTTGAAAGCCCCCAGATGGGAAAGGTACGAGCCAAACCCCACTGAAAGCAGCCAAGAATGAATTTTCTGGCCCAAGCCCCAGCAGCTCTTGGAGCAGCACCGTGCCTGTCCGGCGTCACGCCGTGGCAGAAACCCCAGGCACAGGCAGGCTGGGAGAAGTCTCAGCTGGGTTGGGCAGCAAGCCCCACACCCATCCCTGCTGCAGAGATCTCACCCCTCCCCACCTCCCCAGCCAGGGCAGCTCATCCTGCTCCCAGTGAGCTGCAGCTTGGCTGGAGCCCAGGCACCCAGATGTCTCCCCCACACTGCCATGGAGCCCCCCACCATGCAGCCATCTGCTGCCATTGAGAACAGGGTATTCCTGGTGTTGCTCCCCTTATCCAGCTCTGCTGCCCAGGCCATGGGGCATCTGAGCTCCCAAACCCCCTCTCTCATGGGATACAATGAGCCTTTTTCCCCACAGAAGGCAGATGCTCTCCCAGAGCCAGGCTGGGAGTTTGGGTCAAGCATCCCTGCTCCTCACTTCCTCCCACTCCCCAGCACTGGTGGTACAGAGAGGAGTTAAAGCACCCCAGTCTCTGTCCTCAACTCAGGTGCCCCAAAGAGCTTACAGGGTCTTTGTGAAACCAACATTATATCAACATGAGGCTGAACCCCAGGGGAGCAGTGCTCAGGGTGTTTTGGTTGGAGAGGGGACAGGCAGGGGCTGCCATTGCCCTGCCATCACCTGAATGCCCAGCCGTGAGCCAATCATGCCCTTGTCCTTCATGTCTTTTTTCTGTCAGTGAGATGAGGGTGGGTATAACCTCTCTGAAGCTTTCTGTGGGGAATAGGTGCCCAAATCCCATCCTGACATGGAGCCAGGAGATGATCCTTGTGCATCCACTACCCACACAGTGCTGACCACCTCAATCACTGGTGCCTGCACAGGCCCTGTCAGTTTGGGGAGGATGGAAAACAGCGTGTGCACAGGGTGGGGCGATGGGGAGGCAGCACAGGGGCTATGGGGGGCTTTTGTCTGCTTCCCAAGCAGTGCCTGGTGTGCTGCGCCCAGCTCGGCTCCGCACCGGCCCCTGCAGAGCTGCGCGGGTGTGCGTGCCTGCCATAAATATTGATGGGGTGGACTCGGCGCAAGTGTGCCCTTGTCGAGGCGATTGGGATGTAAATGCTGTACCTGCTGTGTGGGCAGGGCAGCGCGGCAGAGGTGAGAGCACCGAGGCTGAACGCAGTTTCACAGGGAGGTGGGATCCATCCTATATAGGGTGGGGGGTGGGAAGCGGCCAAGTGAGCAAGCCCAGGGGTCATAAACCTGTTTGGGGAACTAGCCAGACCTGCAGCGAGCCAGCACGGCTCCCACAGCCTGTCCCTGAGCAGCCACACCAGGACAAACAGCGAGGGGCTGCAGTGCCTCTGTTTAGTAATGCATGGCACAGAGGCACTGGACACACGCTGCGAGTCGGGAGCTGCGGGGATGAGGAGTCACCACTGCAGCACTCGAGTGGCAGGGTCTATCCTGGCGTCCCCCTGGCACTCACAGGTCCATCCTGGTGTGCCCCAGCACTCGTGGGATGTGGACTCGTCGGTGTTCTGGGTGGCTCTGAGATTGGGATTGGGTGAGCAGAGCTCCACATCACAGGGCACAGAGCAGTGGTGGCAAAGCCAAGGTGCTCGGTCACACCACAGCTGACATCCAGGCCACTCTTCTTAGCTGGAGCCTGAAGCTGAGTCCTCATCCCCTTGGATGGTCTTCTTGGGAGATTCAGCCCCTCCATCACTCTGTGACACAGATGTAGGTGTAGATGGTCATTTTGGGGAGCTCTGGAGGGCTGAGCAGCACTGGGAGCACCCCCTCTCTCTGGTATCCTCCTGGGATGCTGCCATGCTGGGAACAGCTGGAAGCCATGGGCTCAGTCTGCTCCCCACTCACCTCATCCCTCCGTCAGCCGCAGCCTCCCTGGCTCGCACGCTGCTGCCGTGCCTGGGACGAGCAGGTGCGTGATGGGGCCCCGCAGGCACCAGTTCACAGCCAGCTCCTGTGGTGGCCCCCCCAGGGACGTCCCTCATTGCGTGCAGTTCCGTGATCCGGCCCCACCGACCATCTGCTGTGGCAGCTCCCTGCCACCCTCTCGCTCCCCAGGCACGGAGCAGGGCAGGGATGAGCTGGGGGTGCCCAGTGCACCCCCTGCCCCATGAGGAGAGGGCACACAGGTCAGCCAGAGTGACAGTGACAGGGCTGTGGTAGCAATGCAGGTGGTGGGTGTAAATGTAGTGGTGCAGGAGAGGAGGAAGAGCTGCAGCATCGGCCCAGAGCCTCTCTGGCTGAGAGGGTGCACAGGGTGGGCAGCAGGATCCCCCCCCAGCCAGCCAGCAAAGCTCAGAGCAAGGGAGATCCTCAGGGCTCAGGGCCAGCAGAAGTTAACCCATAATGGTGGGGTTTGCCTGTTTGCTCTGTCCCTCTCTGGTGACCTCAGGGGGACTCGCCATGGTGCTGCTCCCACAGTTGGGAGCATCATGGTGGAGCTGGGGTTAAGCTATGGCAGGAGCCCACCTCCTTCCCCACCCACCCCAGGGCTCCTGGTGAGTGCTGGACAAGCAATGAGACCACACACATGCATGTGATAATGGGTGAGTGGGTGCTTGGGTCTCCCTCACATGTGCTGGGGGGGTCTGTGACTTGCTGCAGGGGCAGAGTGGTGGCCACAGCATCCCCTGGGGCTGGACATGAGTGGCTCTGAGCACCACAGACTCGCCTCACCCTGAGCACAGCATGAGGGAGTGACCTCGAGTCCCCCTTGTCCCTGAGCAGTCTGTGCTCAGCCATGAGCTGGAGGGTCTGTCTCCAGACTGATTCTGCAGCACGGCTGGTGCCTGTCCCTGTCCCTGCCCCTGCCGGGTGCCAGCCCCAAGGGACCAGAGCTGCTCTTCAGAGGCTGCAGCTGCTGCATGTTTCGTGCTGCCTCTTCCTCTTCTCCTCGCTGCTGTTTTTGTTTTGTTTAAGAGGCTGGGTTACGAATTTTAAACAGGCTCCTGAAAAACCCAATTACCTCCAGAAGACAACCTGATAAAAGCTGCCTAAGTGGCACTGTGGAAATCGACTTGTGCAGCAGCTGAGGGAAAACCAACATAACAAAGCCTTTGGAAATGGAGTTAACCACTTTTAATCCCTCAGTGCAATGAGAAGGACCAATAATTATTTTCTGCAAAGATGTTAGGGGGCGGATAAGTGAAATAACTGCCCTGTGCTAATGGGTGGCAGCAGCCTGGGCTGGCAGTGCTGCAGGGATGGGTGCAGCTATTCCCTCTGCCTGGGAGCTTTGCAAGGTCCCACAGAGGCTGTGACCTTGCAGGGTCCCCATCTGGCTGTTGGGGGACAATGGGGGTGATGCCAGCAGGCAGGTGCCACTCAGGCGTTGCTGACAGCGGATGCTGTGGCCAGTGTGGTGGCAACAGCCAGCTCCATTCCCTTTCCCTGGGCACCAGCATGGACTGGCACAGAACTGCCAAGGCCCTGGCACCTGTGCTAACTCCACGGAGGCGACTTGCAGGGCTTGGCGGTGCTGAGAGCTTCCTCCTCCATTTGGCTATGGTGCTGCTACCCCAGCCCCAATCATCTCTCCCCATCCCTTCCCTTCCTGCCTCCCCCAGCAGCTCCAGGCAGCCACCCAGCAGGTGACACTGCCCAGGGTGATGCCATGGAACAGCCGGGCCTAAGAACTGCCCGCACTGGGCACAAGCAGCAGGAGCATCCCCCAAACACCATCCAGAGCTAGCTCAGCTCTTGGACTGTGGGGATCCCCTGGATCCGTCCCTGTCCCAGGGGCAGGGGTGTCCGCAGGGGTGTGTAGGGCAGCAGGCAATGTCCAGGGCTGGTGACAAGCCCTTGGCTGCTCTTCCCTTGGGAGCACGGCCAGCAGGGCAGGGTTGGGTGCCCGCCAGCCCGGCGGCTGCGGTCGCGCTGCTGGCACCGGCATCTGGAGTGCTGGGGCGGGCAGCCTCAGCTCACACGAGCCTCGTGCTTCCCGCAGCAGCAGGGACGGGGGCTGCTTCGCCCACCTCCCCCTGGCCACCCCGCACCCCACGTGGGGACAGTGCTTAGGGACAGTACTCCAGGACACTGACTCCCAAGAAAGGCAAGCCCGACTTAGTACTGGGCACTGGCACAAAGGGATGTCCCTGCCAGTTTGGCCTCAGCTCCTACTGGGAGCAGTCCTCGGGCACACTGGGATCTACTGGAGGAGGATGTGCTTAATGAGCCGAGGCATCTCCAAAGATTGAAAGACTCAAGGACCCATCCCAGGAACAAAAGGAGGCGTTTGTCAGGCGCTGAGAGACGGGCTCGTTAATTCCTCCTGGCTGTCACACTTATCTGTAATGAATTTGTGCTCCGCTGTATTATTTTTAATACAATAGGAGCGGTGCCGCCCGCCCACCGCCCGGCTGCCGGGAGCGCTGACGTCAACGCCCGGAGCAGGGCTGCCGCAGGACGGACGGACGGACGGACAGACGGACGGGCCAAGCACAGGCCTGTCTTGCCACCCACATGCCCGTCCCACCAGCTGCCAGCAGTCAGAGCGGAGCTGGGCACGAGGGCAGGAGGCTTTTTTACCTTGGAGGTGGAAAAAGGAGTTGTTGGCCAGTGCCAGGCTGAGGGCTTGGGGCTGGTGGAGATGGGTTGCGCCGGGGGTTATTTTTGGGAGCAGTGAGAGCGGGTGACCAAGAGGGACAAGTCTCTGATGTGCTGTCCCTGTGCTGAGAGTTGTCCGTGGCAGCGGCCGTGCGCTGAGGCAGGAGCTGGCAGCGGGTGAACACACATAGATCTATCTGTCAGTGCTGCATCCTTGAGGAGGTGGCACTTGCGAGCCAGTTTTGGCCTCCCCGGGCTGCGAGATGTCCCCCCACTCCTGCCCCACATCCTGCATTGCTCCTAGGCTTCCCACAGCAGCCCCAGCAGCGCCCAGCAGCACCGGCAGCATTTCCGCAGCCCAAGGGGTTTGTGGGGGCAGCTGCAGCCTGTCCCAGCTCCCTACAGCCTCCCACGTTTTGGGGGGGACATCCCTGAAAGGACCCCGCGCCCAGACCCTCTCCAGCACCCTTCTGGGCCTCCTCAGACTGCTGCTCCAGAGCCTCACTATTAAACACCAGCTATCCCAAAGCCCGGCTCCAAGCACCACTAATGTGATTTGCACAGGGCTCATCTTGTCTGTAAGATCCCAGGGCTGGATTAATTAGGAGGCACGAGCTGCCGCTCTGAGGGGCACACACCGTCCCTGTGAATTGGGACAAGGGTGGGGGACCTGGGGAGTCCTGTCTCGCACTGCAGGGGAGGGGCACAGGAGACACTGCAGGGGCCCGTCTCCCTTCGAGCAGGTGCAGGGGGGCAGGCAGGGTGGTCCGCCCCGTTTCCTGCGCGGGAACCCTTCGCTGAAGGGGGTCCTGAGCTCCGTGGGCATCATAACCTCGATGCCACCGCAAACCCCCTCTGGCATCCCCTCCTTGAGTCCCCCACAGCCCCCCTGGGAGCCACGCTGGGGGAACAGCACCAAAAATCCAAAGCTAGGGCCTCCGAGCGGCAGCTGTTGGCGGAGGGGGGAGGGAGGGTGAGATGATTTATCAGGGACTTTAATTAAACTCCCGCAGCCGCCCCGCGCCGCTGCAGAGGGGGCCGGGGTGCTGCGGGTCGGGGGCCCGGGTGAGGGAGCCGGGCGGGTGCGGGACTGCGGGCACCTCTGGCTGATTAATGCCTCGTTTCGCCCGTTAATTGCTGCGGCGGTGAATCATTAACCCCGCGCAGGAGGCGCTTGCCCCGTCCCTCCGCTGCGGGAGCGCGGGGCGGTGTCCGGGGGGGCACCTGGTGAGCGGTGCGGGGCTCCCCGGGACGTTTCCCGGGGGGTCGTGCGGCGTTTCCCGGGAGGGGTCCCGCAGCCCGCCGCCCCCGCGGAGGCCGGTCCGCGCGGTGGCGGGGGGTGTTGCTCCGGGCGGGCCCACGCGTGCCGCCGGGGGCGGGAGAGGGCCGGGCCGCGGCGGGGCGGG
>JACBWW010000029.1:3504006-3563975 GCA_020086605.1 Lanius collurio | reverse complement strand
CCCCCCCACACACGCTGTCGCGGGGTGCCCCGGGGCTGGCAGCAACAAACTTCCTGGGGTCACAGCTCGTACAGCCCCCTCAGCCCCCGTGGGGTTCCGGGGAGCCGGGGTGGGGGTGCCCGCGGGGCTGCGGCACCCACCGGGCACGTACATACACACACACACGCTGCAAGCTGCACCCCCAGGCTCCGAGCACAGCCTGCAGCACCCCACTCACACAAGGCACGTGGGGGGCACGGGCACCCCCACGGGCACCCCCCCTCGCACCCTCCGCCTGTAATCCCCCGCACGCACACACACACAGAGCACACAAGCAGCCTGCAACACCCCCACACGTACACACGCGCGACACAGCCTGCAAATTTGTGCGCACAGCCCCCCGTGCAGCCTGCAAACCCGCGGTCCTGGAGAGCCAGCCCCCCCACAGGCGGCTGGCACGGCCTGCAGCACCCCCCCAGTGTGCAAACACACGCACACCCGCAGCACAAACACCCAGCACACAGGCACAGCCCGCGAACCTGCTTGCACACACATCTGCAGAGCCCGCTCACCCCAAAACTCGCACACGCACACTCTCGAAGCTTGCAAACAGGCTGCAAACCCGCACATCGCGGGGGCACACGCCGTCTGCAGCCCCACAAACTTATCCACGCGCGCGTGTGCACGCACCCCCCCATGCAAACACGGCCTGCAGCCACCCGCAAACACACCTCCTGAGCAAACACAGCCTGCACGCAGAGCTCACACACACAGCACGAGCAGGCACGGCGCGCACCCGCTCCGTCCTGCGCAGTCAGTGCCCCTGCACGGTGTCACCCACCCGCATGGATCACACACGCAGTCACAGGCTGCTGCCTGCAACCCCTGCAGCCCCCAAGCACCGCCGCAACCTGCCAACAGCCTCTTCCCCATCCCTCTGCAGAGCACTCGCTGTGCCGGCGCGCACACGGGTCCGGCTGCGCCACGCTGGCACCCCCAGACAAGGTCTGTCATCCCCTCCCACAAAGCAGGGGCGGTGTGGTGGGTCCCCAGCACACCAGCCCCCAGGCAGCACACCAGGGCTCCTGTGGCCACACCAAGGGCGGTGCTGAGGTGGAACATCCCTCTGGAGTCCCTGCCTTGGTGCCTCCACAGGTCCTCAAGGCCAGAAGGGATGTGTAGGGAGGGGGCTGAGGGGAGCAGGCACAGTCACCCTCTGCCTGCAGACCCCAGACGCTCCGTCTGCCCATCCTGGAAGGCATTTGGGCTGAGGACGCAGAGGGTGCAAAGTGCAGCCCCAGAGAGCATTCTATCCCTCACCCTGGGCAGTAGGGGAACCTTGGCATGGTATCCCCATCCCTGTCCTTCTCTGCCTGCACAGGTGGCCAGGTCAGCAAGCCCGGACAGCGGTGGATGAGTGCTGGGCACTGGCCTAGCCACACGCACACACCGGCACCATGGACTTCGTCATGAAGCAAGCGCTGGGTGGTGAGTGGGAGCTGTTCCCTCCTCAGGGTCCCGCCTCCGGGAGCAGCGCTGGCCCAGCACCCCAGGAGCGCAGTGGGAGGGACATGGCAAGGGGACAGAGTCACACAGAGAGCCACCGGCAGTGGGGAGCTGCTGCTGGAGCCCTCCAGGGTTCCAGCGCTGTCAGTGGCTGGCTGGGGAATCCTGGCTGTTCTGCCACTAAGTGGGATTCCCCAGCGGGTCCCCTGGGTGCCGAAGAAGGAGCTGTTGGCATCTCCCCCAGCTGACACTGAACTAGGGCAGAACAGCCAGCTTGTGGCACTCCCCATCCCCACGGCCTCCTAAGCCCGTCTGCAGCCCGCTTCGGCACGGGTGGCCCTGGGGATGTCCCAGGTCCTCCTTGCCAGGGGGCCCTTTGCCCTCCCTGCCGCTGCAGGGGCTTTGGCAGCAGCACCAGGCTGCAGCACCCCTGGGGACAAACCAAGGGTCTTCTTATGCGCAGGGGCCACCAAGGACATGGGGAAGATGCTGGGGGGTGAGGAGGAGAAGGACCCTGATGCGCAGAAGAAGGAGGAGGAGAGGCAGGAGGCCCTGCGCCAGCAGGAGGAGGAGCGGAAAGCCAAGCACGCCCGCATGGAAGCGGAGCGAGAGAAAGTCCGGCAGCAGATCCGTGACAAGGTGGGCACACACCTCCCCTGTGCCCTCCCCTGCCCGAGGCAGCCGGGGTGGGGCTGGGACAGGGAGCCGGCGTGGCCGGGAGGAGGGTGGCCCAAGGCGGTGGCGATAGGCACGGGGCACGGCTCAGGCAGTGCCCACTGCCTGCCCTGCTGAGGGCCTGTGTCCTCCCAGTACGGGCTGAAGAAGAAGGAGGAGAAGGAGGCAGAGGAGAAAGCTGCTCTGGAGCAGCCGTGTGAGGGCAGCCTGACGCGCCCCAAGAAAGCGATCCCGGCAGGCTGTGGGGACGAGGAAGAGGAGGAGGAGGAGAGTATCCTGGACACCGTCCTCAAGTACCTGCCCGGCCCACTGCAGGATATGTTCAAGAAGTAACAGCACCGTCAACCCTGCCATAGGGTGCTGGGGCACGGGCGCCCTCTCCCCTACAACTCCTCCATCAGTTCCCTTGGCCCTGGAGAGGGGGTCCCCACACCCCCTCCCATCCCCTCCTGCCCTGTCCCCCAACCAGACCAAAAGCCCGCCCCGTCCCGTCCAGGCAGGGCCCCCCCACCACGCCAAAGGGGAGCAGCCCTGGCCGGACAGGGCGAACCGGGACCAAATGCACTGATGTAACCTCGCGGCAGGCTAGGGGCACCCAGGCCCTACCGGCCCCCCGGGGTGGCTCCTCGTGCCCCCTGCCCTGCCCCTTCTGTTCTCCCAGGGGACCCCAGTAGGCCTCTGCTCGCCTGCCCTCGTCCCCAACACTGCCATCCCCCTGCCCCGTCCCGCCCTGGGCCAAGCCCAAAGCACAAAGCCAGGCGCCCTGCCCGCAGCTCCCCCATCCCCGGTCGTCGGGCACGGGGGTCCCCCGGGGCTGCCCGGTGTGCCCCTGCATCGGGGGGTCGGAGGGGACCCCTCCTCCCCGCATCTCTGGCCCCATAGTTAAAGCCATATCAGTTAGACTGCAATACTTCAGCACCGGGAGGAGCGGGCGCCGCGCTCCGCCGACCGTGTACAAAGGCACGCGTGGGGCAGGGGCCCCCCTGCCTCGTCCCCGCCGCTCGCTCGTCTGTGTCTTGGCCCCGCTGGCCCCCGTTCTCGCATTAGTGTCTCTGTGCCAGGGTGCGCCCCGTCGCTCCATGCGTCCTCGTGTCCGCTGCTCAGACTCCCACCCCCGAGTCCCCACTGTCCCCGGGGGCCACCCGCGGCGCCCCTCGCCGCGCTGCCGGGGCCCCCACTCTGCCTCCTGCAATAAAGCCAGCGCAGAGCTGAGGGCTGCCGGGCCAGTCCCGGGCTGGGAGTACCCGGCTGCCCCCATCTGACGCTGGACACATGGGTCCCCGGGCCTGGGAAGGGATCCCTGGGCAAGCGCCCCGGGATGTCCCAGGAGCTGCTGCTTGCACCCCAACGGGGGGAGGCAGGGCACACCTTCATCCCGGCCCGTCCCTTGCCGCACCGTGCTCCCCTTTCCCTGTGCTTCCTCAGCCACGGCCTCCAGCCGCTCACCAGGGCCCTCCCGCGAGGTGGTGGGCAGCTCGGGGCCCCACAGTCATGCTGTGACCATCCTGCTCGAACTAGTCTTTGACGAACTAATAAAATAAAGGGATTTGTACATTGCTCCGGCCTCTTCTCATCCGTTGCTTTCCTGGGCCCCCATGTCAGCTCCCTCACGCTGCCAACCTCAGGGCTGAAATCTGGCAGCTCATCACATATGGGCTGGCCCTCAGCCAGGTCTATACAGGTGCATGAAGCAGCCACAGGTGGCTCCCAGAGTCCTGCTCATTCCTGCTGCCTTCCCACTCCACAGGCGTCTGTCCTCTCTGGGGTTGGGGACAAGACAAAAGGGATGTCCCACAGATATGGCATGAGAGTTTCTGCCCCTTCCCCTTCACTCTGGGACTTCCCTCACTAGATGACTGGGGATACCCAGGGGTCCAAGGCTGTTTCTGATGGGTCACAGCCTTCTACCCCTCCAAGAGAGGGGCATGAGGCTGTGAGCATGGGGCACCTCATGCCCTTGCAGCAAGGCAGGGGCCCTAGCAGCACCCAGGCTTTGCAAAGCCCTGGAGGCCTCAGCCTAGTGCCAGCCTCAGTTCTGACTGGTGTGCCATCATTTACCAGCAAACAGCTCAGCTGTTACCCAGGCGGCATCAGCAGAGCAGTCACCCAGAAAAGCTTCTGTCAGAAGGAAACATGAGCGTAGGAAACGGCAGAGATCTCGCAGGCAAAGTCTCCATCGCAGGCAGGCTGTGCCCTATGACCAGGCACGATGGTGCACGTACGGAGAAATCCCCGCAGCCCTCCCTGGGCAGTGGGGACAGGGCAGGGGAAGGGCTCTGCCCGGTGCCGGTGGCCGTGGCATGGAACCAGCAGTGTCCTCCATGTCCCCGCTGTCACCTGTCCACACCGTGGGGACGCAGCGCCCCCTGGTGTGGTCACCGCGCAGGACAGGGGACACGGAAAGCGGGGACAGGCAGCGGGGACAAGGGGGACAACTCTCGACAGACCCCTCTGCCACGGCCTCGCCATGGCCAAGGGAAGCAGGCAGGGGAAGAGAGAGAAGTTCAGCATCCCCCTTTTCCCACTTCAAATAGCCACAGGCACCTTCATTAAGGAAGAAGATTTATCAAAATTAGAAAAAGACACCACAAATATTTTAAAAAGCCCCAGCTGGGGAAACATCTACCAGTTCACAGCCCCTCACCCTCCCCTCATTGCCCCAGCACAGGGAAGGGACATGGGATGTCTGGGAGGGGGAGAGGCAGGCTGTGCTCCCAGAGCTGCCCTTGCCACCAGGCTTTTGGGGACAAGGGGACAGTCACGTAGCTCATCACTGCTGGGGAGCCTGGTCAGAGCAGAGCATCTCCCATGGGAGGCTCCTCAGCAGCCACCTTCAGTGACTGATTTTCTTTGGCCACTTGCCTTTGGAACAAGCCCCCCACGCCCCAGAGAGGAGGCAGCAGCAGGGGGCCCTGCCAGCATCCCCCCATTCTCCCCAGCACACAGCTGCCTGTTTACAAAAGCTCCCAAGAGCAGGACACACCAAGCTAGCCTGAGGTCACAGCCCTGCCAGGCTGGCAAGGAGAGGAGCCAGCTCCTTGCCCCACCAATGCTATCTAAGCTCCCACCCCCGAGAGCAGGCAGGTGTTGCCTCCAAGGGTGCAGCAGCTTCATCAGGAGTCGTTGGGGAGCCCGAAGAGCTTGACAGTGCCAGCCTCCCTGCTGCTGTCATATTTGCCATCTTTGTCATCACAGGCGAAGGCCAGCAGCGGCCTCTTCGGGTGCCAGGCCACTGTGAAGGTGGGGGACTCGCACTGCACCTCCCAGAGCTTCTCTCCTGCATGGAAAAGGAGCCACATCAGCCTGGAGAGCCTCCAGCCCCCTCTGCTGCTCAGCTCCCCAGAGCCAAGCACTGGCTGCTTCTGTCAGCGCAGGGCAGAGGCAGCACAAACGCTGCTCCAGCGCCTTTTAGTCACCCAGTGACAAGGTACAGACATGACAGGCGTGTCTGCCACAGACTGCTGAGGCAGAGGCTCCCCCTTATGGCATTCTGCTCTGCACAGCAAAGCTCTTCTTTAGCAGATGGATTCTCCCTGTGTCTTCCCAGCTCCACCAGCACTGTTCCATCCAATTTCCTCCTTGCTGTTCCCCAGAATAAAACCATTACCTGTCTCCACCTCAGCAATGTCAATGAAGTGATCTTCTGATGCCGAGGCCAGCATCTTCCCATCATGGCTGAAGCTTAGTGTTCGCACAGGCCAGTCGAGCCTGCAGCACAAGAGGGGAGCACACAGTGAGATACTGCCACCACAGACCCCAGAGAGGAGGGGGGAAAACAGCTTTGGGAAAGCTCTACCTACCTGGAGAAGCATCTCACACACACCAGCTCATCCACATCCCAGAGGCTGACCAACGCATCAGCACTGCCCGTGGCAAAGTACTTCCCCATGGGATCGAACTTGATGCAGATGCAGTTGGAAGGATGGGCGTTGATGGACTGGATGGGTTTCAGCTCTGGGTAGCTGTGGAGGTGAAGGGAGAGAGCAGGGAGCAGTGAGAGAAGCACAGGGACAAGAGCAGGACAGGCATGAGGCACACCAGGACTGGAAGCAAACCCAGTCAAGGCAGGAGACACTGAGTGTCCAGTGAATGAGACAAAGCATCGGGGGCCATCTCAGGGAGCTGAGCCCAGCCCAGAACTGTGGCAACCTCCGCTCCAGACAAGCTCATTCCTACCAGAGGGCAGGAGATTGCCAGGATGTGGGATTCAAGTTTCCCAAAAGCAGCAAAGGCACTTGCAAATGACTGCAGCCAGCCCAGCCACCCAGCAGCCACGGGCACCTGCCTGAGGATGTTGATGCAGCCGTTCCCATTGGTGAGGAAGAACATGTTGTTATCGTTGTTCCAGGAGATCTCGTTCACCTCAAACTTGAATTGTTCCTCAGCTTTGGAGCGATGTGTCTTGGCATCAATGAAGGTGACCACGTCATCCTTGTTCCCCACGGCGATGGTCTGTCCGTCAGGGCTCCAGCAGATGTTGATGTTCTCACCTGAAGGGACAGAAACACAGCAGGTCCCACTTCCACTCCAAACCATTCCCAAATGGGAAAGACTGCCAGTTCCTCAGTCTAACACACAAACCAGTAGCTATCCAGCAAAATCATATTTAGGAGAAGTACAGCTTGAAAACAGTAGGCCACATTCCATGTCAGCCAAGATGGAACCACAGCAATCACCACAAAAGGTCACACCAAAGATTCTCTAAATCCAGTCATCTCTGAGATCCAGAAAAAGGGGAAGCCAACAATAAATGCCTTTGAATTAAGGTAAGAACATGGTGGGTTGCTGTTACACCTTACAATGCCAGTCCCAGCCCCAACAACTTAAAACTGGACATTTCCAAGAGCAGAGATGGTATCTGGGTTAAGCAGCACAAGAATTCAAATAATTGTTTTTCAGAATCCACACAAACTTTATTTCCACCACTGCTCTCTGTAAACATGCTTTTCCCCAGACTCCAGCCTCACAGCATACTGACTCCAGAGACAAGTACACAGGATATTTTAACAGCCAGCACCATATTTCAGTAGTTTCTCCAGTCCTGACCCCACAGTAAATCAGCTCTTACATGGTGAGTGCAACACAAAGATAAAGTAGTCAGCAAAGATGTCCCAAACAGAAATAAACCACAGAAAGGGTCCAAAACTCTATGCCACTGCAGATGGGTCCCACACAGCTGAGGTCCAGCCAGGACCCACCTGGGAAGGGACTCACCTTTGGTGTTGACAGTGGCAATGCACTTGGTGGTGCGGACATCCCAGATGCGGATGGTTTTGTCTCCTGACGCTGTGACGAAGAGGTCAGGGTTGCTGGGGTGCCAGCAAAGCTGATCCACGCTGTCCCCGTGGCCCCGGTAGTTGTTCTCTTTCACCTGGAGGGAGAGGGCAGACGACGTGAGGATGTGCCTAGCTCTCTACTCTCAGTCCTGCCCCACATCCCAGCACGCTGCATCCCCGCTGGGATAAATCAGGAGCCGCGCCCGGGGCCCCACCGCCACCCCAGTCACGCTCCCACCCCCGACAGAGAATCCCCGCCCCGTTCCGCGCCAGGCACCAGCTCCATTCCCGGCTCGCAGACCCGGCCTGCGCTGTCCTTGGCGATGCTGCTGTTCCGGCGCACACCGAGTACCCATCCCCAGGCCCGGCACCGACCAGCGGGACACACTCCCGGTTCCAGACACCTGCCCAAGCACTCGCACCCGGGGTGCCTGAGGGCTCCCGTTACCGATCCGCACCACCCCCGCCCGCCCGATGCAGGGGGATCTCACCAGCCGGTCCTTCTCCAGCAGGAAGACGCTGGCGGTCTTGTCGAAGGAGCCGGAGGCGAGGCGGCGGCCGCAACAGCTCCAGGCTACCGAGTGCACCTTGGCGCCGTGCGCCGGGAACTCGCGGCTCCGTGTGTTGGCACGGAACAGCTCCTGCATGGCCTGCACGTAGGGCGACAGCGCCATGGCGGGGCCGCCGCCGCGACCCCCGCGCGCGCCCCGCCCCGCCCCCGCGCCTGACGTTACTTCCGCCGCTTCCCCGCGCCCGGCGCGGCCCCCACAGGCGGGGCGGAGCCGCCGCCCGCTGCCGAGATGGACGACGGTGTGGTCCTCGTCAGCGACTCGGACTCGGAGAGCGGCCGTTCGCCTCCGCACCGGACCTGCCGCTCCCGCCGCTCGCTGCCCGCCCCCGCTGTGAGTCCGGGGCTCCCGCCGGGCGCGGCGCCGCTACCCCACATAAAAATGGCGGCGCTCCCATTGCGGGCGGGGACGGGACCCGTGCACGGACAAGAAGCCTTGGGGCAGTGGAGGGGTGGGCGTGTGTTAACGGGGATCCCTCCGTCCCGTCCCGCCCCGCCTCAGACGCATCCTCGGAGACCTCCCACCCTCTTCCCAGCCGGGGCGGGTCCCCGCGGCCACCTCCTGCCAGCAGAGCCCCGTTCCGCAAGCGTGCCCCTCGCAGGGGTCCCAGCCCCCTTGGCAATGTACCCTTAGAAGGAGCCCGGTACCCACCACGGAGTGTCGCCGCGCCCTCTTTGCACACCGAGGAGGATCCAGCCCTGCAGGACTCATCCCCCGGCGGGGCCCAGCGGCGGGATGCGGTGGGGCGGTTGCCGTCTCTCGCCCCTGTGCCGTTCCTCTGCCCGGTCCGGCTGCGCCGGTGGCTGCGGGGCCGGTGAGGCCGTGCGGCGGCGGTTCCGGGCACGAGGCTCAGCCCCGGGCGGGGGAACGGTCGGTCCGCGGCCCCGCACCGCTGTCCCGGGTCTTGAGGCTGTTGGAGCCCGCTGCGCTTTACTACCTCCTTGGGGTAGGCAGCAGGTGCGAGTCAGGAGGGGTGAATGGATTTAAATTGTCTGCTAAACGCGTTTCCTGATTTGAGGCGCTGAGGGGAATATTTTCCAAAACAGGCGTTGACTCTTCCAGGGCACGCGAAGATCTTGGGGAGTGCTGTGTCCTGCCTGCTGCTGGTGCAGGCTCAGCTGCCTGCCCCTGCTTGCTCCTGCTGCCCCTCGGACCCTGCATTGCCCAGCGAGGCCTGGGTGGGAATCCCCAATGTCTCAGGGCTGCTGCAGTTCCAGTTTGGTACTACAGATCAAAAGGCAGCTTTGTTTCCTGCCACTCCTGTCCTCTAGAGCAGGTGATGTCAGGCCACAGCAGAGATGCTCGCATTTGGATCCTGTGCTGTTCCTGCCAGTGCTTAGGGACATGAGAGCTCCCTGTGCTTCCCTTGCCTTCCCTAGATATGCCAGAAGGACTGGCATTTCCCTGTCATGGGAGGGAGCTGAGCAGGCAGCCAGATCTGCTCTGGGCTGAGGCATGAGGATTTGAGCCCTGAGGGGAGCAGGGAAGAAGAGCTTGGGTCAGGCTCAGGCGAGGCTGTGCTGCCAGGCAAGGCTGAGCCCAGGGCCAGAGGCCCCCTCAGACAGGCACAAGGGTCTTTGCCACGTTTTCTTTTCCTGGGCTGGTGCCCTTTTTCCTCTTGGACTCGGCTACAGTGCCACCATAGCAGAGGCTCCCGACAGGACACTAACACTGCTGCTCTATCCCCACAGGATATCATTGACCTGACATGTGAGGACACAAACACAGACCCTACACCATCGAGCAGCCTCACTATCATCGACCTGACTGAGGACATGTGCAGCCCTTTCCACTCCACCCTTGGTGCTGCCCAGAACCGCAGAAATGTGCCTGTTGCCCCAGGAGCAGACCTGTCCCATCCCCAACTTTGCCCCACCACAGAAGAAGAAATGCAAGCAGTGGCAGAGCTGAGCCCTGCACCAGCATGGCACAGCACCCCTGTGAAGCTCAGTTCCCCCATGGACACAGCAGAAATCATGGAGAACTGGAGCTGCCTCTCTTCTGCCTCTAGCTGCCACAGCTCAGAGCAGGACTACAGCACTACCACCTTTAACAGCGACTTGGACTCAGACATGCTGTCCTTGTCCCCATCCCCCCCCAGCCTGGACAGCAACAGCAGCTGGAGAGCTGATGGCCCAGAGGAACCCCCTCCCCAGCTCTGCCAGGAAAGGAACCTCCCTCCAAGGCTGAGCCCTGCCCCAACCATTCCTATAACACCAGGAAAGGCCCAAAGGCCTTTGCTGGAAACAAGTGACTTCCCACCACCCCAACCAATCCAGCACACCACTCCAGCCAGGACTGAAGCTGACAGCAAGGCCTGGCTGGACAAACTGCACAATTTCAGGAGGAGCGGCGTCCAGCACCTCTTCCTCCCAGGCATAGCACCCAACAGGGAAACACAGCAGGTAAACAGTGTTTGGAGCAGCCCCTGCTCCCCTTGGCCTTTGCCAGGCAGTCAGGGGCTCTGGTTATTGCAGTTCCCTTCATGGTGGGCCCCACATCACAGCTGGGTTCCTCTGTGGTGGGGGAGCTTTTACCCATTGCCTTGTCTTGTACACAGCAGAAACCTGGGCTTATCCCCAGAGGGAAGCTGAGCATGGTACACACCACAATGGAAGAGAACATGCTGGAGGGCACCTTGGACTTCCTGAGTGAGTTTGTCTCCTCCCAGCACTATCCCCCCAAAGAAATCATCTGCCACCTGATCAGACAGATGCTGTTGGACACTCATGAAGGGGAGATCCTGAGGGACATCTACATGCTGCTGCTGAAGATCCAAATGTATGTCTTCCCCTTGTCCTGGTGCCCTGGGGCTGGCTAGGTGCTCCTAGGGGTCAGCCCAGTGTAAGGGTTATTCTCTGTGGTGCTCACCCACAGAACAGGGAGTGATTTCCCCTATAAGCCAGGATAATGCTCCTGCCAACCCAGGCACACCCTGGGCTCTCTGAGGGTGGGTCAGGGACAGCTTATGACACAAGGGAGCCCTTGGGGACAGAAGAGTATGTTTGCCTTGCTCTGAAGCACAGGTCACTTTCTTCACTGCTGTGAAAGAAGAAGTGCCAGCAGTGGCTGGAGCAGCTCCCTTGCCGCCCTCAGGTTTTCCACAGAGAAGTACAACGTTTTATGAAGCCATAGGCCCAGGAAGGAGTCCTGGGCATCTCCATGGAATACAGTCCCTGTCAGGTGCTTCCAAAAAATTATTGTGGTATGGGGATGAGAAGGGATAAGGGCAAAGATGGAGAGGAGAAGGCAGGGGAGGCACCTGAGCACGTGGGGTAGGAGTGGCTGGGGAAGGGCTAAGGGGCTGCCCTGCCTCCAGGCAGGTGGTCAGGCAGTTCAGCACAAATGGACAGAGCTATCCTTGCAGGCTCCATCCAGCCAACGTCATCACTGTGGCATGGGACTGGACACTGGTGAAAATCATCATGGAGAAGCAGGTACTTGGCACCATGTGTGTCATATGGGGCAGGGATCATCCAACACATGCTGCCTGGGATCAAGCGTTGCTCAAGTGCTTTGTGTGGCTGTGCTCTGCAGAGCTGACCAGTCCAACAGTGAGTGCCAGCTGGGAATCCCACCTTTATCCACAGTGCTTCCTTAACCCTCTACACAGTTTTAGGCAGGTTGTCCACTGAAGAAGGCACAGCAACAGATAAACCCTCTCTGGGTCACAACACTAGTGCAATGCCCCTCAGGGCCTTGCCTGACCCAGGAAGCTCCTCCTAGAACTACTCCTCAGTCATGTACATCAGTCCACTCCCAAGACAGCCAAATTCCCTGGTGTTCCTAACCCTAACCCACCAGGCTCATACATTCTCCATCTGCCTCCAGGAGAAGCCCCCCGGCCAGCTCCTCTTCCTGCAGTACGTGGTGCAGACCCTGGAGGATGACCTGCAGCATAATCTGAAGTCACAGCTGCTTCATAAATCCATTGCCAAGAAAGTGCTTTCATGTGACTTGTGCTTCCCCAATGTCAAGTAAGGGACATCTCCTCCTCCTTGTTCTCTAACCAGAAGCTGAAAGGCAGAGGCTCAGGGAACACTTTTTGAGACGCCAGTCAGACTTTCCAAGAAGCAGACCTGGGAGATAGAGGGAAGTGTAGGGCCAACAAGAGGGGCTAGGAAATGATTAACAAAAGCAAACCACCAGATACAATGCAAGGCCTTTCCAGTCACAATACAATGGGGGCTTTTCCCAGGAGTGAGGTCAGATTTGCATTGCTGAGGACTGAGAAGGAGGCAGTCCTGTGGGCAAGTGTACAAGAGAGCTGCTCAACAGAGCTACTTCCCTAACCTGTCCAAGTGGGTGGAACGTTCTCTTCATTCTCAGGGTCTTTCCTCAAGCTCCAAGTGAATCTAGAGGGAAGAACACAGCAAAACGAGGCACATCCCCAATAAAATTCTTGTTTCTGTCCCAGGGAAGTGGTCACGTGGTTGGTGGCAGCAGTTACAGGAGTCGGGTTCTCCCAGCCCCCGGAGCAACTGCAAGAAGCCAGGGCTGAACACAGCTCATCTTCACCAAAGCTGGCCAGCACTTACCAGGCTCAGACAGCTTTCTTTGCCCAAAAGTAAGCTCCAGAATTCCAAACTCACTGCTGGCATTATCATGGACCCACATCAGGCAGAAGCCAGAGTCTCTCTCCCTCTGCCAGTTCAGGGAAGCCAGACTGTACCTGTGACCAGATTTGCTGGTTCTTCTTTGGGTTAGATACAAGACTTGGTGAACAAAAGACTCTCACCTGATTGACACTGAGCCAGTTTCCTTTCTCTTGCCTATAGTATAAGGCTGGAGCTCTTGGCCCACACTCAGGCTGTCCCACTGTTCCAACACTCAGCAGAGCCACTGAGACTTCCTGAGGGTCAATCTGGAGATGAGCTTTGCTTGCAAGAGCATCAGATTCGGAAGCCACCAGGGGACACCAAACCTGGCCCACTGCATTCCCGTGTCCCTCGCTGCACAAGGCTGAACTAGGGGCCATCCCCAAGGCTTAGCTTGGCAAGCTGAGGAGTAGAGTCTCCCTGTGCTGACTGTCCTTCTCATGCAGGGTGATACTCCTGCTCCAGCGGATGTTGTCCGTGGCAGTGGAAGTGGACAGATCTCCCACCTGCAGCTCCCGTAAGATCGCAGATGACATATTCCCCTTCATACTGAATATCCCCCTGAGGAGCCAAAGGTGAGACAAGAGTGTGCAAGGCAACATTTGCCTGTGTGAACTATGGTCTTATTCCCAATTTACATCCAAGTCTGGATGCATAAAGTTCTACAGGGTATAGAAAGACCAGCCAGCAAGAGCATGGCTATGTCTCCCATGGAGATACAACATCACCAGCTGAACAGGTGATGTGTTGCTGAGAACACAAATTCTCCCATTTGTTAGTTATGTGACCTTAAAACTGTAAAGAGGGTCTGAAAAGCAGCACTGTGCATTAGCACATTAGCACTGATTCCCATGGGCAACCCAGTAGTCAGAAATATGATGCAATTCCTACAGCTCTGCCTTGACATCCTTTGTTTGCTGCTTTAAGAAATGCAAATGTGAAGCCAAAGCAGGGCCTGACTGGCCCTGATGTAAACAAGAGACCACTAGGCCCCCAAGCATTTCAAACCCATGTCTGCAGTGCCCAGCAGGCAGCCCTTCACACCCTTTCAGCAGAACTCTGCACACACCAGGTATAACTGAGCCAAACTGGCCCTAACCAAGTTGTCACTTTGCCCAGGACAGATATAGATCCATCTGCCCCTGACCCCATGTCGCCCTTTGCTTGGCTGTGCTCCCTGCAGGTCAGCAGGAATGGGCCACTGCCACACAGGCTTGCTGGGTGGGGTGGAGTGAAGCAGCTCAATTTGCTTGAGAGACTGTACTCACTTCCAGCTGCTGCAGGTCACACTTGAGGATGAAAACATTGCCATGGCCAAGCTGCATAACAAAGGTCTTTCACTACATCTGGTGGTCTTCCTTCCACAACACGGCTGGGCAGCCCCTGCAGTCACCCCACATCTGCACTGGGTCAGCAGTACAGCAGGAGCATGCTGGAACAGTTGTCTCTGGTCAGGCTGTGCTGTCTCTCCCAAATTCTTCTGTGTTCCAGGGAAACTTTACTGAACACCATGCAGAGCCAGCTCCTGCGCTGCAGACTGCTAGAGCTGTTATTCCAGCATAGCTGTGATGTGCCCACAACGTTGCCTATGTCTCTGGACAAGATCCTGTATTTCCTGAGCCACTCCTCTGTGCTGCCACAATTCCAGGTATCCAGTATAACCTCTCCTTCAACTTGTTTTCCTCTGAGAACCTTCTAACAACCAAATACTATCTCCTGTCCTAGGATGAAACAGCAACGTGGCAAAGGTGGGATGAGATGCTGCAGTACCTGAGTTTGCTGCTGATGAGTTACCAAAGTGTTAAAGTGGGTAAGCATTGCTTGTTCTGGCCCTAACAAACAGTCTCATCAAGAGGCTGCAGTAGAACAGCCAATTTCCTCTTCTCATCACCCTTGGACTCATGGCCACTGAATCTTATAAAGACAGTGTGGCTCCCTCTGTGATAATAACTATTCCCAGCAGTCCAAGAAGTGATGCTGCATCAATCAGAGCACCCAACTTGCATTTCCAAGTTGAGGCCCAACAAAATATCCTTCTTTCTAAAGGAAGGAAGGACTTCCCAGCAGTGGAAAGTACACAAGAGGGTGCTTTGTATCCACTGTTGTCTAAGTTGCTGCACAGTGGATAGAAGAATAGGGTGATTTAGGAAGAAAAGCAGAAGGCAAAGGGATCCTAGAATATCCCAAGTTGGAAGGGACCTACAAGAATCATGGGGTGCAACTCCTGGCCCTGCACAGACACTCCATAATCCCACCCTGTGCCTGAGAGTGTTGTTTAAACACTTCTGGAGCTCTGGCAGCCTTGGGGCCATGACCATTCCCTAGGGAGCCTGGTCAGTGCCCCACCCCCCCCCAAGGGGGAAGAACTTTCTCCTAATAGCCAACCTAAATCTCTCCTGGCACATCTCCAGTCATTCCCAGAGGTCCTGTCACTGTCCTACAGAGCAGAGATCAGAGCTGCCCCTCCTGAGGAAGCTGCAGACCCCACTGAGGTCTGATCTGTCTCCTCAAGGCTGAACACACCGAGTGACCTTGGCCACTCCTCATGTGGCTTCCCCTCTAAACCCATCACTATCTCCAAAGAGCATCACCATCTCCTTTGGGCAAGCCAGGACACTTTCAGCACTTGGTAAATTGTGCAGGAAACACCACCCACAGCAGCCATGGAAAGAGCAGCATATCTGACCCTAGGAGAGTGGCACAGTCACAAAATACTCTTTGAAACGCCCTAAAAATTCTGCCAAAAGTCTCTTCCAACTTCAGGTGCTTTAGGCCAGGGTTAAGGCTCTCATGAATGAATGCAGAGGAATCCACCATCACACGTGCAAAGTCTTACCCTCCCTGAAGCCCTAGGCAATCACTGTTGTTGGGCTCTTTGGAGACTCCTTTGCAGCTACCCTTTTTCCCTCTTGCCATTCACACAGAAGACAAGGATTACACAAGCTTTGCTCCTTCCCCATTCCCTGGGCTCTCTCTATATGCAGAATGAGCTCCAGGAGGGGCCAGTTCCTTCTTCCCCAAGTCTTGTGCAGAACCACAAAGGATCAGCCCCGTTCCCAGCACTGCCTGTGGCACACTGGGATCCATCCCAGCAGCTCAGGAAGCCCCTTGGGTGTTGCCTCTACCCACCAGCATTTCCTCTTGCAGAGCACCTGCGGAGCTCCCTCAGTGACCGGCTGCACTTGATCGTTCAGAAAGCCAAGCCCAGGCTCCAGGACAGTGATGACATCAGCAAGCTGGACATTCAGCTGAAGATGAATGCATTCATCAGCAGAATGCAGGAGGCCTTGGGGCAGCCTTTACCCCAACAAATCCATGAGAAATTGTTCATGCTGCAGGCGTTGTTCTTCATTGTCACTGCTACCTGATGGAGACAACCACTGCAGCAAGGGGGACAAAACTTCATGTTCTCAATATTAAACACCCCCCCCCATTTCATGCTGCAATCCCAACATCTTGGGGGTTCATTTATACATTTCATTGGAAAGATGTTTGGTTTACATTGTCTCAGAATTTCCTTTCAAATTTGCCTCATTGTACAGTTATACTAGGCACTTTGTACACTTTAAAAAATAAATTGTTTTCATATTTACTACGATTCTTTCATCTTGGTGCCAGCCCTGCCCAAAGCAAGTGCAGAGCTCTGTCAGCTCACACCACAAGGCCATGCTTTAACCCCAGCCTTCCTAGTCTATGAGATTCACCTGTGTAATCAGGACCACAGAAGTAGCCTGTACCTCAGTACCTGGATCTATTCCATGACTTTTAGCTCAACTTACACTCCAGGAGCACAGGGAACACAAGCCTTCAGCTCACACATCCCCAGCCCAGGTGAATCATATTCTCCATCAGCAGGACTTTAAAGGGCAGCTAAAAACACTACAACAGCACCAAATCTTTCCAGACAGGAACTGGGCACCTCTAGGGAAATACCAGCCTGATTCCCATACCTGTGCCCACCTCCATGGTACAGGTGAGGACACAGCACTCAAGCAACAAGAGACAATATCAGGAACATGAAGACTTTGGATTGCTCAAGAAAACACAAAGACTTAATGTTTAGTTTTCTCTGCACAAGTCCTAAGACAGAACTGAACCTGGCTGTAAACCTAGTCTCCCCATCAAAGGGGAGTTGCTGGGCAAATATTTCACCCTAGTGAGGTGCTGCTGGAGCCTTATCCATCAGAACCTTGACCCCACACTCACTGGAGAGCCCCACATTTCTCCCACAGATGGCTCTGCCAGCACCAACACACACTGTGGACCTCCATTCCACAAGGATTTTATTGTCCTGTAACAAACAAAACAAACATACACATTAGGAAACGTGAATACAGACAACAAATAAATTAATGTCAAATGAGAGCCTGATTGCCAAGGTGCAAATGAGTGGTGACAGAACTGCTGGGTTGGGTGGGGGACTCACACAACACATCACTGGCAGTGCTGCTGAAGCTTGAGAGAAAGCAGTGCTACAAAATGTGCTGCTTCAGAGGGGCCAGCAGCCAGCCAAGGGAGCCAACCCTGCCTCACCCTCCAGGGAGAATGTTTGGTTTAAGAAGGCAGAAACCCCAGAGCTCAACAGTTACCAGATGTTAAGTAACCTCTGTATACTGTCCTGGTAACAGAGAAGCTTCCACTTCCAGCTGCAAGGCTGCTGCTGGCTGATTCTGCAACACAGTCGTGAGATCAAGAGCAGACCTGAGAAGACCCATTTGCCACAGCACAGGTGAGGATTACAGAGCAATGCTGCCTATCATGCTTAAGGGATTAGATGATAGCCAAGAGTTCCTTCCACTTTTCCTCAAAGTCAGTGTTAGCTGTTCCCAGGAACTGGTTCTGACCAGGTCAAGGATCACATCCAATTGTACCTCAGCAGGGAGGAATGTTCAGCCTTTGTCTGCCCTCAGTCCATCCCCAGCCCTGAAGAACACACTTAATGCTGATAAAACAAAATACCCTGTCTGAGAAGTGTTTCCAGTGTCTAATACATTCTATGTGATTCTAGGAAAAAAAAAATAAACAACAAAAACAAATCAAGCAGCACCCAGAGTGCCAGAACACCTGCAAATCTGCTGTCTAGAAGGCAGAAAAGTGCTGTTTTGCAGGAAGAAGAGAGGATTACTTGGTTCAAGCCACACCAGCTTTGGTCATTTCCACCTTCTTAGAGGAATATGAAGAGTTGGAAAAAAAGGAATTCCTCCTCATTACTTCCAAACTCCCTAGATTCTGCTCCCTGCCTTTCCAATGAAAGCACCTTAGAATGATCACTGATCCTTTTTCCCTTTAAAAAACATTCCAAGAACAAAAAACATGGTCACATTGGATAGTAAGGGAGTGCCACATTTAAAATGACCAACCACATACCCCATCTTCCTTCTGGCAGTTAATGGTCCAGTTTTCAGTCCTTGTTTGTTTCCATCATTTCCTGCTCAAGCTCTGACAGAACCAGTCCTTCTGTGGGTCCTTTAGCACTGATCAGGACAAGACAACCAGACTCCAGATATACAAGCCAGTTGTTCCCACACCACATGGAATCCTGTCCCAAAAAAAACACAGCTCAGGGTTTCACTGTGGTGTGGTGTCCTAGGAAGCACATCCAGAGAAGCCTGGCAGCCCAAACCAGTGCAGTGCAGCAGACAGGATGGTTTACATTGGTTTAGGACTGGTGCAGGAGTTTCTCCAAGACTAGCTTTAGCAGGACAATCACAACTGTTCCTTTTTTTTTGAGATAAAGAGCTGTAAAGGGAGACTTTCCTACTTTACTGCAGCACACACGACAGGGAAGCAGAGCCTAAGACACCCTGTAGCCTGCTAAAGACACTGGAAGCTTTCCTCTAGAACCCAGTGGGAGTGAGCACGTTCAGATCCCGAGGTTTGATACTGTGGGAACGTGGAGATTGTTTCCTCCCATCTGTGCCTGGAATGTCCATTTTGGGTGGCTTGAAGGTGACTGGATCCTCTGTCATCCTTGTAGCCTGAGCACGCATCAGCTCCATTGGGGATGGCTTCTGGGCACCCTTATAGGACTGAATGGTAAATCCTCCTGATGAAAAAAAATCACAGTAAAAACCAGGAAAACCAGTGAAGTCCACTTCCTACTGCTGCCAGGAGAGAGCCATGTCACTGACACTCAACACCAGAGAGCCTATGCAAATTCCAATAGCTTCATGTCATCTAAAGCTTATTCCACATTGGGGCTGGCACTTCCAATCCTGGCTGCATCAGGGAAAGATTAAAAAGCTGTCACCTTCACACCCTGCTCCTTCTGCTGCAGCTCACTGCAAGTTATTTCTGCTTCCAAATCCTTGGCACAGCTTTTACCCAACTGCTCAATATTTAGGCACAGAAATTAAACGACTAACATACATTCCCAAGACGGTCCTGGAGAGTAACAAGGCAAGCAGGGTAAGACTCCAGAAAGAGCCAGCAAGTCTGTTGTGTGACAGTTCCCCCCTTGTTCTTGGCAAGGCAGATTTTCAAGGACATACCTGCATCACTGGTGGATTTCTGGAGAGCTTTGGGTCCAAAAAAGCTCCATCTTTCAGACGGCAATCTGTCCCCACCACCTTCCATAGCAAAGTCTGAGCCAGTGATAGAAATAGAGGATCCCTGACTAAACCAACCCCTAAGAGAAAAAAAAAATCATTGAGATGTTTAAAACATGAGAATAAATACTTCAAGTGACCCCACCACGCCAGGAACTTTCCATGTAGTTAACATGGGCAATTTAAGAAATCTTAACAGGTTTGTTACCATCCCAGATAAGATATGCATGCTCAAGTTCCACAGGCTCCCAACATTTGGATCTATCCCAACACAAATCCTCAGCAGGCTCCGAATTTCACCCTGTACAGCCCCTCACTGGATAAGAAGGTTATTTGTAGCAGTTCCCACCTCAGCAGCCTGTAGGAAACCAAAGGAGACAGAGTACCTGTTTCTATGCCTGGGGGAGGAGTGGGGGGTGCTGCTTGGAGTGGACTGAGCAGAAGAATTCTGTTTGTCATCTTTTGTTGTCTCTCCATTCTGCATTTTTAGGTTCTGTCAGGAGAGGCAAGAGAAACAGAAGCAACACAGCTTAAAAACAGAACATAAAGAACAACACTCAGTTTTACTGTCAAAACAAGACAATTGCTTCTATCACAGGTGATAAAGAATAAGTGTCACTTCACCTAAAGTTGTAGAGAGCCTTACAATATGTGCATACACCCCTTAAGTTTCTCTCCACATCAAATATAAGCATTTTGAAAGCTCACTTCAGGCTACAGGAAGGAACACCAGCACTCATAGGGAAGTTGTGGATGCAGCAGAGCTCACTTCAGCTACCTGGTAACAGGTCTAAATGCCACAGCACCCATTTGTCTCCAGCACTTTTCAGAGCAACAAAGCTTTCAGTCCCACCAGTTCTTTAATGAGGGTGAGACCAGTTCTCACAGAAGGTCTGGAGTACCAGACCCTGTGAAGCGATCAGTGGACATCAGGATGGAAACATTGCTCTGGAACAGAGATGAACCTGGGCACAAAAACAGGAACTGGGTGCATGCAAACCATGTTATTACAAGCTGGACAGTACAAACTGAACTTTGAAATAGTCACTTGAAGGGCAGTTACAGTTCAAACACAAAATACACAGGGTACCTTGTAATATTTCCTGTGGCTATTCAAGCCACACTAATGCAATTCACCGACGCAGTTATTGAAACTTTGACCTTGTGAGAGGACACTGGAAGAGTTGACTATTAAACTCCAACTGTAAGATTTTTTTAAGATGTCAATAGCCCCCAGTAACATGTTCATTCAAGACCTTTCTTTTCAGTAAGGCACATCTGGTAACTTCCACAATGCAGAATTTACAAGTTCTCTTCGGGGACACAGTTACAAAAATCAACTGCAGGGCACCATTCAAAAGTACAGGACGAAATTAGATTGTGCAGGGGTGTCCCCACTTGGAAAGACAACTGTCATAGCTTGACATGACAGTGAAATGTGACAGATTTCAGAAAAACAATTGTTTCAAAACTACAAAGGCTAATGTTAACTTTTATTTTAAAGTGGGTAAAGTTTTCTACACAATGAGCTAAAAGCCTTCAGAGGATGCAGCTTAAGGACTCTTGGCAACATGCTCCAAAAGTTATGCCACCAAATAAATGTTAAACTAGACACATCCTGAATGGAGAAATCCAATGGAAAACAAGCCTTACATGGACTGCCTCAGCCACTCGGTGGTACTTGGTCTCCTCAGTGGTGAGGCCTTTGTGGGGTGTGTAGCCAGCTTCCCTCAGCCCTGCCTGCTGCTCAAAGCGCTGGATGCTCTCCTGAGTCTGCTCTGGAACACACAAGAGCACAAATTCACAAAGAAATGCCACCACAAGCAGCCCTAGCAAAGACAGCTCCAGCAAGAGAAAGCAAATCCCATTTTTTTCATCATTCACACGCTGTATCAAGCTGAGGCAGAAAGATTAAGCTGATGAGATATTCTGACTTGACAACTATCCTGAGACTCAGGGCTAATGTAGATGAGTGGTGATTTGTCCCAGATCACCAGATATGTCACACATGCAACACCTGTTATAAAACCCATCTCACCCCAGACACTGCATCACTCCTACTCACAACTTCATAAATCTAGGAGAACCCACTAAGATGGACATTTTAAGTGACCCACTACATTCAAGGGAGCCTTGCAGTTCATGTTTTAAAGACTCTCAGTGATTTTAGATTAGATAAAATAAGCTATTTCAGTCAGATACAGAGGCATCATCTAATACACTGATATCAACTTCAGTTCTGAAAAACATAAGCACTTTCTCCAAACCCCAGCATAAGATGTTCACTTCCTAGTGGAACTAGGAGGAAAGTCAAAAGGAATCAGAGCAGAAAAAGGTTACTGGAAAATCCCACTGTCTTCTTTAAAACAGATAACACTTCACATATTAAAGTTATTTTCAGATCCCTGCTATTTGGGGCTGCTGAAAGAGGCAGCACGGACAGATTAATACAGAAATAATTCCTCCCATTGCAAAAGGGCACATCTCTGCAAGCATAACTGACCCCATTTTATTTTAAAGCATTGTGATTTACGTTTTGAAGTGTTGCTGTTAGCAAGGCAGCCACTATTAACTAACATAAATGCCAGCCAGTGCTCCATTAGCACAGTGTGTCAGCTCTCCTCACCACTTGGGTTAATGGTAGGGCTCTGCCTATCACTCAGAAATAGCAAGTTAATAAGCAAACAGAGCAGCAGCAGCCTCTGCTCTCCAGCAACGTGGACTGCAGTGTCCTGTCAGCAAACTCTGCACTCCTCCCTTAGCCCCTGGAAACACAGAAGCACCACACGTGGCCTATTCCCCAGTTCCTTGCTTCCTTCTGGAAATGTCCTCAGAAAAAAACAAACTCACACAGCACCAGAGCAGAGTTCATCTGAACCCAAGAGTTCTCCAGGAATTACCCTGAGGCATCACCAAGCTGGAGCACTCTCAGTGCCCACTCCCCACATGAGAGGCCAGTTCTTACTTGTGATGAGGGAGTTCATGATGATGTGAGTGGCCTTGGCCTTCACCACAGGCACCTTGTTCACACTTTCTGTGGACGATGAAGGAGTTATCACAGGTTTCATGTCGGCATCCCCTTCCTCATCCTGTAGGGAAGCAGCAGGAGACAGTTTGAGATGGGCAAGTACCTCAACACCTGGCCAGGACACACCTCTAACTACACAAGTGAGACAAAGCAACACTGCTCTAAGCCTTCATCCCATGGGAGAAATCCCTATGCAGTGCTCACTGTAGCCCAGGAATCTTCAGAACCTTAGAATTCATAGCAATGAACAAGCGACTTGCATCCAACATTTGAAAACATACCAGGATCAGAGCAAACAAAGTTGTTAGTCCAAGTACAAAAAGGTCAACAAGAAAGAAACCAGAACATATGTTCTTCTCCTAAATGCAAACTGGACTTCAAGGTCAACTGGGCAAAAGCACCAAGAGCACCTTCCAAAGGCTTCCAAACAAGCACCAGCTGTTCACAGAATGGCAGTCACAGAGCAGAACCTGGTGTGAACAATTTGTTTTCCCACCTCACTCCTTACATGTTTCTTGCTCAGTGTGTCAAGTGGTCACAGTTCTAGAACTGACCACGAGACCCTAGCAAAGAAACAGAAAATAAATGCTAGAAAACAAAAAATCCTGTGAAACACTAAGTTCCTCCTCCCAAAACAGGAGCTCCCTGACTGGAGAGTTTACTTTTTGTACCGAGCCACAACTTTTGGTTGTCTCCCACAAGAGATTTAAAAACCAAAGAGGTATAAAGTAGAGGTTAAGCTCAAAGGGTGCAGAGCTACATACTTCCACCCAACAACATTTAGCTTCATTTCCAACTTAAAAAACAGACTCTAAATTTAAAAAGGCTGGTTCTGCACTCAAAGCACAGAATCCCAGAACAGTTTGGACTGGAAGGGATCTTAAAGATCATCCCGTTCCAAGCCCCTGCCATGGTGGGAGGACACTTCCCGCTAAACTAGGTTGTCCAGGGCTCACTCCAACCCGGCCTTGAACACTTCTAGGGATGGTACAACCACAGTTTCTCTGTGCAAACCGTGCCAGTGCCTCACTGCCCTTATTGGAAAAGACATCCAACCTAAACCACCCTTGTGCTCTAGTTTAATTACACCTAGCTGCTGGGGTTTTTTTAACCACAAACACCAAGGAGACGCTCAGCACACGCTTGTCCCACCCACACCTCCATGTGTCCAGAGCAGGGCCAGGCAGCAATGCCGGACTCTTGTCTCCAGCCCTTCCCGAGGGTCCTGCTGCGAGGACAGCGCCAGCCAGGAAGAAGGGCTGACAAGACCGGGAGGATGCGTGGGAGAAGGGGGATGCCAGGAGAGGGGTGCCAGAGCTCCGGGGTACCCAAGGACATGCCGGAGCCAGAGCATCGCCGGGCCCGTACCTTCGAGAGCTCCTGGTACTTGCGCTCGGGGATGACCGGCTGCTTCCAGAGCACGCTGGCGCACAGATCGGCGGGCGGCGGCGTCATGGGCGCCGTGTCCTCCAGGGCATCATCGTAGCTGAAGGCGCGGCGTGGGACGCGGAGGGGCAGCGACATCCTTCCCGAGCGGGCCCCACCGCCCGGCTCCAGCGCTGCGGAGAGACCGCAGCACTCAGCGCCCGCCGCCGCGCCCAACCGGACCGGCAGGGAGAGCAGGGGGAACCTTACCGGGAGCGTCGGGCTGCCCAGAGCTCATGGCGGGGGCTCAGCGGGACTCGGCGAGAGGCAGCAGGGCGAGGCCCAGAGCGCTCATAGCGGAGCCCGCTGCCACAGATGGAGACTATTTACGGTTGCGGGGGCGCTCTTATAGGCGCGCGGTCCCGCGAGATGTGATTTCGTGCGAGGCACGCTGGGAGATGTAGTTCGGGCGGAGAAGGCGGGGTCTGCCTGAGGGGCGGGACCGGGGCGGGCCCCCAGCGCACCCACGGTCCCGGTGGCGGGCCTGGGGTCGTGCCCTGCCCACATGTCCTGTCCTCCTGCAGACAGGAGGCTGCTGGGTCTTGGAAAACTAACTGTGGAAGCTAGCAAGCCCATCAGGGAACAGGAGCACATGTCAGACAGTCTCACTGCAATACCTTTGCTACAGCTGCTCCTTCCTATTGTCAGTAAAACGGTAAAACTGCTGCCCTGCAGTTCCTCGGCAGGGAAGGGACCCCAGCCCGGTCTCCCAAGCTGCAGGCATGGGGGAAGGAAGCAGCACATGGCCCTGCTCCAACTTAGGCTGCCTACAGGGCAATCAGCACAGGTCTGAGTGCTGCCCACACTCAGCCCTGTCACTGCAGAGGGTGACAGATGACCAATGCCAACATCACACAGGCTGCCACCGGGAGCTCGCCAGAGCAGGGCTGCACCAAGCAAGATCCCACAAGCAAGACATTCACAAGCAGCTAGAAAGGGTGTTTTATTTTAGCAAAGCTAAAGAAGTGTCGGCTGCCACACAGAAAGTGAGCAGCACAGCACAGTCAGTGCCAGTGCCAAAAAGTCTTTCATGGACAATTATAACCATCTCTGTCTAATGAAGGTCCTTCCTCCATGGCCAGATTTTTTCAGTTTGGGAAATGGTCATGTCAACCCTGCACTTGCAGGTAAACCTGAGGAAAAAGAGCAGTCACTGCACTTCCATTTTTTCTGGCTTGAGTGATGCAATGAAATTCTTGTACTCCTCGGGATAGAAATTTTTGTACACATTGATCTTTCTTTTAATCTGTTTGGGAGTATCCTGGTAGTAGTTCTTCTCATCCCGAGCCATTTCCTGTGACAAAGGAGAGGGTAAGTCAGAGGAGCAGCCCCAAGAGCAAACACCACACCAGCCCACCCACACCAGTGTGATCACTGCCTGACTCAGACAGGGATCTGGCCACAGTTCAAAGGTTTGTTTTCCCTTAAGAACCAGCTGACTGCAAAACAGGATTCAGGACAGAGAGGGTTAGCGTTTCTCATCCTGCTGATGGGAAGATCCAGGAATGAATCCCTCCAGCTGCTCCTTGCTCTGGCAGGTACCTTGTAGTTCTCCCCGTGGTTCTGGATCATGTATCGCACGTAGTCAATGAGGTCTCGTGAGAGCGTGTTCGACTTCTTCTCAGGGAGGCTGGCCTCCAATTCCATCTCTAGGCAGAGGGCAGAGGCAGCATGAGGCAGGGAAGGAAGCAGCAGCACCTCAGAGGTCCCCAACCTGCCCTCAGGGTTGATTCCAGCCACATAGCTTGGCTGCAGGGACATTTCCCAGCACGGTGGTGCAGGAAAACAGCCATGACAACAGCCCTCTGCACAGGCTGCAGGCATCCAGGCCTGCACTGCAGCTCTCCTCCAGCTCACATACGAGGAGCAGACCCTTTCAGCCCGGGCTGTAGAGTGTGACTGCTCAGAACTGCCCAGCCCACCCTGAAACACATGAGGTACTGAATCTGTGCCTTCCCTGGGCCCACACACCAGCACATCTCGCAGTGACAAGAGCCCTCTTGAGGCTGCAGGGACAAACACTGTGGAAAAGACATGCTCCTCCACAAGGCTGGATAAGAAATAACACCCTTCCCTACCCCTGGCACAGCATAGGATGACAAAATAACCCACAGGAGTTTGGCAGAACCCCAAATGTAACACTGACCATTCACCACATATGGCTTCCGCACTATTTTCTTTCCTAGCTGCTGTCCGTCGCTTTCCACTTCCATCCCCTGAATTATAGCAGAGAAAAGACAAATGAAGAAAAGCCCATTTGGGAAGAGTGCTTTGTCCCCACACATTGTTCCCAAAACTCCAAACTGCTTCTACATGGCTGCAAGGGGCAGGAAATCCCAGCTGGCTTAAGCAGAGCCTTACTTGTGCCATTAAATTGGCTCGTGGACAAGGCTGTCAGCTGAGAAACGCTGTGTGAATGGAGACAAATGGCAAACAAGGTCACTCCTACTTTTTCCTCGAGTTTCATGGGGCCACCTTTCACCTGGAAGCGCTGCCCTCTTATGCAGATGGGCCAGGCTGGCACTGCTGAAAACAAAGAGCCTTTCTTTGTTATCAGGAGCAACTTGGCTGCAGCGTTCCCAACCCCACCTGTCTCTGGCAAGTCCCAGGAGATGAACTGACTTTATCTATATTTGTTCTGAAGTCCATCATGTCTCCATAGCGCTGTAGCTCGTTCCCACGCCAGGATCTTGCTGAGATAAGCGTGTAGGTCAAGATAAGAAACATCCACCGCCAGAGACTGCTCCAGAGCCACCTGCCCCGTACTGCGAAGCTGGATACTCTCCGCGCTGTTTCCCCCCAGCCTCCTGAATCCACCACAAAGGAGCGATCCCCGCCAAACCCTCCCTTACCAACAGCTTCTTCGGAATGGGTACAGCCTTGTTGGGGTCCTCGGCCAGGCCCATCTCGGCCAGGTTCTGCGCCACCGACTTGTGCGGGTCCCAGGCATGGCGGATGTGCGAGCTGCGCGGGGACAAGGGACATGACGGCTGTGCCCCTCACACTGGGAAGGGGCGCGTCCCCGTACCCACCGACACGTGCAGCGGCTCCCGGCCACCCTGCCCCAGCCCACGCTCGGCCCGCGCCCCCCGTGGCCCCGGCGCTCACCAGGCGATGCGGGGCGCGGCGCGGCGGCGGGCGCTGCGGTAGAGCCGCTTGCGGTTGAGGTTGTAGGAGTATTTGTGCCGCCGGCTCTTCCCCTTGGCCTTCGGCATGGCGGACACGCGCCGGCTGGCCACTGGGCTGCCGGGCGCGTCTCGGGGCACCACGGGAAGTGTAGTTCCGAGACTGCAGCGCCCCGCGATAAGTATGCGCGTCGGACTGCAACCCCCGGCATGCACTGCGTCGGAGGCGGGGGCTACGGCGGCCGGCAGGTGTCGGTGTTGTCACCTTGGCCATGGCGGCCGGCCCCCCCCCGCCGCTGGAGCCCAGCCCGCTGCCCACATTCGCTGAAGAGGGATTCGGGGAGAAGTTCATGCGCAAGACCCGCGAGAACCCCCTGGTGCCTCTCGGTGAGGGTGGGGCGGGGGGTGACGGGAAGGAGGCTGATTGAGGGGCGAGGGCCGGGGCGATAGTCGCTGGTGAGGGGTTGGTCCCTCAGCCCCGGCCCGGCCGCCCCCCGGGGAGGCGCGGCTCGGGTTTAGGGGTGCGGTGGAACCGGGCGGCAGCGCTCAGGCCCGGGGGAGGCCGCGCCTCACAGCCCCCGTCCTTCCCCGTAGGCTGCCTGTGCACCGTCGGCGTCCTGACCTACGGACTGATCAGCTTCAAGAAAGGCAACACTCGGCGCTCACAGCTGATGATGCGGGCGCGCGTCTTGGCCCAGGGCTTCACTTTCGCCGCCCTGCTGGGGGGCATGGTGGCCACGGCCATCAAATCCCGACAGTGACGTCGAGCAAGAGCGAAGCTGCGGCTACGGGCAAGCGTGTACCAGCCCCGGCTAGCAGGGTGGATCCTGGCTGCGGATGGAGTTTTCTGAGAGACTGTTGTGATGTCTCTGTGGTGCCAGTTCTGGAGCACTGGAAATGGGGTGAATACACTTTGTGATTAACATGTAATTTGGGCCGTGGCATTTTTTTTTTGGTTCCCCAAGAGCTCACCCTCCTGCAGCACTGAGGCTGCATGTCACTAAGGCTCACCACCTCTGTCAGACTTCTTGTCCCTGCTTGATGCTGACACAGGGTGATAAAACTGTGTCCTCTTGGTCGTCGTCTGAGGTGTGGCTGTAGTCAGGCAGTACACCAGCATTTAAGAAATGAGCTGCCCATGAGAAGGGAACCACTGTTTATGGCTTGGTCCTGGCAGGACAGAGTCCATAGTAGCGGGGGAGGCAGTTTGGGAGGTTGTGTGACCTGTTCAATTAAAACTGGTGAGTAATAAAGTGAATTGCAGCAAGATTCTGACTGATACTGGATTGCAGAGCGTTGAGAAGCCACAACAGTAAACAGTGCAGGGAGACAAGAGAGTGGGCATGGCTGTCTTGAAACTGTGGTGATGCAAGCAGGACACAAGACATGAAACTCACTGTGAAAACAAGTTGGGAACTTGCATTTCCAAATTGGGGTCTGGCTGTGTTCTCTGGGATGTGCTGCTGTTTCAGCTGTTCTTACCTTCTCCCCAGAGGGAGCGGCACTGCCTGTGTCCTCTCAAACATGGTCCCACTGTTGGCTTTGAATCATACCAGGGGGTTTGTTGATCCACGAAGTTTCCCTCTCCCATGCCAGGGCTGTAGAGCTGGGAGGACACGGGGCCACAGTCTCTGGTCATTGCACAGTGGCTGCAGCAGCTCGTACCTGCAGGGGAAGGGGCACAGACACCTCTGCCTGTGCTGAAACACCTCACTGAGCAGACTGGGCTCTTTCTAGGTGTTGTTCTGTGAGTTGGTGCCTGTGTCCTGACTGCCATGAGCCTTTATGCAGATGGGCTGAGGGATGAACCCTCTATCTGCAAACAAGCACATGGTTTGTCCTGTCCAGGGAATTGTGCTGTTGGCCTTGGCAAGGAGAGGGAGAAGGCTCTTGCTCACCAGAGCTGACCTCAGACATGAAAGTGGGCAACAGGCCAGTGCTGAGCAGGGTGAGCTCCACCTCAGCACTGGGGACCCCAGAGCCCTGCCTGTCTTCCCTCTCTGGCTACCTGTGCAGGATATCCCACAGGAAACTGCTTTTGGCTGCCTCACTGGCACTTCCAGCCTAGCCAGCTTGGGGCAGGGGTGTGAGGAGCAGCAGGTGGGCAGATCCATGAGCACAGCCCCTTGGCAACTGGAGAAGGGCGCAGTGGACAGGGGAGCAGCTTGGCCTGTTTGGACAAGCTGGAGCTTGCAGTTCCTTGGGGACAGAGCTAAGCCCCAGGTCCTGCTGCCACTGCTTTGGCCCCATCTGAGCACAAACCCCCCAGCCTTCCCTTTCTCCTCCAGTCCCATCCTTTCCACAGAAGGCTTCATGGCTGTGGGTTCTACTAAACACAGTGTGTCTCCCTAATGCAGAAAGACGACAGTGCCCTGTATGATTGGAGATGTTGGTTTATTTTAACAGGTAATTTGGACAGTCACAGATACCAAAGCCGAGGGGATGTAGAACAGCTGTGGGCATGGCTCCCCAAGAGCTGCCTCGGCCTGACAGCACATGGCAGCTGGGGGACCCAGGGGCCCAGATGCCTGCAGGGGCTGGAGGGACAGAGAACAGGGGGGGCAACTGCCCCCCAGAAGCAGCCAAGGGCACTTCCTGCTGCTCTGCAATTCTGAGGCAGGCAGCTGAGTCCCCAGGAGTCCTGCAGCACAGCAGAGCTGCCTACGCATGCTGGAGCTCAGGGGGGCTGGGCAGGAATGATCAGCCCTATGGGGAGGGGGCACAGTCCCAACACACAACACCAAGTGATTCCCTACACACCCATTTCCCTTCTCAGCCTACTGGTGAGATCAGACCCCAGAGCCATGGGTGCCCAAGCACCCCCCACAGCTGCAGCAGCAGGACAGGTGACATTCTTACCCTGGAGCCACAACTGCAAGAGAGCCACAGGACAGGAGAGCTCCATACACTTGATTTCCGGCTGAGCAGGGCTCTGCAGAGGGGCTGAAGTGAATGTTTTGTGGGTTCTGTTCTATGTCCCTCCGCCTGCCGCAAGCCCTTCCCAAGCCCCCAAGAGGCCAGACCCAGAGCACCAGCTCAAGGCTGTGCCCTTCCTGCTAATGAGGAGTTGTGCAGGTTCCCAGGGCTGGTGCCATCCCTGCCAAGCAGAGGAAAGAAAGTCTGAGCAGGGAGCAGGACTGAGGCATCTCCCCACACTGTCTTAGGTGGGCAAATCCAGGCAGGGCAGAGCAGCAGCAGACATGTGCAGATGGTTCTCAGGGACAGTACAAGCCCCAGCACCACAACTCTGCCCAACCCTGCTATGGGCCCCTGGGTTAGGAAGCTGGGGTGCTTGACCAGCCCCACAGCAGCTGGACCTTCCTGCCTTCTTCCCTGCAAAAGCCTCTATCTCCCATTCTAGTAGTAAGGGAAGGAGCAAAGCCAAGGGTCCCCCAAAGCCTGGCATCCCATATTCCCAACTGCTAGTGTTCAGGAAGGACAAGAAACATCCTGCACACTCCCCTCATAGTTCCTTCCCAGTGACCCACACCACCGTGCTGCCAGCACTGCAGGACAGATGGGACATGGACACTGGAGCCCCACCAGCTTTTTGGGGTGGATAGCCAGTTTGGGCAGAGTTCTGATGGGTTTGGGGCAGCTGCTAACAGTCCAGGCCCAACCTGGGCACCTGTACTCACATTCCTCAGTCCCTGCCAGTCTGGCAGTGTCATGCTGCAGCCATGCTCCCTGCAGGACCCAGCAGCATGGAGCTGAACCAGGGCTGTTTGTCCAACCTCCCAGCCCTGCTCCAGTTCTGCTCTAAATCCCATGGGAGAGGCAGACAACAGTCTGGGGTCCCACTGGGATCCCTGCCTCAGGGCTAGGACTGAGGCCGGGATATGGGTTGCCACGACAGCCACAGGCAGATTTATTCCCAGCACAGGGTTGAAGTGGGGAACACAGGATGGGATATTTTCTGCTCACTCAGCCAGGCCCTCAGACACAACCTCCTGAAGAGCCTGGGCTGGGGCTTCCCCACAAACTCAGCTCTGCCACCCAGTGCCACTTCCCGGGGAAATGCCACAGTGATTTATAAATAAGTGTAAAAAGAGACCAATGCACCTTTTAAGCAAAGGAAAACCATGGGGAGAGTTATACAACCAGTGACTCGAGCACAGCCGAGGCGCAGATCAGGGAGCAGGCAGTGGGAGGCCCTTCCTGGGCCGTCCCCTGAAGCTGCCCAGCTCTGTGAGCCCAGCCATGCCCGCTGTGCTCCCAGCTGTGCCAGGCACAGCTAACGGGACAGGGGTGTCTGTTTGAGGGAGATGAGCACCGAGCGCATCCGAGAGACATCCTTGCTCTGCTTGCTGCTCTTGGGGTTGAAATCACACAGCTGGGCCACCTTCTCCCACTCAGAGCCTGGAGTCTCCTCCTTGGACTCCTTCAGGAATGCTTCCTCCGAGGCCCTGCAGAGACATTGAGGGTTGTCACTGGCACTCCTTTCCAAGGAGACTCTTTCTTCTGTCTTAAAAACCCCTGTGTCCCTGCTTCCCGCCCCTTTACTCCAGCTGATGAGCTCAGTGTTCTCTGGGACCCAGAGACACGCGATGCTCAAGTCTGCCTTTGTCTGCAATCACCCAAAACATCATTCATCCAGGGGTGCTGGGGTGTCTGCCTGCTTTCAAGACTTCTCCACCCCGCAGAGCAATCCCCAAAAAGGCAAAAGAGCCCACGGCTTTGCGTTTTCAACCAGCTCCCATAGCGGCCTTTCCAGGAGCTCCACTCATCTCCTAAAACTCCACCATTTGGACACGTTCATCTGCATCATCATTCTCCCTCTGGTACCTCGCCAGAGCCCCGGACCTCCCAGCATCCCCCCTTCCCTTGGCTGGGCAGTGCTGGGACCAGGACCCCCAGAGCCTGCAGGGCAGGATATGGTCTGTAAGAGGCACATACACGTAGCCAATGACATCGGCGTCCGGCTGCTGGTAAAAGGCTTTGTCAGCGATCCTAGCCCCGGGCACAGAGAGAGAGAGAGCGGAGCGACAGGCAGGCAGAGGGTTAGAAAGAGAGAACAGAGGGGGTTAGTCCTCCCCAAGAGTGTAACCCACACACTACAGCACATCAGGAGAACCTGGAGCCCAACCCTGCCCCCCTGCAAGACCCACACAGGGACAGGAGGCACCAAGATCCCATGGTGATCCCAGTGTGGTCGCAGCCAGGGCAGCTCTGCACAGCCACTGGAGCCACTCCAAGACCTGGGGTCTCTCCCCTTGCCTGCAGGGCTGGGCCCCACTGTGGGGAAAGAAGCCCCCAAACATCCCATGAAGGCAGACAGTCCTCTCGGCCCTGCTGACCCCAACAGACCTGTTGTTTGCTCGGTTCTTCTCCATCTGCTCATTCTGACGAAGGTTCCACTCTTCCAGGTCTTTCTTGGCCTTCTCACGCCATTCCTGCTCAGTCACCTTCGATGCCGCATCTAAGGCCCGAGTGAGACAGAGCCCATCAGCCACAATGGCACCCGCTGAGTGTGCAGGGCAGTCACTCAGCAAGCAGGACAGCTGTATCCCCCACCAGACCTGTCCCCAGTCCCCACCAATACTGGCCAAAAGGCACCACTGCCCCAAGGATAGCAGATCTTTGGCAGGGGCACGGGACATCTCTCTGGGATGCAGCAGGGTCACCAAGAGGTGAGGGACCCCAAGGGCCCTGACTGCCATGTCACAGGGTGCCACAAGCATGGGGGGCCACACGTGGCTTTGGGTCTCACCCAGCTCCTCCAGGCGCTTCTTCTGCTCCTCCCTCCACTTGCGGATGCTCTCGGGTTCCTGGGTCAGCCGGTCAGCCTTGGCTATGGCTGCGTAGGCATCTGTGGGGCCATTGGACTCCTGCAGGACATGAGCACCTTGCCATCAGCACCAGCGTTTCCAACAGCCCAGCCCAGCCACCGCCAAGGGCTGGCAGCAGTCAGGACTCCACATTCCCAGCACTGACAGGCCAAGATAAGACATAGGATGGGTGACAGCTTGGGACATGTGGGACAGCATTCCCAAAGTGCTGCTTAAGCTCTGTCCCAGCCTCAGGCCATCACCTAAGGCCTTCCCAGCATTTCCCTCCTTGACTTGCTACTCGCTGCCGCTGCAGCTGTTGCACCCTCCGGGCAGCCCCACTGCACAGGACAGACACTGGCCTTGGAACTGCTCCCCAGGGATTCCCAGGCCCTCACTGGGGCCCAGGCAGACCCAGGACTGAGCTGCTTCCCTTGCTTCTGAGCTGAGGTGCCCACATGGCCCCACCAGGCCCAGCGCCTCCCCTAACACCTTCCACTGGCCAGATGCCCAGTCTGACACCAAGCTCAGCAATGGGATTACAGCTTTCTTCCACGATCCTCAATCTAATTAAGTCTGTCCCATTACTGATGCGATTATCATCCTGTAAACCAGGTATGGGCAGTGCATATGCCCCCCTGCTGGGCACCAAGAGGGGTGAAGGGTTTGTCAGACACTGTCACTGCTGACAGCAGAGCTGGGCTTCAGGCTCCCAAAGGGATCTGAGACCCATGTGGGTGCCCCCAAAATGTCGCTGGCCACAGGGCAATGCAAGTCCCATGGCAGCCCTATCCTGGCTCTGGCTTCTGCCAAGAGATGTTCCTGCCTGCCCCAGAGGCCTCCAGAAGCTACCCAGGCTGAAGAGAGGGGACTTCCATGGGGAATGGACGATTTGTCACCTGCTCTTAGGGCCCAGGCACTCCTTCATGGCACAAGCCACCTGCAAACAGATGTGGGGCAGGTCATGGTAGGTGGGACACATCTTCTCTTCAAAGAGAATGGAGCAGCCAGGACTCCCACAGGAGACCCAGACCTTTCCAGGAGCACCGTAGCTGTTCTGCAGCTGGACAGCAAACTCCAGTCAATGCTGGGGGCAGAGCAGCAAAATGCTGGCCCCACACCCACCCAATCTCCCTTAGAAGCCCTGGGCCAGCAAAAGGCTGAGCTTTTACCTGAAAGACATCTCCATTGACAGTGGCTCCTCCATTCTGGAAACCTGCTCAAGAAAAAGGAAGAGAGAAGGAAAAACACAACTATGGCAGCTGCAGGTGATCCCAGAAGGGCTGGTGTTCATGAAACTACATCAAATCAGTTCCAGGGAGTTTGTCTGTGCCTTTTTCAGCACAGCACACCCGTCCACAACACTCCTGCAGTGTCCTGTCCTTGGTGGGATTCACCGAGCACCTCTCACTCTCCTACACATAGCTCTGCAGGCATTTATGTCTTTATGGTGTTTTCACTTGTGTTTTATCTTATCTGAAGATTAGGGGAAACTGTTCTAGCACAAGACTGACACAGGCTGCTGCTCTGACTGTAGAAAGACAATCTGACCAACCCCAACATGCAGAGGCTGCTGATGGACATGGCTGATCCAAGAGCTGCCAGCCAAGTGCCGAGGCAGGGACATGGCCCATGGAAACACTCCTTGTGCTCCACCAGGACAGGAGGGCATGCCTGCAGGCCAAGGTGCTTGGGAGCTCACCTGGGATGAGCTGCAAGGTCAGGGTTGGAAATGAAGCACCCATCTGCCCCCACAGCCCCAGAGAGCTGCACAGCAGGGTCACAAAGCCAGCACAGGCAGGGGGAATTTTGCTGTCAGGATAGAAAAGGCTTTGAAGGAGTCACACTCCAGGCCTTGAGCTTTCTCCAGTGACCACAGGGCTTCTCCTGGCCAGCCAGCTGCAGGCACAGACACAATGCAGCTCAGGCCAGCACCATCCCCAAGGTGCTCACCCCCACAACTACACCCAGCTCCAGCCTGTCTGACTGCATTTATCACTGTGGCTGTCAACACCTCTCCAGGCCCACAACTGCCTCCATGGCCCTGTGTGCACAGCTGTGAAACCACTGCTCTACAGGCAGTATGAGGAGACCCTGTGGGGCTGGGTTAGGGGAAGGAGTCAGAGTCCTGTGGCAACAGTGTCCCTATGTCCATGCAGAGAGCAGACGCCAGAGCCTCTGCAGACTGGAGGCAAGAAATCAGAATTAGCACATTCTACCTGCAGGGCCTGGAACCACAACGTTCCCAATGGCAGTATCTTCCATTTTGCATCCCAAAGGGCACTCCTGTCTGTGGGGACAGCGACAAGGCTGTCATTGCTCCTCAGTGCCGCCTGGATGCCTTTTACACTGTCATAGCTGGGAGCACTGAAACATGGAGTCGGGAGTCCATCCAACCCGGGAAACCCAGCCTGAGCACAAGGGGGAGAAATCGCCCCATGGCTGGCACATCCCAGTTCAGTATTCACCCCACATCCCCGAGGTTCGAGAATGCCTTTGGGCCCAAGCACAGGCCCACAGGGTCACCCCGCCACCGGCCCATGAGGTGAAGCACAGACACCATCACCCACCGGGGATGCTGTGCATCCCCCGGGGACCCCAGCCCCGCGGGGTGCGGCCCGGAGGACCCTTCCCGGCCTTCGGGGCAGAAGAGGGCACAGCCCTCTGTTACCCCACGAGGTCGGCAGCCGGCCCGTGCCCAGCGGGAGCGCAGCCGACCGGCCCCCGCGGCCATGCTCACCCTGTTCCGGTGGGGCCCCCTGCCCGCCCGGGGCGGCGGCCGCCTCGCCGTCGGTCGGCCCAAAGCCCTCATCGTTCTCGATGCCCGCGATCTCGCTCTCCTGCTGGGCCAGAAAGGCGGCGGCCGGGTCCTCCTCGGCGCCGGCGCCCTCAGATGAGGAAAAGAAACCGAAGTCGTCGGCCATGACCGGCCCGCCCGCGCCGCTCCCGGTCCGGCTGCGCGGCTCGGCTGGGCTGGGCCCGACTGTGCCCGGGCGGAGCTGCCACTGTCACTGCGGCGGCAGGCGGGGCACCCGCGCTGACATCAGCGCCGGGGCGGGCCCGCCCCGCCTCCCCGCCTCCCCGCCAGCCGCAGCGGGCACGGGCAACCGGGGGTGCCCGGCTGCCTCCCCGGGGCTGGACTCGCCGCGGTCCCGCCGCGCCGACCCCTCACACGGGCGCTCGTAGCTGCGGGTGGGAGCGGGGGCCCCTCACAGCCTCCTCCATCTTAGCGGCCGCCGCCATCTTGGGCCCGGCGCACGGGCGGCCCAGCGGGACGAGGGGTGCCGGGCAGGACCCAGCCAGCGGAACCGGAGGTAGCGGGCAGGACCCAGCCTGCGGGACCTGAGGTGCCCGAACAGGACCCACTGGGTGTCCGGCAGCCCCCGCGGTGACGGGAACACTACCAGCTCCCGGGGGTCTCCGGCTCATAGGCCCCCGCCTTGGGCTCAGAGCCCGCTCCGACAGCCACAGACTGCCCCCCACCCCCGGCCTGCTCCGGTAACACCCGAGCAGCTCTTGGCACGTTTCGGAACTCCTCGTGCGTCCGCCAGGAACACCCGAGCGGTGCTCGGCACATTTCGGAACTTTACGTACGCCCGCCGGGGACGCCCAAAAGCGGCCACTGCCGCCGATGGGATTCGGGCATTTCCGGACAGGCCCTCGAGCACTTCGGGCTTGTCCGGAATGCGGCCCAGCAGTTCCGGCGCTGGCCGATAAACAGCCATTGGCCACGCCGTGCGGGGCCGGGGTGGAAGTGGGGGCGGGCGGCGTCACTTCCGGAGAGTGACGGAGAGGCGGGTCAGAGGCGGCGGCAAAATGGCGGCGCCTGAGGAACGGGAGCTGACGGCGGAACAGACCGAGAAGCTGCTGCAGTTCCAGGTGCCAGTTCCCGGGGGCCCGTGCCGGCCGGCGGGAGCGGGGGAGGCGGTGCATGGGCACGGAACGGGCTGAGCTGGGCCCGCCCCGCCGGCGCTGGGGGGTACGGGGCTCACAGAGCCGGGTAGGCCCGTCCTGGAGCTGGGTGTCGGGCTGGGCCTGAGGCGACGGTGAGAGGAGAGACAGCTGTGGTCCTAGTCCTGGCCGGGGTGAGTGAGACTTCCGTGCCCCGAGTACTTTATGGGGGTGATGTTCTGTCATCGCTAACTGGTGGGGACTGCTGAGTAAACTCTGTGAAGGAAAAACTCATTGGTAAGTCCTGGCCGTTTTAATTAGTCTGAAATTTTTCCTTGCCGTAGCTGGAGAGCCTTTCCTGGCACCGAAGGGGAGTTATCCAGGGGGTTTCTATGGAACATGATTCCTGCCCCTCACGACTGGGTAACGCCAAAGGAGACTGTAATGATCTAACCTGTGTCTGCTTCACAACACAGGCAGGGTCGCTTAACTTTTGGTTTGCGAGGCCTCGAGCATGTTTAGCAGATGAATAATCATAAACACAATCTGAAGATGTGGTTTATTATGGGAGAAAACAGTGCTGGGCAGCTGAAATACTTAGGGTTGCTCAGTGATGACTAATTAAGTGTGCTGAGCAATGAAAATTGCATTCAGGTGTCATGGGTTTGTTTCTGAGCTGTAGGACATGATGTCGTGTCCCTTGGATTGTAGTTCTTTTACAAATACAAAGAGTTTTGTCTGCTTTTCTTGCTTTACATTAATTTTTTTAAGACTACTTTGGAATTTTGGTGTGGTAGATTTAAAGGGACTCCAGAGGCATTTGGCCCTGCCTTCCCCGGGTGAGACAGTGAAGGTGTTCATCATTCCACACATTGACTTCCCAAGCCTGTACCTGATTTACAGCCACTTGACTTGATTAAGGTGCTGAGGTGTTTTCCCACAACTGGTCCTATGAGGAAACTTGCTTTATAGATGTACAGTCTAAATCTACTGCAAATTGAGCTGTTTGGGCAGTCAGATACAGGCAGAGGGCACAGAGCAGTGTTAACCATTGCTGTCCCTGTACTGCCTGGTGAGTAGGTGAGGGTTTTGCACGTGTAGGTGTGCAAAAGGTCCCATCTCTTGCTGTGAGAGAGCCTGGTTCTCATCTGCTTGGTCAGGACTGATGGGACCAGCTGCTCTCACCACTGCCCCTGCTGCTATTTTCAAACCACTGTGGGCATGAAACAAAAGAATCCTATTTCCCAATGCTACCTGGTGTTGTCATAGGCAGAGGGCTGGTGGGGAATGAGATGGAAGGCAGAAGGAAGGATTCATGCTTTAGTCCTGGTTTGGGGCACAGGGAAACACTCCTCAAGCTATAAAGGGGAGACATTTTTTCAGTTAGGAGGCCCTTGCTGTGCAGAGCCACATGTGAAATCTGTGGTCCAGAAGGCTTGGATACCAGCCAGGATCCTCACTTTTGTGTCTCCTGGGGTATGTTGTATCAGCTTTCTCCAGGGCTAATGAGAGATCCCACTGTTGATTTCTTCTCCTCTGATATGTCACACCTGGTTGAGAAGGGCTTCAGGTGTGAGTCCTGCTGCTTCCTTGAAACTAAATCAGTCCACCTGGAAGAGATTTTTTTTCTTGGACTCCAATAAGAAGAATTTGGTGTTTGGAGAGAATGGCTAAGTCTCATTAAAATAATTTGTACATTGCTACCAAACACTGGTATAAAGCAGCTTGGAAAGCCTTCGGGGATCCCTGCTGACTTTGCAGGGAACACTTCAGTGTTTTCAAGGATAACTTCACACTTTGTGATGTGCCATCGTAGGTAGGCTGTACAGCATTCCATGGTGACAGAGCATTGCACTTCCACAGAAGGTTATATCCCACTGCAGTGTGCATAGAGCAGGAGAGCAGACTAGGAAAGAAGGCAGGGTGACAAAAATGAGGTAAGGAATAGTAGAAAGCCCTCAGTGAAATAGAGAGCCAGAGGGAAACATTGGGAAAGCACTGCTATTCACCCAGCAAATAGCTGTTTGGGGTGAAGATGCTGTTGCCCTAGACTGTTTATCCTACTTCTGCTGGAAAGTGCACCTTTCCAGGCAGAGGTGAATATGCTGTCCTGTCCCGAGCTGTTGGGCACAGTTTTGTATTAGTGCCTACTCTGCATTAATTCCAGTGATGTTTGTTTGGTGGGTTCTGTAGTGCTCATACAAAAAGCTTTGCTGGCAGAATGCTGAAACCAGCAGCTTTCTTCTTGTGGGCAGGGCTGGAACAGGGCAGCTGTCTGCACCATGCTGGGGCAGGTTAGTGAAGGGGAAAAAAAAAAACAGTAGAGAGAGCTGGGATAAACTTGAAAGCTACAAAATCTCTTTGCTTTCAGCCTGCCATTTACTGCCAGAGAATTGGCTAATAATGTAGGGGAGTAAAAGCATTTAAATTTTTCATCTGTCAAGATCTTGCTGTCCTGACATTTGGAGAGAGAAGTTTGATGTGAACAGTTTAGGATAGCTGTGGAGATATGATTCATTTGGGAGATGGAAGAAACAGCAGAGCAGCCTTTGTAGGATCTGGTTATTGATCTGTGTCCATTACACTTGGGCTGATGTCTGATATTGTAATATGCTAATGCAGAGTAATGGAGTGTTATTGCAAAAGAGTTGGCACTCGTGATACCATCTCTGACTTCAGATGGGGAAAATACAATGCTCAGGGCTGGATATGGCTCTGATTTAGGGGAAGGAGGAAACATGAAACTCCAGGCGTGTTTCCCACTCAGTATATCAATCAAAACCCTCAGAAAGGCATCTGCTGTAATATGCAATGAGAAACTCTTGGTTAAAGCCTTTTTTCCAGTTAGAACTTAGATGTTCTTTACCCTTGGAAACATAATTCTCTGGAATTTGGCAGTGGGTTGAGAAGCAAGAGCAGTGCCTGTTAGTCCTGTGGATTTGTATCTCTCATGCTGTGTTTCAACATCGGAGCGTATCTGCAGAGGCAGCGGTTTCGTAAGTCCAGTTTACAACCTTTGTCCACTCAGGGGTATTCCTTCTGCTTTTGAAGCATGGAATTGTACTTTCCACTACTTCAGTATTGAGAAGATTCTGAGCAGTCTTAAAGGTGAGAGACGTGAATAATTACCTTCAGCAAAAGCTTCATTATGCTTTACAATAACGCTCTTGCTTTGTGTGGTGGTTGAGAAGGCAGTATTGATTTTTCCTAGCATTTGTGGACTTTAATATTTTGGTTTTGATATATTCGCCACTGTGTTGAGCTTGGATTTATTTGAAGGTTTGAGAGTGCTGGTTTAATGAAACTAATTTTAACTACTTACTATGTCTGTAAGATACGTGCTCTTAAAGGCAGCTAATAAGAGACCACAGTGAGAAGGATCCAAGCAGCAAGGTTTGAAGATGCTGGTTATTCTCTTAGTCCCGATGATACTAAGAATGTGCTCATTTCCCACATGCTTAACCATTTGCAGCTGAACAAGGTTCACCAGAAATGCTGTGAGTGGGGCAGTGGAAATGCTGTGGTATTTCAAGGTTCTGATCTGTTTCCATGATTTGGTGAAGCAGCAGCCATAAGAATGTCATGGGGGTGATAATGACCAGTATCTGTGTTTGCCAGCAAGAGTTGTCTGAAGTGGCAGTTGAACTGTGGTCCTGCCATTCCTTACATCATGTGTGGGTCATTCTGAACGCTGGCATGTCTCCCAGAACATCTTGGAGCTGTGGTGTGTCCAGTGGAGCACATCAAAGTAACACCCAACAAGGTGTTGAGTTTTAAAAGCTGCCTTTGCACCGGCAGTTTTTTTTCCTGCAGTGTTTTATAGTGCAGCCTCACTGATCAGACAAGGGCTGGGAGCACTTGGCACTGTGCTGCTTGGAGTGGTTTTGTCACTTCTGGTTAGAGTGGAGAGCAGCTGAATGAAGATGCTAAGGGAAAAATAAAAAAAAGAAGGAAATTCACCTCTATGGAGAGCTTGTGTAGAAGACTGAAGTGACTAGAGCTGCCTGTCACTGTGGTGGTGGTCAGGAGGGGTGAATGAAGTTGGTTGGCTCTGGTGTCTCTCTGGAGCTCAGGAGGCCTTGCAAATGCTGCAATGATTAGTGCTCATTAAATGCTTGTTGATAGTTCTGCTACTTTCTGACCTAAAACTGCAGAAGCATTTTGCATAATTTAAAAAGGAGGGAATGTTCAGTGATGTTCTTAGTGCTCACAGATAATCCAGACATTTAGAGACAAAGAATGTGAATGAATTTCTGAGTCTTGTAAACACCAGCAGAATTTCCAGGGTGTTGAAGGATGGTGATCAGAAGTCTTTCAAGGCTTTGGAATAAACACCTTGTGACTCCACTGTAAAAATCAATTGATTGAGAAGATTGCAGTGCCTTTTATGATGTCCTTCTACTAAAAAGACAAGTGCCTGCTGTAGGAGTTCAGGTTAAAAAAAACAAAGTCAGCATGCAAAATAAATAGTATAAAAAATAAAGTCCGAATACAAAACCTAAATTTTACTCTGTGAAGCACATCTTTAAAAGAAAGATAGCTAAACTAAAACATTAAATAATGAAACTGAGTGATAATCAAAGGTATTCTAGCAGCAGCAGCTGAGTTCAATGAGCTTTATTTCTTCTATGAAATCTGGTTTTGCAGTGTTCCCTTGCAAGGCTTGCTGCGGATTTACTTTTTAATAAATATTTATACACCACTGAACAGCGACTTGAAGTGCTTTTTTTCTGAGCTTCTACAGTCACAATGCTTTAATCAGTCTGATTGGTTCTGTGCAGCAGAATGAAACAATGATTTTTGCCCAGTAGATTGGAGAGAAGGTGGTGCTCTGGAGACTTTGTGAAGAAGAAGCCAAGAAATGCTGAAAAGTTTGAAGCGAGCCCAGAGATTGAATAGGGCATTTGTCCACAGTGTTTGTTACTCGGGTGGAAATGGCATGTGGAATGTATGAATGGGGGCAGGGACAGGAATAATGCATCATCCGTCTCCAGTAAAAAAAAAAAAAAACAAAACAATTCAGTGCATTCTTAAATGGTCAGCCTGTCAGGAGTGTGGCAGGGCCTTTTCAAGGAAGCAAGGAAAATGTCTGCTCAGACCTTAAAGCAAGTGCAGTGCAGAGAGATGTTTCTGTGGCACAGTGACAGGGATGTTCCCTTCAGCAAACGTTTGTCTCTGTTCAGGAGATATTGATGTGGCTTCCTGTAATAACAGACACAATTGTTTGATCTCCTGTACAGAAATGCTGATTGGCACAGGGTTAAAATATGCCCGGTGGCTTTGAGGTTTGCCTGTGTGTTTGGACAATTTTATGTTTCAGGCCATGTGTTGAACTGTTCCTGGTTTTTTTTTACTACACTATTTACTACACTTTTTTTACTTCCCCTGTGATGCTGGGAACATCGCCTTCAATAAAGTCTGGCTCATTTTGGTTTTAGTTTCTGTTTATACTCGCAGTGAGTGGAGTAACAGTCATCTTGAATTTTCAGAAATGCTTTGTCTGCCTTGTGAGTTCAAGGTGATGTATGAGGGCATTGGCCCAGCACATCTTTTCAGAGTGAAGCTTGTGGGCAGTATTGTGTTAAACTCTTGACTGTGCTGAGTGCTCTTTAGTGGCAGACCTTGGGCACACTGAGAGTTGGCTGATGCTGGAAGAGTGCAAATGCCTGTTTGAGGCCTTCTGTATGGTTGTGGATTTGGGTTGGCTCAAGTCACTCTGCTCTTCAGCTCAGAGCAGGACACTTGAAAAATGGACGTTGTGGCAAATCCCCTCATGTGATCATCTGTTGTAAAGAACAGTAAAAATGCAATACTTCCTGGCACTCATCTGCTTTTATTCTCCTTCTTTAGGACTTGACTGGCATAGAGTCCATGGACCAATGTCGCCACACACTGGAGCAGCACAACTGGAACATAGAGGTACCACTAAAAATGAGATTTGTAGCTGTTTCCAAGTACCTGGCTTAAATGCAGCCCTCTGTGGGAGAGGAGGGGCCCTACCAGTATGATTAATCTGTCCACCCCTTGATTTACCCAAGTAGCTCTTTAGAGCTGTATCTCCACATGTCTGGAGAGCTGGTTTCAGCCAAGCACAGTGGAGTCATTATGGCCGTGAACAATCCCTTGACTGGCACACGGTGTGGCCTCCCGTGGAGCCTGTGTGCTTGCTGCCATGGAGAAGGCTTTCCACATGGAAAATAGCACTGGTGGTTGCTGTTTGTCAGGAATTGTGCTTATCCAGTGCTCTGGGGCTGTGGACAAGTAATACCCACTGTCAGTGTCTAAAGTATAAAAACCATAAATGCCTGAAACCTCCCTTTGCTCTTTCTTGTGTCAAAGGCAGCTGTGCAGGACCGACTGAATGAGCAAGAGGGTGTCCCAAGTGTCTTTAATCCTCCTCCGCTGCGGCCGTTGCAGGTCAATACAGCTGACCACAGGATCTACAGCTACGTTGTCTCAAGGCCACAGCCAAGGGCAAGTTATCTTACAGTGGATTTTGTCCTGCTTCTTGGATGGCTCTCTCTAAACACAGAACTTGCAAGCAGGGGAAGAAATTGTTTTCTTTGCATGCTGTTATCTCCCTTCTAAATATTTTATCTTATGAAAACAAAATGTAGAGCTATTCCTTCAGTTTCTGTTACTGCTGTGGAGATTTTCTCCATGGTGTGATTCACAGTATGAGGGCTTTTTTTTTTGTCATAAACTGTCTTGCTATGGTGTAGTAAAGCTTTTTGATCAGTTGAATTGGAACAAAGTCCTGTTGCCTCCATGTGTCAGTGACAATGTTTTCTTTTTAGAGCCCCCCTTAAATGTGTATTAACTAGAATACAGTATCAATTACTTTCATTAATGTTTCACAAATGAATTTGCACAAGCACCTGTAAGACTTTGTGCTGCTAATATCTTTGTATTGTTAAGAAAATGAGCACAGAGCAAAAGCATTGCTGCTTGAATAGTCAGTGAGATCAGTTTTCAGATGTGTCACAGTGAATTCTGAATGAACCACATTGGCCACGTTTGACATGTCTGAAGCCAGGAACGATGGCTGAGGGGTTTTTTTCTTGTGATTGGAGCACTAATACCCCACGTGTGCCTAGGTGCGTGGTGTTGGTGGACACTTTGCTGTATCAGGGGGAGAGACTGTTCTAATTCCTTATTTGTAATTGCAGGGCCTGTTAGGATGGGGTTACTACTTCATAATGCTTCCATTCCGATTTACCTATTACACGTTACTTGATATATTTAGGTAAGTCCTTGTTTGTGCTGACTCACTTATTGACTGCATCAGGGAACACACTACCTCAGATTTGGCTGGATCTCTGTCACTTAGATCTTTAAGCCTCGTGGCAGATTTTCCATTTGTTTCTTTAACTGGTGTTATTTGTACCCTTGTAAAGTTCCTATGCTGTTTAGTAAGAAATAATTCTTATTATAGAGAAAAAGAGCACCTTGCAGCTCTGTAAGTGAAGTGTTTAATTGGAGCTCTAACTCCACGCAGCTTTACAGTCTGAGTGCCAGACAGAGGGGTTGCAAAACAGTGTCCAACTGTTTGGTGTTCTTGGACAAACATCAGAATCATGTTCCATTGGGCTGGACTGCAGGTTAACCTGCCCTAATTCCTGGATGTTACTTGGCAAAACCCAAACTGTAAACACCTCTGCTTTATTCTCTTTGGTGTCTGTTGCCTCTTCTCCCTTTACTGCCCCAAATCACTAATTCTTCTCCTTACAGCACTGATAGAGGGAAAAGGGAATGGTAAGGGTGGTAAATAGCCAGCAGTCCTGCCATCTGCACTGGTCTGGCAGTTTTCCTTGTTGTATTACTTTTTTTTCCCATTAAAGGCATTTCCAAAATTCAGTGTATCTTCTGTGCATCAGTAGAACTAAGCAACACTGATATCTGCCTTGCATTGGACCTTTTTCAGCTTCAGAGGAATGACAGTTTCATAGGACTCCTAGCGTAATGTTCACTTTCTGCAGCTCTTTGTGCATTGGAATAGTCAGTTCTGGATTAGCAGAAACAGAGTTTTCAAAGTTATCTGGACAAAACTGTGTGGCTTTTAACAGCCTATCTTTGACTAAATTCCTCAAACCTCCTATTTTTGGTGTGGCTTGTGCCTGATGCTTCAGAGGAAGCTGGAACTGTTTAATCACACAGAATTCGGATCCTTACTGATGCCTGGCATGAGATGATACTTGATTGGGAGTTGGTTCTTTGGCAGTGATATCAGTTTGGAGCAGGTGTCACTTCAGGTTCAGATTATAAATGTTCAAGAGTCTCAGCTGTGACTTTTTTCCTATTTATGAATCCCAGTGACTGTCTGTGAGAAAGAAAACCTGTTCTTCAGGAAGTCAGTGAGCTGAATTTCCAGTGTCCTTTGCTTCCTTCCTAGGTTTGCTCTGCGTTTTATACGCCCTGATCCTCGTAGTCGGGTCACTGACCCAGTGGGTGACATTATTTCGTTTATTCATATGTTTGAGGAAAAATATGGGAGGACACACCCTGTCTTCTACCAGGGAACTTACAGCCAGGTCAGTGTCACGTGTTGGTGCACAGATCCTGGGGAGGTGGAGAGAGGGGATATTGCCACGTGGTATCAGGGCCTACGTGGCAAAATTGCATTTCATCTACAAGCCCAGCGTTTGGCCCCAAACTCTCTTAACAGGGTAATGGAGAGCTAGTGAATAAGTGTATTGGGAAACCAGTGTCTGCCAGGCTTGATGATTTGCCAAGCCTGCAAAGTTGGAAAGCAAAGCTGCTCTGGCTGTTCCTCGACCGTCTGTGTGACTCTGTAGCCGACAGCTTTTCTTTGTAATCCTGCCTTTGTTTTTATAAACTGGTGTGCTGTGCCAGAGTCTGTCCTTCTGTTCACCAAATTGGGATTAACTGCCTGGGCTTGTATCACAATGAAACTTCACAACAGTGCAGGGCCTCAAAATTGAGGGGGAGCCCCTAAGAAATTATGGGAGGTGAATGTTCCATATATCAAATCTGAGGGGGCTCTCTGTAGAAGAGGGATGTCCCCCTGGACACTGCCTCTTCCACAGCTTCTCTCAGCCTGGCCAAGGGAGGGATCTCCTGCAGTACATCCCATCACATAGTTGGATCAGCACTGCTTCCCAAGTGCCTGGGAAAAAAGTGTCAAGTCCCTGTCTGCTCCATACTGCACAGTGATGGAGCTCACCACCTCTGCAGCTCTTTTAGGCTTCTTTGTCATTCCTGGAATCCAAATGTAAATAATCCTGGAATGGTTAGGCTACCAAAATGTGGTGCCAGTAAAACAGGGAGTGTATTGTGCACTTACCCTGTGGTCTTGTTAAAAATGCTCTGGGGTGGGTGGAATCCAGACACTGTAGATGTGGAAAGGGTGGGATTTTTTTCTTTATCTGATTTCTGCAGGGCTTGCAGCATTATTTATTACCTGTTTTAATAGAATTTTCATTTGGTGTGATCTGAAGATTATGTCCTGTACAGACTTGAGTGGAAAGCTCAGCCTTGGCTGCTGGGAGTCCAAGGGGTGAAGGAGTTTTTTCACTGCCAGCTGAGTCTGGCAAGCAGCTGGGGTGTCAATCCCTGTCATTGCCTACCCGGTTTCACTCTGAGTTCAATGCTCTCCAAAGCCACATCCTGAAAGGATATGAAAGAACACCATTGTAGCCCTCTTAAATAAAGGCTTATTTAGGTCTGACAGGTTCATCCTCCACTGCTGCTTCACTAAAACTATTTTGTGGCAGAATAATGGCCTGGGTCACACGAGTCTTGTGGGTGCTGCTTTCCCCTTGCCCAGAGACCCTGTAACTTTACCTCCTCTGCTCTTATGCCAAGGCACTGAACGATGCCAAGCGGGAGCTGCGCTTCCTGTTGGTTTATCTTCATGGAGATGACCACCAAGACACAGATGAGTTCTGCCGGTAGGTAGGAGAGATTGCCAAAAAGTTGTCTTTACACTTGAAATGCAGCTTCCCTCACGTTGTCTCTTCTCATCCCGCAGCAATACACTGTGTGCGCCTGAGGTCATCACCCTCATCAACACTAGAATGCTCTTCTGGGCTTGCTCAACCAATAAACCAGAGGGATACAGAGGTGAGTGTTTCCCTCTTGGGCTTTACCTGTCCCCTCCTGTCTCTGGAACAAGCCAGATGCTCTTTGACAAACTTACACATGTGAAACACTCTTGTCGTATTTAGTGCAAGTAGACAAATTTCAGGATTGCATGGGGAAGTACATGTGTTGGTTTCCTGGGATATCTCAAAAGGTTTGGATGCCAGGGAAATACATTCTGACCTTCACCTCTACTGTTCTATGTTTCTCAGCAATCATAGTTCTGTGCTCATTGCTGTGGGCATTCATGCTGCTTTCAGTGCCTTGTCAGTGGCAGTTGGTGGGTATGTGCTGGGGATAAACTGAGTGCAGAAACAAGTATCCTACTAGATTTGTCCTTAACACTGGCTCCTGTGATGCCTGAGGCCAGAAAGGACTTGTTAGGTGCATTCTTTTCCTTTCTGAGACAGTCATCTTAGTCCACACCTAGTCTCTGTGTCTCCTCAAAAGCCCACAAGTCCTTGAGAGCTGTTGATACCTGACCTGATAGCATTTTGGTAAGGTTTTGCTGCAAGTGGAGTTTTTTCCTAAAGTTCTGTTCATGCCTCCCATGTTGTTTCCACTATTTCTGATTCATGGTCAAGAAAATGCTAAATTTGGGTCAGTCTTGGCTCTATAGTTCTGCTCCCAGTTATCAACAACTTGAGAGAACAGCTCTGTGAGGAGGCAGTCTTTGACTTATTCCTGTTTCCTTGCTGCAATGCTTTGGAGTCACAGCGTGGAAAGCAGAGCTGGGAGGGATTGTGGCCTTCCATTTAATCCTTGAGCTGCTCTGATTTTGTTTGGAGGGCTCCAGGTTGCATGATGTACCATGTGTGTTTTAAGGAGGGGATCAGCACCCATATATGAAGAGTAACTTAAGCCCCTAATCTGCTCCATTCCCATCTTCAGAGCCAGCAAAACCAACCAAAATTTATTCAGAGATGTTCAACATGGACACATTGCCATCTCCCCCATGGTTTCTTCCAGAGTCCAACCATCCCTAGTCACCTGAGCTAGTGTTTCCATGCGCTTGTCCTGTTTCTCTTCCTGCAGTTTAAACCCATGGCTTTGTCCCATTTTGAATGGACATTCAGAGCCAGTTACTTCCTTCCTGCTTGACTTAAAAGGGCCTTCTTTGGTTACTTCAAAGCTTGTTTTTTCCCATTGGTCTCTGTGCTCCAGAGCCATTTTCTCCCTTTGCTGACTTAGAGGGTTTAATTTTCAAAATGGAGCCTGAGGCCTTCTCTGCCTTGGGAGAGAGAATGTCTGGGGAAGGTGCTTTCCTTGGCCCTTAGTGATGGGATGCATTTGTGCTGTACCCCTTGGTGGCCCTTCAGGACGGGGCAGTGACGTTTGTGCCTGTTCCAGTGTCCCAGGCTCTGCGGGAGAACACGTACCCGTTCCTGGCCGTGATCATGCTCAAGGACCGCAGGATGACCGTGGTTGGGCGGCTGGAAGGCCTCATCCAGGCTGATGACCTCATCAACCAGCTGATGTTTATCATGGATGCCAACCAGACATACCTGGTGTCCGAGCGCCTGGAAAGGTAGGGTGGGTCCAGAGCTCCAGTAACACAGACCTTGTTGAGGCAGGCTCTGCTCTGTCCCCTCCAGACACATTGTGTGGGCACACAGCTCAGCATCTTCTATTCTGTAACACAGCCCATGGGCTCTCCTCTTCCCAGGGGGATCATCAGTCCATAAATTCAGGCCACCCTATAGCCAGGGAGCCAGATGTGTTGCACACACAATCCCACCACTGAAAGGTGGGTGTGAGTACTCTGCTCTCTGCAATGGGAGCACACCCTTGGCATGCTGGAGCTTTGCAGGGAAGGCTTGGACAGTAGCCAGTGGGAGCAAAGGCATTGCAGGCAGGAGAGCTGGTGTCCACAGCCAGTTGGTGAGTGCATGCAGCTGCCCTGGTTGTGCTGAGCTCTGTCTGCTTTTCTGGTGGTGCCAAGTCCCTGCTGACTCTTAAGGGGATGTACAGGTTGTGTCCAAAACAGGATCCCACCTTCTGTCTTTCCCTCCTCTGCCTCACACTCTGTGTGGGGACACAGTAATACGTTCTGGTTTCTGACACGTGTTCTGAAAGGAATTACCTAAAGGAGATAAAACCAGGAAGACTCTCAAATATGAGGCAGGAATCCTGGGCACTGTTTTTGTGCTGTCTGTCAGCTCTGTCAAGCTGCAGGAGCTCAGAAGCCTTTTAAGTTCAGTTTTACCCACTCTTGGGAAGCAGTTTGTGTGTGAGGGACTGTGAGGACCTGGCTTGGCCTTTTGGGAGTTTGTGGTACCCCAAGGCATTACCTGCTGTGTGTTCCTATGAGTTGGAGGCTATCCCTGCACCCTCGGGTCTGCCCTCAGCCTGCCACCCCCTCACTTTAGGGCCTCTTAGCCCTGACCACTTTCCACTCATGTTTGCAGGGAAGAGAGGAATCAAACCCAGGTCCTGAGGCAGCAGCAGGACGAGGCATATCTGGCATCCTTGCGTGCGGACCAGGAAAAGGAGCGCAAGAAGAAGGAGGAACGGGAGAGGAAGAAGAAGAAGGAGGAGGAAGTGCAGCAACAAAAACTGGCAGAGGAGAGGCGGCGGCAGGTGAGAGCAGAGGGGTTGCAGGAGAGGCTGCAGTGTCCTGTGGCCTGCTGTAGGAATTGCTTGTCTTGCTTGGGGCTTGAGCATCCTTTGAGGCTCTGGGAGCAGCTGTGCTGCAGGGACAGGCACCAAGGTCAGCTCAGTGCACAGCATTGCTCCTGTTCCCTCCTTGCCTTGCAGACACTGCAGGAGGAGAAGGAGCGGAAGTCAGAATGCCTTCCTCCAGAACCACATCCCGACGACCCGGAGAGCGTCAAGATCATTTTCAAGCTGCCTAATGATTCCAGAGTGGAGCGGCGATTCCACTTCACACAGTCACTGACGGTGAGCTTGAGGCAGAGCTGGGGGGCCCTCCAGAGCAAGGGGATGAAGAGACTTGCAGGTGGCTCAGCAAAGCTTTATTTCCTTTGGACTTTGCTAAATGGTGACCTTTGCCGAGAGCCTTGGCAGGCAGAGCTGCTCCTCAGTAAGAAGAGTGCTGTGGGGCCTGGTCCCACCAGCTTAGAAGAGGGAAGAAAATGGAAGAAGCTTTTTTAACTCCTGAAAAGCTGGAGTGTGTCTCTGCCCATGGCAGGACAGGGTGGGACTAGATGATCTTTAAGGTTCCTTCCAACCCTTAACATTTTGCAGTTCCGTTGCTCCCTATGAAATAAAGGAGTAGGAAGAGGCACTGACAGTGTCTGGACTCTGCAAGTGCTCTGTGCCAAGCCCAGTTTCACGTGTGCCAAGGAAATGGTAGTCTCAGGTCCAGAGTGCAGTGATGGCGCAAATTTGGTAACCTTCCCCTGCGAGATGCCAGGGATTTGCTCTGGCTGTGTCACTGCTCCCCCAGCTGGCAGTTATTTCTGTGCTTCATTCCCAGGTGATCCACGACTTCCTGTTCTCCTTGAAAGAAAGCCCTGAGAAGTTCCAGATTGAGGCCAACTTCCCTCGCCGTGTCCTGCCCTGCCTCCCTACAGAGGAGTGGCCCAACCCCCCCACGCTGCAGGAGGCCGGACTCAGCCACACGGAAGTCCTCTTTGTGCAGGACCTCACGGACGATTGACACTTCTTTTTGGTTTTGTTTTTGTTTGTTTTGTTGTTTTGTTTTGTTTTTTTTGTTTTGTTTTTTTTTCCAGAAGACACAAAATGGAAAGAGAAATTCATATTATTATTATAATACAATATTTTTTTTAAAAGACTGCATACAAACGAGGGATCAGAGACCACAAGGCCTGTGCCAGCTGTGCTGCGTGCGCTGGCGAGAGGACGCGTGCGCACAGCCATCCCCTGCACCAGGGGGGCACACGGGGGGAGCTGGTGTTGCCCCCCCCTCCGCCCTCCCTGGGGAGGAACAGGAATGGCAGCTCTTGGTAATTATTGCTTTTATTGATGACAATAATAATAAAACCCCAACAACCCAACATCTTGTGAAGATTTGATACTCTGCTGCTCCTGAGAGACACAAGACCGAGCACCGGAATGTGCTGGGAGTGGGGTGGGGGGAAAGGGCTGGACAGATTCTCTTCAGCTTCCCTCTGTGTATAAATACTGTTCTTTTAATATTTCTCTTGCTTTGTAATGACCAAAGGAGACTGGGGTTGACTATAGTATTAACTTTTTGATAAAGAGCTGGTTCGATTCTTACCCGTGTGGGGTCTTGCCCAGGGTTCTTAGCCTGCGTAGTGTAATAAACTCTGCCTCTAGCATGTCTGTGCTGATGCTTTCTGCCCGTGCCCCAGGGAGAGGAGGGTGGGGTCAGCTGCTCTGGGAGTTGTGGCTCCCAGAAGTGTGGGTGTGCTCAGCTTCTGGCCTCCCAGTGGTGATTTTGGGCCAGTGGAGCAGTTGGGTGAGACAAGGGTGTGCCCAGCAGAGGGGATGGCAGAGCTGGGGCTGCTGCTGTGCCACCTCCTGTGGCATCACCTGTGGGCTCAGGCTGGGAGGGAGGAGAGGTGGAAGGTGTCCCAGTGCTGTGGCTGGAGCCACCCAGGGAGCTCTGCTGTCCCAGGATAGCAGCCAGGAGGACTTTCCATCTCTGTGCACGCTGTGAGGGGTCTCGAGGCGGGAAGGAGGGGGTGTGTGGTGCTGCTCAAAACCAGATCCCACTGGGGCAGAGCATCCAAACAGGCCCTGCTCCCACCCTCAGGCTCTCCTGGGCTCTCCTCCAAGCCTCTCTCCAGGGCCCTTCCAGCTGCTGCAGCTCCCTCCCATCCCTGGCCCCCACACTTCCTCTCAAGCCCCCATGGAGACAATAGCTGGACCCAGCATGTTGGTATACATCATACATTTATTAGTGAATATCCCTCTCAAAATCAGCCACAACATTAAAAAAAATAATGATTGCACTACTTGGTCAAGCAGAACTAGCAACTTTCATTTTAAAAAAAGTACAAATCTGTTAAAAATTTCAATCAGTATAATACACATATATATAATACAACATACTAGTTATGTTAAATGCTACAAAACCAATATGATTCCAATGGAATGGAAAAAAACAAACACTTTTAGAGCTTTAAGAACCTTTTTTTTCTATATATTAGCCTTTTTTCAAATACATACATGGGAAAAATGAGGTAACTGTAAAATGTGCAAGTAACAGAGCAAAAAAAATTATATATATATATTTTTATATATATATATATATATAAAAACTTTCTAACACAGAACACACGTCCTAGCACCTTCCGGGGAGCCGCGGGGAACGCGGGGGTCCCACCGGAGGGCCCGGGGACTGGTATAATAGAACAGTAAACAGTCCACTATCCCACCACAGGAATTCATTGGTAAACAGTGGTATCTACAGCGCAGTCAGCAATCACAAACACCCTAAATAATTGTTTTTTAGTATTTTTTTTTGTCATTTTTTCTTTTTGTTATTTTTTTTTTAAATGATACTTTTAGCTGCTCATTGGAATAAATTCTGCAGCACACGAGCTGTGAGCTTTCGAGTCGCCGTCAAAGGACCGTAAGGCTTTCCTGGCTCCCTGGGCACCGCGAGGGCGGGAGGGGAGGAGGGGGGCGTCTCCGGGGGCACGAAGCCGGGGACTCCTTTGGTTATCTGTCACTGAGTGAGGGACGGGGAGGGGGCCGGGGTCCTGCCCAAGGGGCACCGAGCCCAGCGGTGCCGGCGCCTGTGCCACGGCAGAGTGGGTGGTGCCGGGCCGGGGCCCTCAGCCTCGACGCTCCGCATGGAGGGCGGCCGCCGGAGAGGTGGGAAAGGGCTGCGAGGGGGAGCCGGCCCGTAGCCCGCCGCTGCTCGCCACCCTCCACGCCCAACTGGGCAGCGACCGGGGCTGACCTACCGGTGGGTGGCAGTGCCCTCCGGCCCTCGGCGTGGGGAGCGCCGTCGTGCCCACCCACGTGCCGGGCGCGGCCCCTCACCTCACACCCGGCCGAGCCACGGCCGGGGGCCAGCCCCGTGCCTGCCCCCCGCCCTGCGGGGAGCCGCCCCCTCCCACCCCGGTCCCTTGCACACGCCGCCGCCGCGGGCACGGACCCCGCGGGGACGGCCCTGAAAGTCTCACGGTCCTGCTGTGGCGTTGCGGACATGTGCAGTACAGTGCATGGCAGTATCAGCTGAGCACAAAAACCCCTCTCCCCACCCCCCTCACCCCACAGCCGGCTAGACGTAGCCAAGACCACGTTCCAAGCTGGTCAGACATGCATGCATATTTGTGAACATTTACATAGGGCTGGCGTCCGCTCGGAGGCTCCCAGGCGTCAGCGACTCGCCACGAGGGGAGGGCAGTGCTCTCACCACTGCCCCTGCCACCGCCTCCCGTCACCCTCCTCGCTAATTAATCATGCAAAACAACGGCCACGCGGGATTGATGGAGCCGGGCGGCGGCGTGGCAGGCTTCTCCCCCGGCCCCTGCACGGGCAGGGGGGATACAGCGGCAGGGGGGCCACTCACAGCTTCCCCTGCACCAGCCGGGCCAAGGCCAGGGTAGCACTGAAAATACTCCACGAGGTTATGAATAAACCCCCACCCCCCCTCCCCCCGGCTCCAGGGGCCACAGCCCAGCCGGCCCCTTGCTGCCCACCGGCCGGGGACACCGCGCCCGTCCAGCCAGCAGGACGGGGCACAGGGCTACCTTGATTTACATTGTCGGGACAGAGAAACGAGCAGGAGCCGGAGGCCGGGCCGCACCCGGGGGACACCACACGCCCATGGCCCCAGGAACGAGGTTGGTGTCCCCTCCTCAAGCCTGGCTGCCTCGCGGGATGCGACATGGCCTGGCCCCGGGAGCTGCACCGGCGGGGCACAGGGGAATGAACAGGGAGAGGGGCCAGGGCTGTGCCAGCACCATCCTCCCACTGGCAAAAGACTCCAAGCAGCCATAGCCCTCTGGGTCTCCCCAGGGCAGCCGAGGCAGGAGAGGGGCCGTGCCGGGCTGCGTGCGGGAGCGGGGACAGAGGCATTCCTGTCTTCCTGCCTTTCTGCCCCAGCCACGCCACGGGGTTGCTGGTGTCCCACCTTGGCCGCACTCCGCCAGCCACCTCCTCCGGCTCTCCCCGGGGCCGGCCCGGCGCTCCAGCTCGCAGTGCCGCCGGCACCAAACCGCAGCGCTCCCTCCTTTCTCCTCCCCGCGTCCTCCGAGCACAACGCCGAGGGGAGGAGCCTGCCTGCACGCCCCTGGGGCAAACGGCCAAGGAACCAAAAACTCGACAGAAATAAAAATGAAACAAGGAAAAAAAAAAAAAACTATCGTAAAAAAAAAAATAGTGACAAAGGGAAAAACCACTAATTCCCTAGCAAAGTACAAAGACCTGGAAAGTGATGGAGCAACAACAGCGTCTTTGGAGCGCAGAGGGCACGGCCACGCACCTCCCGCCTCCAGCACAACACGATTCGGGGCCCTGGGAGCGCAGCGGGCAGGCGTCCGGCCGAGTCCGTGCCCCGGCGGGGAGGAGGAGGGCTGGCCGGGAGCCCGGACTGCTCAATGCTCACCACATCCGAGGAGAGGCTTTGGGGAGGGGGGGTAAGCGCAGGGTCAGGCCCTAGCAGCGGGCAGCGGCCCCCGCCCCGGCCCGGCGTCCTCGTCCTCTAGCGAATTGTGCGGTACAGCGCCCGCCAGCCTCAGTCCGCCTCCCGCTGCACCTCCGACGCGTCCGCCCGGCAGATCGGGCACGTGCGGTTCGCCTGTGGGCAACCAGAGACAGGGGCAAGTGAGCGGCACCACATGGCACCCACTGAACCCACCATGCACCACTGGCAAGGCTGGAATCACATTCCAGGAGTGGCTTATCCAGCCTTGCACAGTGCTTGGCCCCAGCTCCCAGTGCACTGAGGCCACCCAAAAGGCAGCACTCTACCCCCACAGCACCCCAAGAAGCCACCCTGCTCCCCACAGCGGGCACAGGCAGTACCTTTAACCATTTGTCGACACACTTGGCGTGGAACTCGTGGTTGCAGGGCAGGACGCGGAGAAGCTGCCGGGCCTCGAAGTCGCTGAAGCACACGACGCACCTGGGGGAAGCAACCATCAGTAGGGCAGCGCTGCCGGTCACGGCCCCACACCCCTGCCAGGCCCCCCATGTGCACCCTGGGCTCACTCACAGGGTCTGCTCAGACTGGTGGCTCTCAGGGTTGAAGCGGTAGGATGGGAGGTGCTCGATGTCTGCTTTGGTGAGTCCCCGTGGCTTGGCCTCCCCCAGCCGCTCGGCCAAGTTCAGCAGTGCCTGCACAGAGATGCAGAAGGCGGCTCAGCTCGTCTCATGTTCTGACACAGCACCCCCCTCCAAGGCTCTCCCCTCCCAGAGGAACAATCAGCAAAACCCTCCAGCTCTCCCATCCCACCACTGTGGGGAAGCCAAGCTGACGCACCTCGTAATTCTCCATCTCTACATCATCCACGTCCAGGTCTAAGCTGATCGTGGGCCCCACAGCTGTCGGTGACACAGGAAGCATAGAACTGGGAGGAAAGGACAGGGCAGTCAGCCATGGGGCTGCAATCCCCAGCCTCCACCCTAGCATCCCCAGGGTGCAGAGCCCTCCCTCTGTGCCAACACAGCGCCACTGTGACCCCCATCCACAGCACCACCCCTGCCCCATGCACTCTACAATATCCCCATCAGTACTCACAGGAAATAGGGCAGGAAGCTCGGATAGTACGGAGGAGGCGGCGGAGGGGGCGGCGGTGGGGGCAGCGCCTGCTGCAGCCGGTACCGCTGGGTGTTCAGCCGCCGGGGCATCATGTGGGGATATGGCTGCAGGGAGAGACGGGGCACTCAGAGTCGTGCCAGACCTACAGTGTCCCCAGCCCCTCCACAGGACAGGGACTCACCACGCCAAATGGCAGTTCTTGGTGCAGCGGGTCGTGGGGGAGGTAATGCAGCGGCATGGAGGGCGACAGTGTGGGAGCATGGTGAGACGGAGGATACGTGAAGCCTGCGATGGGGTGCTGCTCCCCTCGCAGGTCCACGTCATTGTCTATCCTCTGCAGAGGCTGTGGGGGAAACACTTAGGCTGGGAGAAGCATCCCAAATTACACCTCCCCGACGCTATGAAGACAGAGGCACCCTGCCCGCCACCCCCAGCTTAGACCCACGGGGGGTTGCAGAAGGACAAGACCCCAAAGTGGTGGGTGCGTCACATCCCCAGCCCATCCCTCCACCCCGACTCACCATGCGTGGATGCTGGGCTTGGAGAGGTACAAACTGCCCCAGGGGGGCCATGTGGGGCGGCTGGTGGGGGGGCACTGGTGGCGGGGGTGGGTGCAGGATGTAATGGTCGCTGGAGATGATGGGAGGGAATGTCTGGTAGGAGACGGGAAGTTGTTGCATGGCACATGCCTGAATCAGCTGTGAGGAGACAAGAGAGAAAAACAAGGGTCAGACACCCCTGCCCCCTCCCCAGGGCCTTCGAAGGACCCTGTGCTCCCAGAAACTTGCACTACAGTGGGTTTGGGTACCCACACGCCTTGTGTGCACTCACGGCCCAGGCTGTCCCCAGGCGTCCCCTGTCGTGACTCACCGGGGGTGGGAGGCAGCAGAGCGGGTAGTGCTGTCCACTGAACATCACTGAGCATGCTGGGAGCTGCTGGGTGCTGCACCCAGGGATGTGCTGGCCAGCGTGGATGGGGAAGCCTTGCGTCGTTACGGTGGTAACCGTGTAGGAGAGAGGGACAGGTCCCTGGTGCACCTGAGGACAAGGTGCCAAGGGCACGGTCAGGGTACAGCCCTGGCTGAGCTATCCCTGTCCTGACAGGGTCATAGCAGGATGCTGGGCACTCAGCACTGAGACAAAACACCTGGCATGACCATCCTGCTGGTGTGGCCAGAGGAATAGGCTGAGTGAGGGCTCAGCTTGAGGGAGTTCTGGACCTCTCTTTCCTCCTCACAGACAGGCTGACACAGCCTCCAACACATCACCATTACCATGGATGATGATGACAGTTGTCCCATGAACCACCGTACAAGGGAACTGTCCCCAGCCCCTGGGAGGAGGGACCACCCTCGACATGCCCAGCAGGCGGAGGGGCCCCAAGATTTAAATGCTAAGAGAACAAGAGCACCAGCAGGCTCAGGGCTGGGCAATCCCTGCAGCAAGTGGTCAGAGGGGACCCAGGGACAAGTCACCATTCCAGACACCAGCCCAAGGCCACCATAGGATCACACTTAGGAGTGAGGCTGGGGGCTGCAGCACCTACCTGGTCATGCAGATCCACCATGAATGGGTTCTGGTGGGGCGGGTGAGCGGCTGGGTGAAGCATTCGTGGCGGCGTGCTGGGAAGAGCGTAGGCGCGGGGCTCATCTACAGGGATGTGCGGCTGCTGGGGGAAGGCAGGGTGCACCTGGGGCTCATCCTGGCCCAGCAGGGTTGCCAGAGGTCGGTCGCGTCGTCCCCACTGACGCCTGGCAGAGGGGCTGCGGGGCCACCGCAGGAGAGAAACAGAGCAGGAGTGACCCCCCAGGCCAGGGGGGCACCACAGCCCCAGGCAAGATGGTTACAGGAGGATCAGTGCCAGCCCAATGCCCAGGGTGAGATGCACAGGGCATTGTGCCAGGCCACATCAACCTGGGCAGCTCCAGAACCAGCTTCTCTGCTCACCCTGCAAGTGCCCTCTCCGTGTCCGCAGCATAAAAAGGAACCCTGCTCCCCAGGGCCCCCTCATCTGGGCCAGGTGGATGTGCTTCCCTGTCAATGTTCCCCCAAGCCCCACTGGGAGCCAGTGCCTTGCCCCAGCAGGACCAGAGAACCAGCCCCACGTCCCCACGTGTCACAAGGGACAGGGCTCCACACCACCCTGCACCCCGTACCTTCGGCGGAGGTGGTCGGGGCTGTTGCAGGGTCCCCCCGAGAAACGGCGCTGGGAAAAAGGGGCAGAGGGCGGCCGCCTATTCACTGCCAGTTCCCATGGTCGCATTGGTGACGTTGGGAGACGGATGGGCACACAGGACCTCAGGCTGCAGGCAGGGCGAGACACCAGCACCTTGAATTCTGCAAGAGGGACAGTAGGTCATGGCACTGTCCCTCCACAGCTCAGCCTGCTGCTCCATCCCCACAAGGATGGTGATGCCAACAGCTGGAGCTCTTGCTGCTCCTCCACCTAGAGCTGCACCCTCCCCATCTCCTGGGGCTGGATATGGCACTGAGAGGGGCTAGGAAGAGCCTATCCCCAATCCCCTTGTTACTGTCCCTCCCCTTCATGGCCAGAGTCACCCCCCCATGCACGACACAGACACAAGCACTTATTTTTGGCACAGAGGAAAGAAAGTGATGAAGTGCCCTGTGGCTGAGGCAGCATCCAACCTGCTCACTGGCCAGCAGGGAGCCTGAGCAGTGGCATGGGGAGTTTCCAGCAGGTCCCTGATATTGCTCTGTGCTCTGGAGGGGTGCTCTTTGTTGCTGATCTTTTGCACATCCTACTCTGGAGTGACACTGCTGCCCCAGTGAAAGGCACAGGGGCTGGTGGTGGCAGCGAGGCACATGGCCCTTCTCTGTCAGGGCTGTGCACTTCAACTCCCTGCTGCAAACAGGGTGCAGCCACGTGTCACCATGGAGCAGGGGACAACCATGGGCTCTGCTGAAGCCACGCAGGTAGCTCTGTTCCCTCAGCTGCTCCCCAAGGCAATGGGACAGGGGGAACACTGCCCTGGCCCTGCCCCATTTCCCCTCCTGCACCTAGCCTGACTGGTGTCCCTGTATCAGAGCCCCCTCACAAGACACAGCTTGACCCCTCAGCCCCAGTGAACCCTGGCACTGCACAGAGGAGATGCCTGCATTTGGGGCTGGACTTCCCCAGGCTCTGCTTTCCCAGGTCCCAAAAGGGCCTCCCTTGGCTCTGTGTATGTCCAACATCCTCCCTGGGCACCCTCCCATTGCCCAGCTTCCTTCAGCCTCCACAGGCCCAGGCCAGCACACGGCAGCAGCCACGGCCTTGACACTGCAGCCCACCCACCCCTAAATCCAGCTCACTGCAGGCTGGTGAGGCCCCCCTCAAAGCAGCTTCTTCAGCCCCACCTCCTCCTCAGTGCCCATGGCAAAGACACACCAGGGACAGGAAAGACACTTCAGGGACCTAGAGCCTGGGGAATGCTGCTCAGAGGGAGGATCTCAGCCCCACAGGGAGAAGCTGCAGTGTCACTTTTAGGTGATGGGTATCAACAATCACTGAGGTAAGTCCCGTGCCACACATAGGTCTCTTTTTATCCTCACCCTCATCTCCACACTACTGCGGAAGCTGAAAGCAAATTTCTCTCTTTGTTTTGGCATGAAAAAGGAAAAAAAAAAAAGCAAAAGCCACAGGCTGAGCCCCCCAGGAACGTGTCTGTGACTGTCACCAGGAAAGGGGGTGTGCCTGAACAGGAGGTTCCTTCCATACGGAGTTTATTCTGCCCACCTCGAAGCTCTGCCCGGCTGCAATGTGACCCTGAGTGGGCTGGGGGCCAGAATGCAGCAACAGCCCAGGTTTAGCCCCACTCTGAAGAAGCCTCTCTGAGGTGTTACTGCTTCCAGCTCCACATCCTCACTCTCGGAGCACACATGGTACCAAGGCCCTGTGTGATCCAGCGGGCACCTTCCACACCAGGAACCACAGCCAGCAATAGGCTTGGGGATGGGCACCACGTCCGCAGAGGAACACTGAAGCCATACAGGGGCTCACCTGTTCCTGGGACCTCCAGAGCGGGGTGCTGCCTGCGCTCTCAGAACCCCTGGACAGAATCGCGAGGCAGGACGGCACCCCCGACTTGCGGGACAGTTCTGGCCTGGCCCCCGTCCTGCCACAACCAGCACCCATAAGGTACCCACCCTCCTGTCCCGAGCGGGCACACCCGGCTCCCTCCTCACTCGTGGCTGGGAGCCAGCGGCCACGCCGAGCAGGGTGACCGCGACCCCGCGGAGGCCACCGCAGCTCCGAGGCGAAGGCGACCGCGGTCCCGCAGCCCCTCGGAAGGGCGGGGGGAGGCGGCTCCCGGGCCCCGCCGAGAACAAAGTTAGCAGCGCGCCAGCGCTCACGCCCGGTGCCATCTGCTCGGGCAGAGCCGGGCTCCGGAGCTGCCGGGGGAGCTGCCCGCCCCGGGAGTCCTGCCACCCCGCTGCCACCCGCCACCGGCTCCGTCCTGGCACCCCGAGCTCTCCCGTAGCCCCCTCCCCGCCGTTCCCACGCGAGCGCCGCCAACTCCCCCCGGGAGCGGGGTCACCGCTGGTCCCGCCGCACCGGCAGCCCCTTCGGAAGGCCGACCCCGACCCCCAGCCCGACCCCCCGGACCCGATCCTGGGTGTCCGGGACGGCGGCGCACGGCGGGGCGAACGGCACATCCCGGAGCGCACCGACGGAGCACCCACCGTGCAGCACCCCGGGAAAGCACCGCGGCCACCGGCACCCGGGAGCGCACCCCAGCCCGCGCCCCTCACCGCGGAGCCCTGCCGGTGCCGGTGCGGAGCTGTGGCTTTAAGAGCGGCCGCTCCGGGGCC
>JACBWW010000029.1:3473497-3489119 GCA_020086605.1 Lanius collurio | reverse complement strand
GTGTCCGTCCCGGTGCCGGTGCCAGTCCCGGTGCCGCTCCCGCTCCGGCTTCAGCCCCGCCTCATGGCGCCCCCGCGCCCGCCGCGCCGATGGAACCGGCCGAGCCGCGCTGCACCCCCCCCGCGCCGCGCCGATGGGCGCGCCCGCCGCCTCCTGCCGTAATGAGCCCAAGAGCGGCGCCGCTAAACCTCATGGCAAAGCTCTTCAGCTGTAATGCTCCGAGTGGCAGCGCAGTAAACGCCGCCCTGGGCTGAGCTGGGGACGATCACAGGAATCACGGAATCACAGAATTATTTAGGTTGGAAAACATCTCTGAGATCATGCAGCCCAACCTGTGACCCAACACCACCACGTCAACTAGATCATGGCACTAAGTGCCTCATGCAGTCCTTCCTTAAACACCTCCAGGGTGTAATTCCACCACGTCCCTGGGTGGCCCATTCCAATGCCTGACAAACTTTTCCCTGAAGAAATTCTTCCTGACGTCCAACCTAAACCTTCACTGGCTGCCAAGGAGAACAGGTCGACTCCCACGTGGCTACAACCTCCTTTCAGGAAGTTGTGGATGTCTCGGGACAGCCCTGGGAGGTGTGAAAGTGCCCCAGGACAGCCAAGGGGCAGTTTGCAGAAGGATGTCCAGCACCAGCCCCAGGAGTTTCAGGGGAGGCATCCTGGGACAGCCCTGGGTGCTCCAGGGGTAACCCCAGGCAGCTCATGGGGTGTCTGTGAGGATGCTCTGGAGCAGCCTTTGCAGGAGCTGGGGTGACCCTGGACCAGCTCTGGAGAGGTTCATTGAGGGGTGGTCACAGTCTGTCCTCTGTAGCCCCTTCTCTGGTGTAGGGTGAGATGGGAACTTCAGAGCAGGCTGAGTGACTGAGGAGACTCCAGAGTTTCTGCAGTATCCAGGGCCTCTGGGTTCCCCAGGGAACAGGGCCACGGATGCAGGGGTCCAACAGGCTGGCCATGCCCCCCCACCACCACTTCCCAGCCCTTTTCTGCCTGAGCAGAGCTGGACAATCCAGCCTTGTCCCCAGCAGGTCTGAAGTAGGTCAGGGAGGCTGGACCAAGCCCCTGAGGAGGGGAGTGAGTGGCAGGGGGTGCAGAGGGCCCCAGGCACCCGCCCCAATATCCACACCACAAGGTTAGTGCCCACCCCCTGTCCTGACAGGACCCCCGTGTCCCCAGCCCAGGGGATGCAGGTAAATTCCCAAGACCCTCTTTGATCTCCTGGGGTTGTTCAGGATCCCTCTGCATCCCTGCAGGCTCCACACCCCTTCTGGGAGCCAGGGTCCCATGGGAGCACATTGGGGTGGTTGAATCCTGAGGGACAGCACCCAGTATAGATACCTGGGGACTTGGTTTTGGAGAGCGAGCCTAAAGCTGAGCTGAGTGGGAGCTGTGGGATGAGCACAAGAAATAAGGAAGACAGGAGAGGGATTTCTCACCCCTTAATTGCAGTTAATGATTGATGAGTGTGTTTACTGCAGGAGGCAAAGGTCTGGCAGTGTCAAGATGCAAGACCAGAGGCAGCATCCCCTGGGACACAGCCACAGGTAAGGGATGTCGCCCCTATCCCAGCCCCCACGGGCACATTGCTCCATATGGGGGGAGGTGAGGGTGTCTGTCAGCCACGCAGCAGCTCCCAGGCCCTGGCACAAGGAGGGAGACACCGTGGTAGGGCCATGGATTGCACTTGGACTATAAGCACTGCTTGTGGAGGCCCTGTCGGGCACAAGCAATGGAGCCTCCAGCTATGCCCAGGACAGGCTCCTGGGGTCCCCCAATCACACCCACAGTCTCCTCTACCTGAAGGTCAACCCTGTCCTTCCCTCAGGGAGCCCGTGCCCAGGGGTGCAGTGTGGAGCCTGGCATTTGCTCACCAGCCCAGCTCAGCAGAGGGGACTGTCCCCACCAGCACCTCTCCTGCCCCGGTGGCTGCTCCCCAGGAGGGATTTGGGGGGCAGCCTTTAGTCTCTCAGGTGGTTGTTCCATGGTGTGTGCCCACAGGCATCCTGGCAGGATGGCATGGCGCTCATTGGTGCTGCTCCCCTTCCTCCTGGCAGCAGGTAAGGACTCTTCTTGGCATCTGGCGTGGGTGGGCGGAAGGTGTTGGAGCTGCTTTTGACCCCCAATACTCTTTCTCAATTCCCTGGGGGAAGCTGTGACACCAAAACAGCTGCCTACCCCACTGGAGAGCCAGGGCAGGGCAGGGCTGGACTGTGGGGAGAGCAGCTGGAAGAGAAGTGCAGTCTGGAGGTGTGGGATGAGCACAAGGATGTGAGGGCTGGGGGCTTCCCCTGCCTGCCATGGAGACCCAAACCACAGCTGGGAGCTGGAGCTGGTGTTGAGGAGGTGCTGCCAGATGTGGGTCTGGGGTCTGCTGGCAGAGCTCAGCACAGTGATGGTGCTCAGCTCCTCTTCCCTCTAGTTTCAGGCAACACAGTCCCCATCTTCAACACAACCATCTTCTACGTGCCAGAGGACCTGGAGCTGGGTGAGTAGGGCGGTCTTGAGAAGGGTGTGGGGTGTCAGAGGAGTGACTGGGGGGTTCTCAGGCAGGGGCTGACACTGCCTGTGCCCCCAGGCCAGTTTGCTTTCCAGCTGGATGCTTATGATCTGGACAACGACCCTCTTACCTACCAAATTGGAGGAACAGATGCCTTCTACTTCCGTGCAGACCTCAAATCAGGCAACGTGACACTGAGGAACTCCCTGGACCGTGAGGTGTGGGCAGAGGATGGGGGCATAATTCTCTGCCTGAGTGGGAGTCTGGGGCTATAGGGATGAAGGGCAGAGCCTGTGGGTCACTCCCTGGCCCCAAAACCCAGCTCCTGGAGGGAGAATTATCTGGGAAGAGCATCCTACACAGAGGTTGGGGCTCAGCCATCCAAGGATTGAGCTCCACCTTGGCCCTGACCAAGTCCTGCCTTGTGTCCCCTCAGCTCCAGGCCAAGCTCACCATCATCGCCAGAGTGTCTGATAGTGTAAATAATGAGGTGAGTGCTGGGGCGAGGGCTGGGTGGCTGTGGTGGGAAGGGAGCAGGGTCCCAGCCAGGGCCATAGACAAGGATCAGTGGGAAGGCAATTGGAAGCAGGTGGGTGATGCTGGCTGGCTGGGCCAGGGTGGGCATTGGGTGCCAGAACTGCACCCAGCTCCTCTGGCCACCATCTCACACACCCATCCTGTGCCTTCTCTGACACCTGGTAGGTCTCCCAAAAAATGATCATCATCGTGGAGGACCGTAATGACAACGCCCCAGTCTTCCAATTCCTGCCATATAACGCCATCATCCCTGAGGTACCTTCCTGGGACCTCCCAGCCCCCATGGGCAGCAGGGCAAGGGTTGCCAGGTGGTTCCTGTGGTGTGGGTGTGCCAGCAGTGGGACAACAACAGGCTGGGAACTGTGTGACCCCACATCTGGGTGTGTGGTGACAGTGTGCCTGGGTGTGGGGTCACCGAGGGTGCAGCCAGCACCTGGGAGCACTCCGTGCTGGGGCAATTCCCTATGGGAGCCTCTGTGTCACCCTGTCTGCTGGAATGTGGCTGGGACTCTGCCCTTGCAATGAGTTTCTGTTCAGGGTGTGCCCCAAGCTTCCTCTCAGCCCAGGACAGGGTGACGCTGGATCAAGGTGTAGATGGGGTGTGGGGCTGAGTCCAACACCCATCCAGCAACTCCAGGGCTGGCATTCAGCCCCTGGTCCCATGGAGCCTCAGGGAGGGCAGCGAGGGGGTCCAGGCTCTGCCTGGCCTGAGCAAGGGCAGCAGCTCATCCCTGTGTGTCCCATGGCACTGGACAGCAGGGCCAGAGCATCCCAGGGCAGGGCTGGCAGGGTCCAGGCTCAGCATCACCCCCCTGCTCTGCCACCCCCCTGCCCAGAACACAAGTCTGCACAGCATCATCTACACCGTGTTTGCCAACGACAGCGACACTGGGAACGCCTCCAAAGTCAACTACGGCATCGAGGAGGTGAGCACAGGGCATTGTGGAGTGGGCCATACCATACCCAGACCTCACTCCTGGGCCACCCCTGTGGGGCTGAGGTGCTGGGGGACACGGCCAGGGCAGCCTCATGTCTCTGGGGGAGCAGGGAGGTTTTGGGTCAGGACCCCCTGGGCAATGGGTGCAAAGTGCTGAACAGTTGCAGGCCAGGGATGAGCCAGGTTGTAAGGGGTCATCATGAGCCAAGCCTGGCAGAAGGATGAGGACTGAGCCCCCATTTCTGCTGGGACACCTCTATTCCCTGCCTTGGTGACACAGGCTGATGTTCTCTGCTCAGGTAATCCCAGACAACACAAAGAATCACCAGCTTTTCTACATCCTGCCGAATGGGAGTGTGGTGCTCAATGGCTCACTGGACTATGCTACAAACACATTCTATCAGATCAAGATCCTCGCCAAGGTGGGGACCAGCCAGGCTGTGAGTGCAGGGCTGCCAAGTAAGGGGCTGTGGGGCTGACAGGTGCTTTGCTCCCCAGGACAGCGGAGGATTGCTGCACAACAACTGGATCGTCCAGCAGAGCTTTAACTACCTGTCCCTGACCATCAAAGACGTGCCCAACCTGGACCCACGGTTCCTCAAAGAGCCCTACTCAGGCTCTGTGCCTGAGAACTGTGACCTGGTCAGGAGTCTGCCTGCCCCAGTGTCATGTCCCTGCCCCTGACCCTCCCTGGGGGCTCTGACACCCTGAAGTGTCTGGGCCACCAGGCCTGTGGGCAGTTGGAGATGTCATAGGTCCTGCTCTGATGGCCATGTCCCCACAGGGCACCACTGTGCTGACTGTCACTGCCATAGACCAAGACACAGGGGTGAATGATGAAATCTTGTACGACATCACCAGTGAGTGATGGGGCAGAATGGGACAGGCAGGAGGGGTGGTCAGGCAGCAAGGGGGACCCTGGAAACTGGTTCTGGGCACCTAGGCTCTGCCAGCCTGACCTGCTGGCAGAGAGAGGGCCAGGCCTGCCTTTCCCAGTTGCTGCCACTGGTTCCTGCTGTCCCCTTGTTCTAGATGCCAGTGTTCCTTTTGTTATCAATGTCACAACGGGCGCCATCACTGTGAGTGAGCCCCTGGACCGTGAGCAGCTGCCAAGCGAGGAAGTACTGCTGGAAGTCATGGTGAGTAGGAGGTAGCAAGGGGCACCCCATCCTCTTCCTCTCCCTGGGCCTCTCCAACCTGCTCTCTCCTCCTGCCCAGGCACGTGAGAAGAACCTGAATATCCATGGCAAGGAGGCCCAGACCAGCACCCTGGTAACAGTCTTGGTGACTGATGTCAATGACAACAAGCCCCAGTTCTACAACTGTTCCCTGTCCAGCTGCAACTTCTCTGCCAGTGCCCAGGACAACTTCATGGGCAGCATCATAGAGCACTCCTCCTCCAGACTGCCTGTGTCCAACCTCAACATCATTGCTCACGACCCAGATAAGGTAGGAGCCTGTCCACAGGGCTGAGCTGTGATGCAAGTGTCTGTCCTGGCTGCACCACTCACCCTCACTCTTTTCCCTCCCTGGCAGGGCATCAACAGCAGTTTTGAACTGAGCCTGCAGGGTCCAAATGCTGCCGCCTTCTCTGTGTTCCCCACAACTATCGTGGGCTCAGGGGAAGTCCAGATCCTGGTGCAAAACTCATCCTTAGTGGACTACGAGATAAGCCATGTTATGGTGGTGCAGGTGGGACTTGTAGGGCTGGCCTGCTCTGGTGGGGCAGTTCCTGCTCCCTGCATGCATCGGGGCACATTGGGGCACAGCCCTCCTCTTTTTGGGAGCCAAAGCAGAACAGGGCTCTGCCCTGGCAGCTTGTTTGGTGCAGGGGATCTGGGCTAAAGTGTGACAGGTCTCTCTAATGTTTGGGGACCCATGTGAGAGACACAATCCCTTCTCAATCTTGCAGATCATTGCTAATGACACAGGGAACCCCACAGACTGCTGCTCCATGGCCACCGTGACCATCAACCTCATCGACACCAATGACCACATCCCTGAGTTCCCCCAGAGCACCTACAACCTGGCTGTGATGGAGAACAGCCCTAGTGGCACCATCATCTCCTCAAACATCACGGTCAGGCACTGAGCAGGGAGTGGGCACAGCTTTCATCCCCAAGCAGGGCACTGGTCACACCTGGCACTTCTAGTACAGCTTGTGCTGAGGGCACTGATCTCTTCATGCACACATAAAGGAGCCAGGGCCAGTGGGTACTCAAGGGTGGGACCCCTTGCCTATCAGGACCACATTTCTGGGGGCTCATTGCCAGCAGCCACTGTCCCAGACTCATCACTGCTTTGAGGGCTGAAACAGATTGGCAAGATGCTTCCTTCTGTCTTTTAGGCCTATGATCCAGACAGCGGTGTCCTGGGCCAGATCACCTACGAGCTGCTCCCAGAGAGCATGTACGTAAGGGCAGAGCCAGCCACAACCAGGGCATCATCATGGAGAGGGGGCCTCCAGACCTGAGCCCCAGTGATGGCTCTGTGTATGCCACAGCCGTAACACCTTCACCGTGAATGCCACAACGGGGGCACTACTGGTGCACAACGGGAGCTTGCTGGACCGGGAGACTCGCTCCATCTACTACGCCAACCTCCAGGCCAAGGATGGGGGCAACCTGGTGGGCACTACAGTGCTGGAGATCACCGTGCTGGATGCCAATGACATGAAGCCCGTTGTCATTGGCTCCAACTTCATCTCAGTGGAAGAGGGGCAGAACATTAGTACAAAGATCCAGGTATGTACCGACAGAGGTGGAGGGGTTGAGGGACTGTCAGAGAGCAGGGACTGTGCCCAAAGTGCCCAACAGTCGCATTTCAAATGCTGACCTTTTCAGGCCATCGACAATGACGAACCTGGCAGCCTCAACAGCAAATTGGGTTTCAAGATCTTGCCAGGACTGTTCAGCAACAACTTTACCATCAATGCAGACACAGGTGAGATGAACAGCACGGAGCCGCTGGACCGCGAGGCCTTGGAAGATGAGCGTGGACAGATGGTGGTGGCAGTGATGGTGTATGACCACGGCAAGCCACAGCTGGACACCACGGTGAACGTCACCATCACCGTGGGGGTGAGCCCTGGGCACAAGCAGGGACAAGCTGGGGCAGTCTGGGGCTTGGAACTGGGATGGATGGGCAGGGTGGGGATGTGGAATCCCTGGCTGTGGCAGAGGTGCTGTGTCTCCAGGCTTTCTCTAGGGGCAGAGTGAATAGTTGATGCAGGGAGGCAGGAGAGGGCTTGTGTAGCTCCTGCCTGTGGGCAGGCAGGTGCCCACCCTCCTGTCCCCAGCCGGCTGTGGGGAATCCTGTTTCCTGGAAGGGCTGCAGCCATGGGCTTTGTCTCCTGCAGGACCTGAATGACAACATTCCCGTGTTCCTCAACCAGTCCTATGAGTTCTCAGTCTTTGAAGACTCTCCAGGTAGAAGCTGCATGGCCAGGCTTGTGGGACTAGCAGTGGCCCTGAGTCAGTGCCCACTGCCCACTGAGTGCCTGTCTGCACCTGCAGGGTCCTTCGTGGGTGAGGTGAAGGCCACAGATGCTGACCGGACAGAGATCAATTCCCGCATTTCATTCCGACTTGAAAGGCACAGTGGCTCCAGCAACTTCTTGATCCGCTCATCCCGCCTGGGGCCGGGGAACTACAGCGGGCAGCTGTACGTAGATGCTGACATGTCCCTGGACTATGACACCTTGCAGCAGAAGTTCTTCACCTTGACAGTGCTGGCGGAGAACACGGCCGCAGACAACGCAGGGGACAAGGCCAACGTCTCAGTGACAGTCCACATCCTAGATATCAATGATGAGCCCCCCACCATCCTGCCAGATTCACTGCAGGACGTGTCAGTGGCTGAGAACGGGACGCAGCAAGGTCTGATCCACACGCTGAACGCCTTCGATCCTGACACCAACCACTCGCTGGTCTTCGAGGAGGTGGCGGTCACCTGCTTCAAGGGGGACATCAGTGCTGAGGACGTGTGCTGGGACTGGTTTGTGCTGACACCCAACGGCTCGGTGCTGGTGAACAGCTCTGACATCGACTACGAGGTGTGTGACAGGGTTCTGCTCACGCTGCGAGCTGAGGACCTGTACACTGAGAGGGGCAACCGCTACAGCCAGAACGGTACGGCCCCCACTGCCCGCTCCTTCCACCACCACTGGGCATGGCAGGTGCTGGGACCTGCCTCTCCCACCTCCCACGAGAAGCTGTGGGTAGCAGGGTGGGAGCTGGGTGGTTTGGCTGTGGAGGGAAGGTATCCTCACCTCTTTTGACCTGAGCCTGCTGGAGGACAGGGCTCCTACAGGAAGCAGAGGACTGTGCTGCAGGGCTGCTCTGTTGGTGATCGGAGCTCTGCTTTTGGGACATTTGCAGAAACCCTGAGGATCATCATTACTGATGTGAATGACAACACGCCGGTCTTCGAGGCCATCTCAGAGACTTTTGGTGAGCAGCTGGGGTTGGCACATCACATGGGTTCCTCGCTGCACCCACACATGCCCTGCCACACTCATCAGCAGCGAGGATCTTCCCCGAGCCCAGGGCAGGGCTGTGAGCAGTGGCAGGGGCCAGGCTGGGGTTACTCAGTGCCTTCCATGAAGGCTGTGGGGCCAAGGGCAGCAGTGGGGACTTGGAACCCTGGAGCTGTGTAGACATGGGGTCTGCAGCAAGTCTGGCTGCTCACCAGCATGACTGCACCATCCATCTGTCTGTCCTTGGCAGTGGTTGTCCCTGAAATCTCTCCTGAGAACCTGCAAGTGGCTACTGTGAAGGTGAGGAGCCGCCTGCCTGTATCTGTCAGTCCATGAAGCCTTGTTCACCTGTCCCTGCCATGGGCAAGCAGGGGCCATCCCACCCGTGCTCCTGCCATGCTCTGCCCCTGCAGGCCACAGATGCTGACTCAGGGCTGGGGGGAACCATCACCTTCTCCATCCTCGATGTGGTGTTTGTGGAGGACAACGGGGCCAGTTGGCCCTTTGAGAACCTCTTCAAGGTGTCGACAACGGTCAACAAGGGCACCTACATCGGGAGTATCCAGTGAGGCCATGGGTCTGGGCCAGGGTGGGGGATGCAACTCAGCTCCTGCCTGCTGCAGGGCCAGGGTGGGCTGGAAAGGGAACAAAGCCTTTCTGGAGTTCTGTCTGGACATGGCGGTAGGGTGGAGCTTGAGGGATGGCAGTGCCATCCTGGGGACATCCTGTGCAGCCCAGTGGGATTGCTGATGTCCCTGTCCTCACAGCGTGGCCAGCAACCTTGATGAGTCACTGAAGGGGCAGTACAAGGTGACAGTGGAGGCTCATGATGGCCAGGAACCAGTGCACAGAGCCCAGACTGTGCTGAATGTGAGTGTCACCCCCACCCCCCATCCCAGGCCGCCACACACCCGGCCCAGCCCCGCTCACCCCTGCTCCCCACACGCAGATCTTCACGGTGGATCAGAGCTACCGCATTCGGCTCCAGTTCTTGACAACGGTGGAAGAAGTCCAGAGTAACTCCGAAAATATTAAATTGTAAGGGGTTCCGGGCCGGGGCTAGGTGTGCACAGCTGGACCCACCAGCTGTGTCTCTCTGCTTCATGGATTGTGAACGCAGTGGGCCAGGCAGGTCCCCACCAGAGGAGGGGGCTTCAGGGGGTCCATCTGCTTCCTGTGGCCATGAGCAGAACAGCAGGATGTCCAGCCCAGCTTCCCCCAATCTCTCTTGTTCCTAGGGTCCTGACCAGCGTGACCAAGGCAGCAGTCTATGTGGTGGCCATCCGACGCATGGAGGACACCGCTTACACCCAGTGAGTGGTGGTGAGGAAGGGGACATGGTGGTGGCATCAAGGGCGTCACCCTGGGGCAGGGCACCATGCCCTGCACCCCAGCACCACATTCCCCCCATCCCTCTGATTCTGCAGGATGAATGCCAAGTCAGTGATGGAGGCCTACTTCGTGTACAGCAATGGCACTGCCCTGGATGTCAATGACCTGAGCACGTGAGTGCTGGGGCTGTGCACGGGCACTGCCGTGTGCTGGAAGCAGCCCAGCTGCTCACACCTCTGCTTTCCTTGGCAGACTCATACAGTCTGACCCGCTGGGCTTGGCTGAGCTGGTGAAACTGGGCCTGGCTGTCATTGTGAGTGGGGGCAGGCACGGGACACAGGGAGAGGGCAACAACCCCATTTGGGCTGGCTGGGGGCTTCCACTGGATGGAACTGTGCCCTCACCCCTGCTCTGTGTCAGGGCCCTGGGGAGGTGACAAAGCCCACCAAGGAGATGGAGCTGATTGGCATCATCGCAGGATTGGCAGCATTCCTGCTCATCTTCATACTCATCATGACCCTGGTTTTGGTACTCACCACCAGGAGGTACAGCACTGCCTGCACCCCCTTCTACCACCCCCCACCACCCACATCCTCACCAGCACCCCCAGACCCATCCCCATCCTCCAACTCACTCCTGCCCACCCCATCCCACAGCCCAGCTCCTCCCTGCCCCTCTCACCCACCCCATCCCTGGGCTTTGCAGCTACAAGAGGAAGCTGAGTGCGATGAAGGCTCTGAAGGCAGCCACGACATTCAACCCAGCCACAGCACAGCAGGGAGCTGGCATCCCTGGGACCAACCAGTACAACGCTGAGGGGTGAGTGGGGGGCTCCTTGCAGCAGGTGGGGAGAGACCAGGCATGTATGCACATCCAGGGGCTGCAGTGCCCCAAGGGGCAGTACCTACCTGTCACCCATCCCTGACCAGGGCCAACCCTATGCTGAACCACCCGCTCGATCCCTCCCACGACCTGGGCTTCCATGAGGACTCCCTCTCTGTGACCAGGTGAGCTCTGTGGGTAGGTCCCAAAGGCCACAGGCTGTCACCCTGTACCTCACTTCTCCAGTGCCTTGGTCCACTTCTACCTCCCACCCTCCACTCTCCACAGCATAAATTCCCTGGATGAAAATATAGTAAATGCACCAGCAGATGACAACTTTGAGGTCCAGGTAAGTGTGCAAAGAGCTGCCAGTGCTTGGCAGTTGGCACCCTGCATCCTCTTCTCTCTGCTGTAGTCCCTAGGGCCTCATGGACCCCTTGTGTCCTTTACTCTGCACCCCTCAACAGCCCTCAGCTCCTGGGAAGGATGGGTGTCCCTGCCCTACATCTCTGTCCCCATTCCTCCTGACCCCACTCTCCTCCTGCAGCAGGTCAAAATGCAGCCAACAGACCCCACTGACAAAGAGGTGCTGGTGGCTGCCCTGAACCTGAAGGAGCCCACCAAAACAGCGTACCTCAACACCACCTTCACCACCACAGACTTGTGAGCGGGCTCACGGGGTACAGCGGGGCCAGAGCAGGACTTGGGCAGCTGCTTTGGTGGTGATATGTTCAGTGTCTGACAATAAAACTGTTCCACAGGGGTCATGGTGTCCTGTGGTCATCAGCCCATCTGCCTGGGAGGCTCAGTCAGCTTGTGTCATCTCTCCCAGCATGAAGTGCTGGTTCTGGGCCAGCTGGTGCCAGAGGGGAAATGTCACTGTAGGGCTCAGCCTGGCTTCTTGTCCCCAGGACCCTCTCCACCCCGGGGGAGAGAGGTGCAGGCAGCCCCGCGCAGAGGTTTGTGCAAGGTTTTATTACCCAACATCCACACTGACAGATTGGTCCTCCCGCCCCTTCCTCCCCCCGCCCCCCCGAAAAGAAATGAAGAGGAAAAACAGAAGAAAATTGGTGATGAAGCTGCAGTGCTGGTGTGCCACAGCTTGGCAGTGCAGGGCTGGAGGTGAGCACAGCCTGGGGCAGGGTGGCAGGGGGAAGCCCCAGGGCTCCTGGTCTTTCTGGCATGGCCGTGGCACCGCTCCCACAGCCCAAGGCACTGAGCAGAGCCAGGTCCCAGCGAGTGCCGCGGCACAGAGTGGGCACTTGCCACAGCCCTGGCTGCCAGCTGGCACGTCAGCAAGCCCTTTGCAGCCCCATAGGGACAAAACCAGCCCAGGATGTACAGTGTGGGTATAGCTGGGCAAGACTTTACCCTTAATGAGGGAAAATGGCTGCAGTGGTGACTCTGGCACCTTGAGCCCTCCTGCACTTCTGCCCAGAGGGGAAGGTGCAGCTCCCCAAGCACCCCTTGTTTGCAGCCCCCTGCCCATCAGGTGCCGGACACAGGCCTGGGCCCTCCTTGCTGTGGCATTGTGGGGCTGGTCCTCTGTATGGGGCCAGGCTGGGGGGCCAAGATCCATGCCTTGACAAGACATTGAGGTGCTGCTGGCCAAAGAGATGTTGACCAACCACAGGGATGTTCATCCCCCCCTGCAGACTGACCCTTCGCTCCCAATGCTCTTCAGCCTAGCAGAGCACAGGCAATGTAGGAACAGTGTTTGAAAAGATGGTCTCAGCCCCACAGGCCACCACGGAGGAGGTGGCTCCAGGCAGGACGTTCATGGCTGAAAGTGTCTCTTAAAAAGCTCCAAAAATGCAAACACAGTTCAATAAAAGTTCTCCTTCCCCCCTCCCCCCACCCTGTAAAACCCCAGCTGTAAAAAGTGGCAGCGTTTTGCAGTCGTGTCCCCAGCTGCTGTTGGAGAAGAGCAGCCAGTGGGGCCAGTGTCCCCAGCACGTGGGGCCTTTCCATCACCACTGGGGCAGCTGGACAGGCCTGGAAGCAGGCCTTCATGCCCACCACCAGCCATGGAGAGGATGTGCTGCTTCCAGGCAGGTCGAGCTGGGGGCCATGAGGATAGACTCCCCAAGCACCTCCAGCCATGGTGACAGGGATGAGCAGCTCTCCATCACACACGTGGTTGGCCCCTGTCTCTCCCATCTGAGATCTGTCCTGGTGCCCTGTGTGGCCACATCCTCCCAGCTCCAGGGCACCCACAACACGGCAGTGGGGCAGAGAGGGCTGTTGGGGGACTGGTGCCTGCTGTGGGCAGCTGTGGGGATCCACACATGCACGGCCACGGTATTGTCGGAGTGTGGCCAATGCCAGAGCAGCTAAAGCAATGGCAGGGTGATGCACCAGTGTCTCTCCAGCATGGGAAGTGATGCTGCTGCTTGGGGTGCCAGAGCTCAGGGCAGCCAGCAGCACCCACTCTGAGTCATCTTCAGACCTGTGCCACGGGCAGGAGACACGCAGGAGCAGCTGCCTCCATCTGGAAGGAGCCACGTGCTTCCTCGTGCTGAAAAAAGCCACCAAGCACAGAGACAGGCCGCCAGTCTCACGTCCCCAGGGCACCTCCATGGGGCTACACTCATGGGAGAACCCCAGGCTGACAAGGAGGACCCCAGAAAAGGAGATACCTTGTCCCAGTGTGCAGTGCTCCATCACCACCACAGCCCCGCACACTGGCACCGGGTGTCTCAGGGACCCACCCCCACCTTCTCTGAGAAGCCCGAGGCACCCCCGCCCTGCCAGCATGGGCAGCAACTCACTCCATGGCAGGGCCGGCACGGGAGCAGCACCGGGGCCGCCGGACGTTCTGCAGCAGAGCCCGGAAGACACTGGGCTGCCTCTTGGCCTCGCCTTTGCGGGGCCCTCCCTTGACGGAGCCGGTGCGGGTGCTCTGCGGGGTCACCACCACCTGCCGCCCGTGTTCCTCAATCTGCTTCTCCAGGTGCTTTTGGATGGCCATTCCCAGGACCTCCACCTCCATGGAGGCCCCATACACCTCCCACGTCATCCCCTTCTCATCCCAGCTCACCTCCCGAATGGGCTCCGGAGGCTCCTCCTCCACCACCTCCGGCACCGTCCCCTTCACCTGCACCTCAGGATACGAGGTCTGCGGGGACTTGGCCACTGGTGTCATCGGCCCAGTGGCCACTGAGCGGGTCTCCACGGGCATGGACACCTGCATCTCCGCATCCTTCTTGGACGGCTCCAGGCGTGGGGCTGCAGAGGCCATCTCTCTCTTGGGAAAAGTGAAGGCAGTAGCCCCACATGGGGGGCTCATGGGGCTTAAGGCCACCGACACCAGGGACACGCGGCTGTCCACTTGTGTCCCCATGTCTTGTGTCCCAGCGTCCTGGGGTGGGGTCACTTCAAAGGAGTAGGATTCACAGAGCTGCTTGGCTGTTTGGGGCTGCTGGCTGCTCCCAGCACCCATATCCCGAGCTGAGCTCCCCTCAGCTTTGCCCTGGCCCAGAGTGGTGGAGCTCGGTCCTGCCTCACTTCGACCCCCAATCTCCACAGTGCTGGTGCTGGGGGGGTCTGATGTGCCTCCCTGGGGCTTCTTGGGAGCCTCACTGCTCTTTGTCTGGGGAGCAGCACCCAGGGATGTCCCTTTGCTGTCCTGGGGCTGCTCCTGGCTTGGAAGCACAGCTGTCCCGGTGCCTGCAGTGGGCTCCACAAATGCCACATGTTTGGCAAGAGCTGGCATGCTCCCCATGTCCTTGCTGGTTGCCTGAAGGCAGGGATCAGGCACAGGGGAAGTGGGGGCTGTGTCCTCCTTCTGGGTGTTGGGGACCCCCATCCCTGTGGGACCACAGGCAGGGGCAGCACCACTTGGTCTCCCGCAGCTCCCTGTTGCTACTGCCACACTCTGCTCTGGGCTGGTGTCCTGGAGAAGTGTGCCAGCAGCTGGTCCTGCTGGTGATAGCACCTTCTTCTCTGCCACTGAGCTGGCCTTGGTGCCCTGGGACTCTGGCTCAGCCACACAGCAGGTCCTCATAGCACGGGCTCCCGCAGAACAGCCGGAGCCAGGCAGGCACTCGCCTGCCACTGGGCAGCCAGGGGAGCTGGCACTGGGCTCACAGGAGTCCTCGGCCCCGGCCTGGCAGCTCAGCACCTGCAGCCCCTCAGGCTCCTTAGCGCTGCCCATCCCCAAGGAAGGCTTCTCCCATGCTAGTCCCACCACGGGTCTGCAAGAGAGAGGATGGGGCAGTGAGGAGCAAGCAGCACATGGACCCCCCAGCACACCTCAGCTGCTGACTGTTTTTCTCCATGCCACCCATGACAACAGGTTGGGTGGCCACCCAGAACAGTCGCTGTCCCTGGCACAGCCTGTGTGGTGGCACATGGTGCCCGGGCACATGGGAACAGAGGAACAGTGTGGGCTGCCTACCGTAAAAGTCAGCTTTCTCCCGGTGCAGCAGGACCGGGAGCGGGATTCAGGTGCTGCTGTGGCTGGTGGAGCGGGCAATGCGGTGCAGGCACCCCTGCGGAGAGAGAGTTACCTGGAGAATGGTCCTGGGCACCAGGCTGAGAGCCGGGGGGCTCGGCAGCCCCTTCCTGTCAGCAGGAAGCTGGGCACAGGGAGGGGTGAGAGTAAGCTGGGCCTGGGGTCCAAGGGGGGCTGCAGAGAAGGGCAGGAGCACGGAGCAGCCCAAGCCTTTCCCTCTCCACATGAGGGGAACACAGTCTAGTGTCACCCAACTGTCCCCAAACCTTTCCTAGCCCCATGGGGCAGAAGCAAGGTGGGAAGCCCCAAACTTTCCGGGACACCCAGCTTTGCCAATGCCAGGGAGTCCCTGCAGAGGTGGGAGCACATGCGTCCGGCAGGCGTGGGGCACTCCATGCCTCCGGACACGGCCACTCGTGGGCCTCGAAAAGGGCAGAGACGAGAGGACACAGCCGGAGCCGAGCGAGTTCCCCCCGAGGGAGGCGAGAGGAGCGGGTACCAGGCGGTCACCCACGTCCCCCAGCAGCACCGGGCCCGGAGGCGATGATCCCTGCC
>JACBWW010000029.1:3408629-3459102 GCA_020086605.1 Lanius collurio | reverse complement strand
TGCTATTTCAAAGTAGTCAACGTTGCTATTTCAAAGTAGCGCGCCCGGGCCGCTCGGTGCCCTGCTCGCCGCTGCCCTGCTGGCCGCCGCCGGTGAGTCACCGCGCGCCCCCCGCGGGCACCGCGCTCTGGGCGGGAGGGGGGACCGGCGGCGCGGCGGGGACCCGGCACCGGGACTAGGAGCCGGGCAAGGTCACCCGGGGAGCGGCGGCGAGTGGGCGTCCTGCGGGGCGCGGTGCCCTCCTGGGGACAGGGGCCGTTCGTTCGTGGTGCGGGATGCCCGCTGGCTGTGGGAGGTTCGGGTGCTGGTGGGGCGCCCTCCCGGACCGGGAATGTGCCCCCCGCCCCACGGCGAGCACTGCCGCCCCCCGCCTCTTGCCCAAGCGTGGCCGCACACGCGTGCCCGACCGGCACTGCCCCGGACGCTGCCCGCACTGGGGGGCTCTGGCGCTCCCCGCCTCGCCCGCACGGCTCCGCTTCTCCGGGGCCCTACCAGCGCCGGGCAGTGGTGTCCGCAGCGCACCTGCCCCACGCGTGGTGTCCCTGCCCCACGCACAGCATCCCTGCCGCTGGCACAGTGTTCCTGCCGTTCCCATCACTTGGCCGGGACACGGGGGACCACGGTGACGGGATAGCCCGGAGGGTGCTGTCACGCCGCGGGGGTGCGCGTGGGTTGTCGTGACGCGGGGAGTATGCGGGACTGTATCGGTGGTGCTGCAGACGCGGACGGTCCGGAGTACGGCTGCTCCCGGCAATGGCCCCCCCGGGCAGGACCTGGCGGGAGCGGGAGCAGCCGGGTGGACCCCCGGGGCTTGGCCGCTCCGGCGGCCGGTCCGTGAGGCCGGGAGCCGGGAGTACGGTGAGTGCCCGGGGCTGGCGGCCGCTGGCAGGTGTCACGGCAGACGGGAAGTGGCGGCTGCAGACAAAGGACCAGGCTGGGGGCGGGGAGCTGCGCGAGGCTGGACGTGAGCTCTGCGGGGGGTCCGAGGGGGGGGACTCCCCCTCTGCGCCCGAGGGTCCCGGCCCACTGACCCTGCACCCGCCAGCGGAGATGTCCCCCAGCCTGGTCTCAGTGCGCTGGTGAGCACGGCAGACACCCAGAGGGGCTGCAGCCCCAGTGCTCCCTGCAACCGTCTGGGCATCCCTGGGGATCCTGCGTTCCCAGCATGGCCCCGTCTGCAGGGGGACGCTGCAGAGCCGGCGCGGTGGGTGGGCACCCCTTGGGTTCAGGGAACCTTATACGGAGGGTGCTGTGGGTACCGAACCCCAGCTGGGCATGGACCACGGCTGCCCCCATGGCACCGGTGGGAACTGTGAGGATGGATGGAGATGGAGGGCAGAAGGGCAGGGAGTGCACCAGAGCACCCCAGGCCAGTCCTGCGACAGGAGATGTGGGGAGCCTGGCGGTGCCAGCCCTGGCTTGGGCAGTGTGGTGTGGTGCGGGTCCCCATTGCTCGCTTGGCAGGCGGCTCAGAGCCGGCAGCAGCGTGACTGAGCCCAGTCACCTGTGCAGCCACTGCTTGGCACAAACAGGGCAGGGCTGGGCCGCTGCTCCAGCCTGGCAAGGAACGGCACAGCATGGCACAGCATGGCATGGCACAGCTCCCCTCACTAGGGTCGTCCAGCCACAGACTGGGGACAGGGAACCCAGGTGTCCAGGCAAAGGGCCCCTGCCTGCTGGCGGAGCAGCATCCCTGGTTGTGGGCTGCCCACTCTGGTGCCCGCAGGAGAAGGGCAAGAGCAGCAGCGAGGGCCGAGGATCACCCACGGGCAGCAGTGAGGGGCGAGCTCCCGAGGTGGAGGGCTGTCCCGCTCGGCTGCTGCACTGGCAGGTGGGCAAAGGCAGAGGGGCAGGGTCCTTCCCAAGAGCTACCCCTGGCCCAGTTGTGCCGTGGGCCCTTCCCCATGGCATCATTGCAGCCAGTGCCAGGCCCTAGTGCATCTCCTGCCCCAGCCCCACAGCGGCTCCTGCTCCAGCTTCTCTGGTCGGGGCCACAGACTCTGCTCTAACCACACACGAGCCATATTGTGCTGCTGACTTCACTGGGCTGCCAGGGACCCCTGGGCTCCAGCAGACAGTTCCCAACCACTGCACTCCACAGCCTGATGCCCCACAGCCTGGCATCCCAGGTAGTTGCATCATACAGCACCCCACAGCCTGTGCCTGGCTGGGCACTGGTGGCTCCGTGGGGCAGGCAGGAGGGCAGGGTGGCAGGCAGGGCTGGCGTGCGCCGGGCACCTGGAAGCTGCCGTGCCGGCTGTCAGCACGAGCACGCGGCAGACGCAGCCTGCCCAGGGCTGTTTGTTCTGGCTCAGTGCCACGCGGGGCTGGCACTACATCAAACCGTGCAGAGCCTGGCAGGTGCTTGCGAGAGGGAACCGGGATGCTGACGGTGCCACCAGAGGCTGGGCACCCCCAGAGTCAGTGCGGGCACCTCATAGCCTGGCCCACCTCGGTGGCCAGCAGCACATGAGACCACCGTGCCAGTGCTCAAGGGATGTTGGCATGGGGACTGTGTGCTATGCATGTGCCACTGTCCCCCCTTCCCCGTGCCCAGGGGTGCACCCTGCGTGCCAGCACTGCTCTGTCAGCACAATCGCTGGTCCATGTACTGCATGTCTGCCCATGGGAAGGCTGGCGTGGGCTGGCTCCAGACTGGGCACACTGGGACCCTGTCAGTCCCAGTTGCCCAGTACCCCTTGGCACTGCCATCTGCCTGCTTTTCGGGTGCTGCTCCCAGGTGGGTGTCAGGCAGGTTGCTCCCCATGGGTCCCCAGACCCTGCTCTGCCGGGGTTCCCGCAAGATGGGGTTCTCAGATCCCAGATGCCTCAGCCAGCCCTTGCTGCCATCGGGTTGTGAGGTGCCAGGGCTGCCATCACCACTGCGTGGCACCCACGGGTGGGAGGGGAGGGACTGCGGGGCTGGACACTGGCACCTGGGACTGTTGTCCTCTGCCCATTCCGGTGGGATGCAGGACTGAGGGTGACCTTGACACTCCTCCCGGCGGGGCCAGGGCTTGGCCAGAGCTTTTGCTTCTCACTGTCTGTTAAAGGAGAGCCACAAAGCCCTCTCGGCCTCCCGGGACCGGGATCCCAGCGACAGTTCCCGCACATTGCACAGGGCCAGTCTTGTGTTCCCCACCATCCCAGTGCTAGACTGGGCTGAGGGGCACCCTCATCCCCCACTGAGCACGGGACCCCTTCCCCATGCCATGCTGCTGAGAGGGGTTGGCACGAGTTCTGCTGGCACTGAGGGTCTGTGGGGCTCTTCAGGTAGCCAGAGCTGGTCGGGAACATGTTCCCTCTCAGCCTCGGCTGTGTTTGTGCCTGTGGAAGAGTTCCCAGCACTGAATGCCGGGCTGGTAGCCCTCGTGCAGGCAGAGGTAGTCCCTGGGAAGGGGCTGCCACCCCCGTCTGTCTTTGGCGGCACTGGCACCATTATCCTCAGCCCCCGGGCATGGTGCAGCTTGGGTCATGTGCGGGCACAGCGTGGGCACGGCCAGGGCGTGCAGCCCTGGGCGGGCGCTGGGAGCCCTGCCCGCCCTGGCACATGCTAATTGCATGTAATGGGGAGAGCAGTATCAGCTCAAATCCGTAATTAGGCAGCTCCATTGTCATGCAAACCCGCCTAATTCATTCACAACCAGCACTCGCTTCATCAGCGCCCAGACGCTGCCAGGCACTCACCGGGAGACAGGCACCTCCACCCAGCCTCCCCCGTGGCCGTAGGGCTGGCACGCGTGGGCCACACGCCTGAGGGGCCCGGACAATGGCCAGCTTGTGGGGACATGCCAGGAAATTGGGAAGACGGTCCCAGGGCAGGCGGGGGCACCCCCGGGGGTATGGTGCCCACTGGAGCGTGGGGGCCACGTTGGCATCATGTGCCCATAGTTGCATCGTCCCCAGTGCTCAGCACGTGCCAGGCTGGCCAGGAGCCAGGTCCTGCTGCCCAGCATTGGCATCCGACCCTGCTGGCTCCCTGCCCAGCCGGGGCTGGCACTGGCACCCGCCTGGCGTTGCCGTAGGACTGTGTGGGGTAGTGAGGTGGGCACAAGGGAAGCATTTGCAGATGTCCTGATGACCCAGGTGAGGGTCAGAGCAGCTGGGCAGTGCTGGGCAGTGCTGGGTGATGCTGTGGGCCATGGCTGGGGGTCTCCCAGAGGCAACACCAGCTCATCGTGGCTCAGAGCCAGCCTCTTCCAGCCGGATGGTACCCGGCTCAAAGCCTCAGATGAGCTTTTTGATTGTAGCGAGTTGTGCCAGTTCCCTTCTCTGCACCCTGCAGAGAGCAAAGTACCAGCGATGGGGACCCCTGCATACCAGGCTGGCACCCCCAGGCTCCCCTGGGAACAGATGGGCACCCTCTGCCCTCTCCCGATGCCCACCCTTACCTCGTTAAGGCCGGAGCAATCAGCAGCAATTATGGCTTTAATTACCTGCTGCTGGGGCACAAGCCGACTGCCGGCAAAGTGCGAGGAAATCTTTCATGTTAATGGTGTGCCAGGCCTGGCACGGACACGATGGATGGGGCACCAGCTGGGAGTGAATCTGCCGGCTGCAAAGCCCACAGGAATTCAGGGAGGCCCACAGAGGGGCACAGTGCTGGAGGCAGGTGCTGGCATTGAGGTCCCCACGCTGCTGTGGGGACCTCAGAGTGGCAGCAGGAGGCAGGGGATGGGGGCAGGGGGAGGATGGGGTGGGATGCCCCATCGAGGGTGACTGATGTGGTGGGCAGCAGTGCTCAGACCCGTGCCATCGGAGGGCTGTCCCACTGCAGGAAGCCACCTGCTTCCTCCCGGGGACAATTGTGCCACATGGGCACCCACCGGCCGTGCCGGTGCCAGGGCTGGCGCTGCCGCAGCCACCGGCGGGCAGCCTCTCCTCGCCAAGAACACGCTGACCTTCTCAGTGTCTCCCCGCGGCAGGCACAGAGGCACCCGCCAGGCTGCTCCCGGCACCGCTGGGGACTGTGGCACCGTCACCCAGGCAGGATCAGCCCCTTGAGGACTAGAGAGACCAGACTGGGGGCACCTGCTGGCGCCTGGTGGGTTCTGTCAGTACCCCCCCACACACCCCAAATTGGGCAGTGCAGTGTCCTGCGGTCTCTCCTTGCCTAGTAACACCAGTACACCTGGTGTTTCTGCTGCTGGGGGCCCAGGTGCTACGGTGAGAGGCTGTGTGACCACCTGGGCTGGCAGGGAACAGGGGGAGCTCTGTACATGGGCGAGTCTGGAGGTGGGGAGGGACAGGAGTAGCTGGGGGGTCCCACAGTGCTGGGATGAAGGCAAGGATGGGTGCCCAGAGCTCACAACGGGGTGTCTCCATCCCTTCTGCACCCTGAGATGGGTGTCACAGACTTGTTCCCCAGCCCACCACGCTGCCCCTCCATCAGGCACCACTCGTTAGCCCACGTGTTGGGGGGATAATTGATATTAAAGCCCTGCTTAATGCACCGACTTTACCGGCTGGGATTTATCGGCGCTAGAGCAAACTGTGCTCCCAGTCACCCTGTGGCTGCAGGGAGAGCGGCCGAGCCTGTGCCCTGCCACGGTGAGGTGGGGTCGGTGCGGTGTGTGGAACCCAGTGCCGCCCCCCCCCCCCCCCCGTCCCCTTGTTCCCCGTCCCCGCCGAAGTTCCCCGGTTCCCTTTGCCAAGGTGACATAAGCATCTCGCCTGTTTCCATGACAACGCAGCGGCAGGTGAGCGCGAGGCGGATGCGGGAGCCGGCACGCGCCACGTGGGGGGCCGCTGCCCACAGGGCGCCCACGCTGAGCCCGCACCCACGGGCTGGGGGTGCCACGCTGTGGGGGGGCCCACGGGACGCGGGGGGGGTCGCAGTGCATGGGGGGTGACTGCAGATCAATGGGGTGTGGGGTGCCCGTGCTGTGTGGAACGTCTGTGGTACGGGAGATGTCCATGCTGTGGAGAATGTCTGTGGTGTGGAGGGGCCCGCAGGACATGGGGGGGCCCCGCAGTGCATGGAGGTGGCTGCAGAGCGTGGGGCGCACACAGGGCATGAGATCCCTGAGGTGTTTGGCATAGCTGTGATGTGCAGGGTGGCCACAGTCCATTGGATGGTCGCAGGGTGCGTGGGGTGCTAGTAGTGCATGCAGGGCCCACGGTGTGTAGGGTACCCGTCATGGATGGGGTGGCTGTGATTCAAGGGGCACCCAGACCACAGTCCCCCTGCTCCCTCACGGGGGCTCCAGGCCAGCTCCAGCCTTCTGGCTGTGCCACACGGCTCCATCCATATCCGTACCACAGCATAGAGCCTCACCAGTGCCTGGCATGGTGCTCAGCAGCTGCACATCCAGGGCTGGGCAGCACAGCGGCTCTGCCGCTCACTGCACATCTCCAGCTCAGTTTGCTGCCCATGCTCCCCCCTCCCTGCCCACAAGGCACCCAGCACCCCGCTTGGGTGGGCAGCTGGGGGGGCTCCATACCTATCCTGTCCCCTCCATGCCTTGCTGCTGGTGCCAGGCTTCCTGCGCCCCTCCACTCAGCCGTGATGGATAGACACGCAGCTCGGCAATCGCTGTACTCATTTCACGTGTGATTAAAAAGCTGGTCCCGCAGCACAGTTCACCCGGCGCGTCTGTCACAGCCGCCCGGGCGGGAGGCAGCCGTGGTGCTGTGCAGCAGCAAACATGGCATTTCATAAATAAATTGGGTTTATTTACCCAGCGTCCACGTGCCAGCATGGGTAGGGCCGTGTGGGCACACGGGGTGCCCGAGCAGCAGGCACAGCGGTGGGACCCGCGGGTGATGCGGCGAGCTGTGCCGCAGCCAGCACAGGGACGGCACCGTGCTGGGGACCGCAGCGCCTGTCCGTGCCGTGACCCCCCGGGCCGGGCCCAGGCTGCGGCTGGGGGGGTCGTTAAACCAGTGAAATATGAAACGCCTGTATATCCCCGACAGGAGTTTTAATTAAATTAATTGCCAGTGACATTGTAAAAGTGCTGATGGGGTAATAACCGGCGCGTTATGGTCGCCGTTTATCTTCCCCGCGTAAATTAGCTGCCGCACCTTGCCCGTCCCGGCGGGCATCGCGGCGGGCTCGTCGGCACCCACTCCCCGGGTCTGAGGGGCCTGAGCCAGCTGGGGGGAGCAGCAGGGCCTGGAGCTTCCCTGGGGGGACTCAGGCAGGGCCCGAGGGACCCCCGTGTCGCTCGCGTTCCCATCACGCAGGCGGCCATGCCAGGCGGGAGCCAGCCGGGGTGGGCACGGGCCGTGGGGTCCCATGGGCACATGGGGAGTGGCTGGTGGTTGCCAAACGAAGGCACTTAATTACTGCGCATTCCATCCCATTTAATTGCTTATTAAATCCTAACCAGCCAATTAGCAGAAGCAATTACAGCTTCATTCAGTGACACAATCGCTATTTTATCGTTTGTTAATCAAATGCTTATTTAGGGCCCTGGTTTATTAACTCTTTCCGCAGCAGGCACCAGCGGGGTGGGGGGAGCAGGGGCACCTGGCTTTGTTTGGATTGGGAGATGTGGATATCGTGGGCCTGTGCCATGTGTCATGTACCCAGCACTGCTGTCCCCATGGGGGCATGTGTGTGCAGCACTGAGCCATCCTCACCACCCTGGGGACAGCCAGCCCCTATGTGCCATGTCAGTGGCACAAGATGGGGTGCACTGCCGTGTCCAGCATCCCTGTGCCATTCCGGGGTGCAGCAGGGCAGGATGTGGCCCCCGGTCAGTGCCTCACAGAGTGCTGGAGAAGGCGCCCCGGAGGCGTGAGCGATGGCCCTTGTTGGTCACACTACATTTCCTTTTCATTAGTGCTAAGTGTGGACATGAGGGATCGGCAAGGGTTCAGCGGGCTCAGCCACTTCGTGGCTGCTTTCCCTGATGGATGGCCGGGTGGGAGAGGGCTGCTGTAATGCTGGTGGAGGGGACAGTGGGGAGGCACAGGGCCACAGGCATGTGGCTGTGCCGGGCAGGGCAATGGCCCAGCCAGGGCACGCTGGAGGTGGCCAAGCCCTATCTCCCCACAGGTGCTCAGCAAAGCGCGACCGTGGCCAACCCGGCATCTGGAGCATCCCCGGACCTGCTGCCGCACTTCCAGCTGGAGCCGGAGGATGTTTACATTGTGAAGAACAAGGCAGTGAGCCTGGCCTGCCGTGCCACCCCTGCCACCCAGATCTACTTCAAGTGCAATGGCGAGTGGGTGCACCAAGGCGATCACGTTACACAGCACAGCACCAACCGCAGCACTGGTGAGCGCTGGCAGGAGAGACGGTGCCAGCCCCACTCTTGGGAAGCCACGTGTGCCACTCTTGGCAGGGCTTGCATGGGGCTGGGGCCATGGGGACAGCTCCTGACATGCCAGTGTGATATGCTGGTCTCTGGTGCTAGGGCTGCCCGTGATGGAAGTGCGCATTGAGGTCACCCGCCAGCAAGTGGAGAAGATCTTTGGGCTGGAGGAGTACTGGTGCCAGTGCGTTGCCTGGAGCTCCTCTGGCACCACCAAGAGCCAGAAAGCCTTCGTGCGCATTGCCTGTGAGTGTCTGCAGGTGCCTGGACAGAGTGTGGGGCGCTGGCCCTGGCCCCCCATCTCACCCCTGTGCCTCCCCAGATCTGCGCAAGAACTTTGAGCAGGAGCCAACAGCCAGGGAGGTCTCCATTGAGCAGGGCATCGTGCTGCCATGCCGCCCTCCTGAGGGCATCCCCCCTGCCGAGGTGGGTCCCTGCAGCTGGGCAGGGGAGGCTGTGGCTGAGGGTACCCCTTACCCAGAGGGATGCTGTGTGTGCTCCCAGGCAGGCACACAGTGATGTCCCTGTGCCCTACAGGTGGAGTGGCTGCGCAATGAGGAGCTGGTGGACCCAGCACTGGATGCCAATGTCTACGTGACGCCAGAGCACAGCCTGGTGCTGCGTCAGGCCCGCCTGGCTGACACCGCCAACTACACCTGCGTGGCTAAAAATATCGTGGCCCGTCGCCGCAGCGCCTCTGCTGCCATCACTGTCTACGGTATGGCCCCTCCATGCCAGTCCCCACCATGCTGCCCTGGTGTCACCCTCCCCGTCCTGTCCCTCCCTGCATCCCCTTAGCGGCAGGGTGCTGATGGGTCCCTCTCCACCCAGTGAACGGCGGCTGGTCGACGTGGACGCAGTGGTCAGGCTGCAGCACCAGCTGTGGACGGGGCTGGCAGAAGCGGAGCCGGACATGCACCAACCCCACACCCCTCAATGGGGGTGCTTTCTGTGAGGGCCAAAATGTGCAGAAAACCGCCTGCACCACCCTCTGCCCAGGTACCTGCCCTGCTCAGGGCACCACTACCGCCCCGTCGTGCCGATGCTGCACTCCCCACTGCGCCCATTGCAGTCCCCACCAGGTGTCTTGTCCTCTAATTCCCCTGTGTGTCCGTCTCTGCCGGCCCTGGGGCAGGGAAGGGGGGTGGCAGCAGGGCACTGACCCCAGGCTGTGCCCACAGTGGATGGCGCCTGGTCAGAGTGGAGCAAGTGGTCAGAGTGTGGGGCCGAATGCACCCACTGGCGCAGCCGGGAGTGCTCGGAGCCCGCACCACGCAACGGAGGCCGGGATTGTCATGGCCCCGAGCTGGACACTCGCAACTGCACCTCCGAGCTCTGCACCCATGGTGGGTGAGCCCAGTGGGGATGGCAGGGCTGTCCTCTGGGAGAGGGGACCGGAGGGTGGCCATGTGTGCTGACTCCCTGCCCCACACAGCTGCCCCCGGCGCAGAGGACGTAGCACTGTACGTGGGGCTGGTGGCCGTGGCCGTGTGCCTGGTGCTGCTGCTGCTGGTGGGGGTACTGGTGTACTGCCGCAAGAAGGGAGGCCTGGATGCTGATGTGGCCGATTCCTCTATCCTCACCGCCGGCTTCCAGCCCGTCAGCATCAAACCCAGCAAGGCTGGTGAGTGAGTGTTGCAGGGACAGTGCTCCCACACTGGGACATGGTATCCTTGCAGGTGCCATACAGGGCAGGGGGTCTCTGGGCATCCCTGGGTGGGGTTTTGTGCCCTGTAGTGCTCCTGGTCTTGAGTAGGGATTCTTTGCCTTATGGGATCCCTGATTTAGGGACAGGGACTCTGTATCTTACAGAGTTTCTGACTGTGGGGTCAGTGCTCTGTGCCACATAGGGTCAGATCCCCAGGAGTGGCTGTGCTCACTATAGGGTCCTCACTATGGGGCCGGGATGGTGTACCCCATGCCCTCTGGGGCTGACTGCCCTTGCACCACCCATGGGGACCCCCTGTTTCTGCCTTGCCCTGGAGCTACGGTGACTTTCTCTGTGCCGCAGACAACCCCAGCCTGCTCACCATCCAGCCAGACCTCAGCACCACCACCATGACCTACCAGGGCTCACTCTGCCCACGCCAGGACGGCCCTGCCAAGCTCCAGCTGCCCAATGGGCACCTGCTGAGCCCACTGGGTGCTGGACGGCACACGCTGCACCACAGCTCACCTGCTGCCGAGGGCGCCGACTTCGTGGCCCGGCTCTCCACCCAGAGCTACTTCCGCTCCCTGCCCCGTGGCACCAACAACATGGCCTATGGCACCTTCAACTTCTTGGGGGGGCGGCTCATGATCCCCAACACAGGTACAGCAGGGTGGGCGTTCCAGAGCACTGCCTAGGTCAGGCAGGGTCCTCATGGGGCTCACCTCCTGCCTGCACACCCATTCCCACCCAGGGATCAGCCTGCTCATCCCACCCGATGCCATCCCACGGGGGAAGATCTATGAGGTCTACCTGACCCTGCACAAGCAGGAGGAGGTGAGGTAGGTGACGGGGCTGCTGGGGCACGAGGCTGTTGGAGGAGGGTCTGTCCTGACTCAGCTGCCCCCATCACTGCCCCAGGCTGCCTCTGGCTGGCTGCCAGACGCTGCTGAGCCCCATCGTCAGCTGTGGCCCCCCCGGGGTCCTCCTCACCCGCCCCGCCATCCTGGCCATGGGGCACTGCGTGGAAGCCAGTGCTGAGAACTGGAGCATCCGGCTGAAGAAGCAGTCGTGCGAGGGCACGTGGGAGGTGAGCGGGGCTGAGGGGTTTCAGGGATGGAGGAGGGACAGCCGTGGCTGAGGTGCATCTCTGCCTGGGTGCCGCAGGACGTGCTGCAGCTGGGCGCTGAGCCGTGCACGGAGCTGTACTACTGCCAGCTGGAAGCGCAGGCTTGCTACGTGTTCACAGAGCAGCTGGGGCGCTTCGCCCTGGTCGGGGAGTCCCTCAGCATGGCGGCCTCCAAGCGCCTCAAGCTGGTCCTGTTCGCGCCAGCCGCCTGCCCCTCACTCGAGTACAACATCCGCGTCTACTGCCTCAGTGACACCCAGGATGTCCTCAAGGTACCGGGGTCCCCAACCTGCCCATTCTGGCTTGGAGAGAGAGCAGCGCTCCTGGTGTGCAGCATCTCCTGCCTGACTGCTGCTTGTGCTGGCAGGAGGTGATCCAGCTGGAGAAGCAGCTGGGGGGGCAGCTGATCGGAGCCCCCCGGGTGCTGCACTTCAAAGACAGCTACCACAACCTGCGCCTCTCCATCCACGATATGCCCAGTTCCCTCTGGAAGAGCAAGCTCCTCGCCAGCTACCAGGTGAGGAATCTGACCAGTGTGTGGGGATGGGGATAGAGGTGTAGGGGGGGTGTCCCTGCCACTCTTGACACCCCCAGCTCTGTCACCCCACTGCAGGAGATCCCTTTCTACCACATCTGGAGCGGGCTGCAGCCCTTCCTGCACTGCACCTTCACCCTGGAGCGCCTGAGCACCAGCACCTGTGAGCTGGCCTGCAAGATCTGGGTCTGGCAAGTGGAGGGAGACGGGCAGAGCTTCACCGTCAACTTCAACATCGCCAAGGTGAGGGCAAGGCTGGGGCACTCCTGGGGGTGGCCGTAGGATTGCCTCACATCCCTCTCCCTCCCTGCTGGTGCTCTTCCCTAGGACACGAGGTTTTCAGACTGGCTGGTCCCCGACGAGGTGGGCACCCCAGCTCTGGTGGGCCCCAGTGCCTTCAAGATCCCCTTCCTCATCCGCCAAAAGATCATCAGCAGCCTGGACCCACCGGGCACACGGGGAGCCGACTGGAGGACACTGGCACAGAAGCTCAACCTCGACAGGTAACGCAGGCTGAAGATAGTGCTGGGGATAAGGTGGCATGGTGGATGGGGACAGGGGTTCTGGCCTCATCCTGCACCTACGGATGAATGCTGGAATGCTGTGGGATCCTGGAAGTGGGATGCTGCACAAGGTGAGGCTAGCACAGGGCTGGTAACGGGATGTGGCTCCATCCCTGTGTCCTGACATGGTCCCTCTGTCCCCTTCCAGCCATCTCAGCTTCTTCGCCTCGAAGGCCAGCCCCACAGCCATGATCCTCAACTTGTGGGAAGCACGGCACTTCCCCAATGGCAACCTCTCCCAGCTGGCTGCCGCCGTGGCCGAGATCGGCAAGCAGGACGGTGCCCTCTTCTCCGAAGCTGAGTGCTGAGCATGGCGGGTCCCAGGAGACCACCACCACGGGGCTAAGGGGGGCCCTGGCTGGCCCACCAGGCTCCTGCTGCCCCACAGCGCACGAGGAGGGCTGCCTGGCCCCCTTGGGAGGGCATAATGCCCCCGCCCCATGGCAGTCAGGCTCCTCCAGCACTGTGGTGGCAGGACTCAGCCCAGCCCCAGGGGTCCCAGAGCCACACGGTGGGGGACTGGGGGGCACTGGGTGTGCGTCGTGCGTGCGGTGCCGTCGTGCTGTCTGCGTGTGGGGCCGGGCGGCCCCGGGCCCCGTGCCGTGTTGTGTAAAGCCCGTTTTTTTAATTCTGTATTAAGTGCATTCAAGTATTTACACTTGGCCTTATGTACATAGCGGTGCCGCGGGCGGGGGGTCTGCCGGACGTGAATGTAAATAAATTCGATATATATTGCTATGTGGGGCTGTGCCCGGCCATGCGCTGCCCCACGCCCCTCAGGATCCCCCCCAAGAAGCTGGAGGTGTGGTGCAAAGAGCTTTATTAGGGTGGTGGCTATTGCCCTGCCCTGGCAGCGCGACAGGCCACAGCTGCCACGAGCGCGGCCCCTTTCCCTGAGCCGTCCTCTGATAGATGGAAGGACACATCACAGTTGGGTGCCAGATCCTTCAGTGTGTTCTGGAGGTTCTGGGAGAAGCTAGGCAGGACAGGAGGGGAGGATGAGGACTGATGCCCCCACCCCATGCACACCATGCCTCCCACCACAGACTCCTTCATGGGGCAAGGATACCCCGTAGGTGCCTGCCACCCCTGGCCCCACTCACCGTGGGTGCAGCTTGTACAAGGTGCCATCCACCCCAACAGAGACAGACAGCCGGTCCAGGCCCTGGTTCTCTCGCATCTTCTCCACCACAGCAGCCAAGCCAGCAGCGCAGAGCTGGGCTGCCCGCAGGGACACGGCCTGGCACACCTCCCGCAGCAGCACGCTGTCCTCAAAGCTGGCATTTAGGTCCAGTTCGTTCAGGATGGTCTGTATCTGCCGCAGGGCCAGCCCATTGCTGCTCCGGACCAGTGCCACTGTTAGCAGCAGAGTCCCCATCCCCATCACTGTCCCCATCCCTTAAGAAGGAGGTGGCATCACCCTGCCCGTGCCACATCAGTGTAGCCTGGCCCCTCTCCTGGTGTTCTGAGACCCCCACCCCGGGTTCAGGGAGCCCACCAGAGCCCAACACTCACAGCTCGATGGTAGAGAGGAACTTGGTCTGGAAGATGTTCCTGGTTTGGAGTTTGGAGCTGGCTCTGCCTTGGAACAAGAGCTGTTTCTCTGTCATTACCAACAGGATCTGACGCACGATCTCACCCAGGTACATGCCACTGATGAGCTTCTCAAACCTACCCGAGGCACAGCCTCAGCTGGGCACAGACACCCACTCCCAGCCCCCTCTGCCCCAGGGCCCTCACCCACCTCTGCTTTCCCGGGTTGATGGTGGTTTCGTCCACCACCTTGTCGAAGTGGGTGAAGATGTGGTCTAGGCAGCCATTGTCCCCAAAGGCCCCCCACTCCATGTTGATGCACATGCGGCCCTGGTCCCCCTCCACGGTGCCCACGTTCCTCATCTCCTCCATGTAACAGGCATTGGTCCCTGTTCCTGCAGGCCCCATGCTGGTGTCACCCCCACTGCTATTCTGGCAGAGGCATGTGGCCATGTCACATGGGGTAGAGAGGGATAGTGAGGAGATGGGGGACATCCTAGATGCAAAGGTGCTCCTCACCCACAATGAGACCGATTTCACATTTGGGGTCGTCATAACCACAGGACATCATGGTTCCCACTGTGTCGTTGAGCAGAGCCACCACCTGCAACCCTGAATGCTGCCAAACAGGAGATGGGGTCACATGTGGTTGGGTGGCACCCAGACAGCTCCTGGGACATACTGCCTGGGTGCAGGGTGTACCCTGGGGACCACCAGACATTCCCTACCTGTTTGCGGTGGGCAGCATCCCGCAGCAGTTGGACAACATCCTGTCCCACGCAGCCTGAGGCAGTGAAGCCTTTGGTCCAGGTCAGCAGCAATGCCTGCAAGAGAGGCAGGAGCAGGAGCCAGGCAGCTGCCTCACACCACATCCGGGGGTCCTTCCCACCCCCCTGGTGCTGCAGCCACACCCTCACCTTATCCAGGCCCACTTGCTGGCAGGGGAAGGAGAAGGTGAAGCCGAGAGGCAGTGTCTGTGTCATCAGGTTCTGCTTCGTCTGGAAGTCCACGATGCAGTCAATGATGTGGTCAAAGAGCTGTAGATAGTGGCAATGGTCAGCATGGCCTAGGCTGGGGCAATGCTGAGGGGGGCCTCTCCTAGCCCCATCATGGCCCCATTGAGAACAAGTAGGGAGGCAATGCCCACCCCCTCACCCCAGCCACTGGTCAAAAGTCCTCAGCCTCACCCCCTCGCCAGTGCCCTGCATGATGGCAGCTGGGATGATGTAGATCTCACTGGTCATGCTGATGCCCTCCTCTGTCACACGCACCACCAGCACACGGAAGTTGGTCCCCCCTAGGTCCAGCGCCAGGAAGTCGCCTCGCTCTGTGGAGAGACAGCATAGTGAATTAGCAGGGCCATGGCCTCCTCGGCACCCCATTCCCAGTGTCCCCGTCCCTTACCAGTGCCATCGGGTGTGTGAGAAACATAGGTGGGCAGCATGCGGACAGAGGCAGTGGCATTGGTGTGCTTACCCAGGCCCTGCTCCATCTCCTGCCTCATCAGTGCCTGGACTTTCTCCAGGTCAGCGCGGGTGAGCCTTAGCGGGCCCAGTACCTCGTTCACCGCACGGCGCTGGGCTGCCAGGCGCAAAGCCACTGCTGTCACCATGGCTGCTCCCCGCCCAGAGCCATCTCTCGAGGGCAGGAGAGTGGCCAAGCACTCAGGGGACAGTAGCCTTGACACACTCTGCAGGATCTCCTCAAACCTGCCGAAGGATGAAGATAGCATGGGTTGGATGTGAGGCATCTCAGTGGGGTAGCACCCCACTGGGAGCCCTGTGCTCCTCATCACCTGCTGTAGCCTTTGTACAATTCTCCATCCATCCCCACGTTGACCATCAGGGTCTCCATGTCCCGGGTCTGGCACATGTAGCTGAGGATGGCAGCCAGCCCGACGGCGTGGAGTGTGGCAGCGCGCCCCACCACTGCCCGGCAGATCTGCTGCACCCGGCCGCAGTCCCGCTCGCTTGGCTGCAGCCCCAGAACCTCCAGAATCCTCTTCACTTCAGTCGTGCCGTTCTCGTTGCTGCAAGGCAGATCACAGCCTTGCAGCACTTGCAGGTCTTGCCAGCTTGCAGTCAGGAACACCCCATCCATCACCCCCCATCCTCCCACCCACGGCAGCTCCTGCTCCCCAGACACTCACTTGATGATATCCAGAACATGCTGGATCGTGAACACTCCCTTCTCCTTCAGGACAGCAATATTGGCCCCAGTGAAGAGAGCTTTCTCAGCGGTCAGGGCAATCAGCGCATGCCGGACAATTTCCCCAAGGTACAGGGTGCCCACCAGCTTCTCAAACCTGTGTGCAGCCCACATGGGAGTCAGTCATGCCTCCCTAGCAGCACCCCTTGGCTCTTTAAGAGCACCCAGGAGCATTGCAGGGGAATGTGTGCTCCTGTTGGTGGGCCCTGACATGCTCAGGGATAGATGGGAAGCCCCAAAGGCCCTGTCCTTTCTGGGAGAGAAAGAGTACCTCTTCTCCCCAGGGTTGGAAGATTCCTCATTCACAGATTCATCATAGGGTGTGAAGATATCATTCAGGGTGCCATCATCCCCAAAACAACCCCACTCAGTGTTCACACACATCCGCCCACTGGTCTCTTCTGCCATTTCCACCAGGTATGCCTCGGCCATGAAGCAACAGTTGGAGCCCTTGTCTGTGGGAGTGATAGGGCTGAGCTCTGGTGCAGCCCCCCCAGCACCCACCACCATGGCACATGGGGTGCCCAAGTCTCACCTGCAACCACGGCGATCTCACAGGGTCTCCCCTCCGTGCAGCAGGTCATCATGGTGCCCACAGTGTCATTCATCAGGGCAACAACATCCACACGGGAGAGCTGGCCAGGAGTAAATTGAGAGGATTTCCAGCCCCTCCACAGAGACAGCCACTGGCCATCTGACCCATTGCCCCCCACCTCCTGCTTATTGATGGCTGACTGCAGCATCTGCACAACATCCTTCCCCACCACACCACTGCAGCTGAAGCCCTTGGACCAGGAGAGGAGTTCTGCCTGTGGAGAGCATGCAGCACAGTCATTGATCTCTGGCACCACAATGGTTCCTCTCCCCACTGCTGCTGTGCTGTGGTGACAGCCTGGGACAGGGCTCTCCCCCTCACCTTGTCCAGCTGTGTCTGCCGGCAGGTGAAAGGGAACACAAAGCCCAAGGGGAGGCGTTCCTCAGAGCTGCTGGTGTCAGAGATGGTGGTCTCAGACAGGAACTGGGACACACATTGTGCAATGAAGTCAAAGAGCTGCAAAGTCATGACTGGGGGTAAGGGCTGCTTGCCTCACTCAGTACCCAGGCTGTGGAAGGCAGCCCAGAGCTCCAGCACCAGCCTGGAGCCCTGCTGAGCCTCCGTGGTGCTGGGCAGCCCAGCATCAACCACCCTTTGCCATGGCCTCTTCATACCGCTTCCCCCTCACTCTGCATGATGCCCTCTGGCATGTCAAAGATCTTGTACATCGTTTGGGGGCTCATGTTTCCATCTCCATAGAGGGTCACCAACACGGTCCGAACCTGGTTCTGGCACAGCTCCACCACCAGAAAGTTGCCCTTCTCTATGGGGGAACAGAAGCAGTGTCAGGAAGAGACCTTCCCTGTGGCAAATCTCCTAAAATCTGCTCCTGGCCCTGTCCCAGGCACAGTCACTCACCCATAGGGGAGGCTCCTGAGAGCCTGAGACTCTCAGAGAGGCCAACAGAACAAGCTTCTGGCTACTTCCCCTGCATTGGGGACTGGCCAAGGAGAAGCTTATGGACCCCATAACTGGTCCGAGAGTTGTTTACCCCTCCCCAGCACCCCCAGGGCCTACTCCAGTGAGGTGTTTAGATCTGTCAGTAGCAGAACAGTTCATCCTCAGGCTGAGCTGCCTTACCTGTGCCGTTGGGAGTGGAGCAGATGTAGGTGGGCAGCATCCGCACTTTGGCCTGTGCATGTGTCTGGCGGCTCAGCCCCTTGCACATATCCTGCATCATGTGGCCCTTCATAATATGCAGCCTCTCCAGTGGGATGCAGAGCGATCGCAGGGCTCGTTGTATCTGAGGATGGTGCGTTAGGGCAGAGGTGCAGAGGCAAAGGGCAGGGAACGACTGGAGCAGGGATGGGCCTTACCGGTGTGGTTTGGGGACTACCATGGTGGCTCTGATGTCTCGATAAGATCCTGCATGAAGGGAGGTGACGTGTCACCCACTGCGCTCCAGCCTGCAGGACAGGACAAATGCCTGCCCTTGCCCAGGCACACGGTGCGGCTGGGGGGCCTGTACCCAGCTCTGCCTCTCCCACCTGTTGTCTATTTCCATGCTCCATGAGGGGTCCATGTTCTCATCCCTGTGCAGTATTGTCACACTGCCCCTGCGGTTGTGGAGAAGGCAGCTCTGCCCCACCACAGTCATAGGGCCGAGCACGGGGGCGTTGGAAGGAGAACGTCCCCACCACCTGCAAGAGGCCAGAGGCTGATGGCTCTCCCCTGCAACAGCCTGGGGGATCTGGGGAACCTCGGGCCCCATCCTCGGCCCCACAGTGGTCTCCGCAGGGCAGAAGCCCCTCACTGGTCCACATACCGGCCGCCCCGCTCCTCCGCATCCAGATTTCGCCTCTGGTCTCTTCTGCCCGCCCCGCCGAACTGGCCAGATGGGGACTTGGGCTGGGTGCTGCGGCTGCCCATGGCGACGGGGCTGGGGCCGGTGTTTGGAGCCGGTGGTGGCTGGGGCCAGTGTGCAGGGCCGTTGGCGGCCGGGCCGGTGGTGGCAGGGGCCGGTGCGGGGCCGGTGGTGGCTGGGGCCCGTGTGTGGAGGCGGTGGTGGCTGGGGCCGGTGTGCAGGGCCGGTGGTGGCTGGGGCCGGTGTGTGGAGGCGGTGGTGGCAGGGGCCGGTGCGGGGCCGGTGGTGGCTGGGGCCGGTGTGTGGAGGCGGTGGTGGCTGGGGCCGGTGTGCGGGGCCGTTGGCGGCCGGGCCGGTGCGGGGCCGGTGCTGGCGGGGCCCTTGCGCCGCCGTCTCCCCGGCAACAGCCGCGCCCCGCCCCGCCATTGGCCGTCCCGCCGCCAGCCGGCCCCGCCGCGGCCAATGGGCGGCGCCGCTCCGGGCCCGCTCCCGGCCGGGCGGCATCGCTGCTTAAAGCCCGGCCTTTAATGAGCTCCGCACCAGCTCGCCCCATTAATTAGGCATGGGTCGCCCTCCCCTGTTCCCCGTGAGGATGCTACCGAGGAGTAGGTCCCTCCAAGGTCCGGTGCGAGGCAAGCAAAGCCCCGCTACTCCGGAGAGCAGGCGTAGGGCCGAGCCACTCGGGGGACGAGGAAAGCACCAAGGACACGGGGACACCGCGGCCGTGGCTCCTCTGGTCGCTGCATCCGCTGACTGCGGCTGTCAGATGGCACCAAGGTGCCCTCCGCCACTCCCGGCTGTTAATGTCAGTGCTGTGCTGCTGCATAGAGCACACGGACTGCAGCCACCTGCCCCGAGCCCCCCCACCAACCCCAGCTCCAGGAGAGGCCTGGGGAAGTGTGATTTGGGACCCCACTGTCTGCTCCTTCTCTTCTCTTCCCTCCAGCACCCTCCCATTCCCCAGAGAAAGCCAGCAGAGCTCTGCCGTGGTGCTGCAGTTTCATAAAAACATACATAAATATATTTCCATTTCTGTAACAGAGAGCAAAGCCGCACAGGCACCTATAAAACACACAGTCGCTTCTCCACCCAGCACTCCCCGTACAGGTTTGTATAAAACATATAAAAGGGGCGCGGGAGACAAAGGCTGCAGGTGAAGCAGGGGTACAGTGCCAAGAAGACCCTCGCTGGGGCACAGAGAGCTGCTGGGGGGTCCCTGCAGCATGGCCAGCCTCAGAACTTGTGCCTTCTCCGGCGGCAGCCTTTGGTCCGTTGCTGGCTGCCCACACAGAGAGCCACACGTGGCTCCGAGTCCACCACACCGTCCATGGCCTCCAAGGAGACGCCAGGTTTCGCAGGGGAGACGTGGAAAGGAAAGTGTTGAAGGGAGGTGGGGCTGTCTGCCGACGGCTTCCCCTCAGCAGCTGAGAGTGGGGGAGAGGACTGTTGGTCTCCTAATCCAGTGAGGGGAGCCCCCGTGTCAGCACCTGCAACAAGAGCACATGTCAGCCCTCCTGTGTGAGCCACTGGTGCTGCCAAGAGCACCTCTCCCCCCTCTTCTCCTCCTGTCCTTGGATCCATGAAAGGAAGCGCTGGTGCACAGACAGGGACAGCAGAAGCCTCCCACATCCCCCAGGAAGCTGGACACGTCTTGGTGCAATGGTTCAGAGTACACACCTATCCCTACAAGGGCTCTGGGCTCTGGTGTGAGTCCAGTGGGCACAAATCCAGTGGGTACTGGCAGGGATGTGTGCAGCCAGCTGGGGAATGCTGACAGCCAGCTAAGCCCACAGCCTCCTGCTCTGCCCAGAAAGAACAGACCCTTCCAGGGGAATTTGCTCTCCCAAGAACAGCCCAGGACAAGCCAGGAACAAAAGGGGAGAACTGGGAAAGGGCAGCCCTGACACAGCCAGGCTAGCATAGAAAGTTTTCCACCTTCAGACTTGCTCTCCGAGAGCTCCAGCATCCTGAGGAGTCCTCTCTCTTCCCTTCCGGTGTCCTGCCAAGGAGAGGAGAACCACCATCACAGTGCTGCCACGAGGGAACCCCTCAGCCAGGATGGCCTCAGGGACACTTGTTCCCCAAGCCCTCAGGGTCAGGCTGGGCACAAGAGGGAATGCTGCTTATCCAGGGCCTCCAGCCACCCATGGGAAGGGCACTGCTCCATGCCCAGCCCAATTAGTGCTCAAGCAGAGGCAGCAGAGAGCAACTAAAGCAGAACCTGGTAAAGAGAGAGGCCAGGGTATGGGACACCATCCCCAAACCTAGCCAGCAAGCACAGGGCTGTGACAAACAAGGGCATCAGGGGCTCTGGCACAGCTGGCACACATTCCCCAGCACTGCATATCCAAGAGCAGACTCATCCCACTCTGTCCAAGGATACTGCAGCTTGGTGCTGGAGGGAAGAGCCTTCCTTCAGGGCACAGCCAGATTAGGAACACCTGCCCTCTCTCTGGCCCTGGGAAGATGCAGCTGTGCTGGTCACATGTGTTAGGGGAAGACCACTTGACCTGGCTGATTTGAGCCTCACTGTCACAGCAAAGTCCCCTCTCCTGGCTGCTCCCTGCCCTCAGAACCGTTCTGGAAGGCACTGGCGTCCTGGCTGTGGGGCTGGAGCTGCAAACTACCTCAAAATGGGCCATAGCAGGAAACTGCAAGCCCAACAGTGCCATTAGGAAGCTTTGCAATGGCCCAGCCCATGTCCAGGCTTCCCCAGTGAGCTGCCATCTCAGCACAAGGCAGGGGCAGAGGTAACACAGAGCCTTTCTGAGCCTTCCCAAAGAGTCCCCTGGCTTCAGCATTTTTCCCCCATACCCTGTGCCTGTGCCTGCTTGCAGGACCCACACACCAGCTAGCTGTGGGGCACAGGGACAGAGTCAAACAGCCCCCACAGAGCCAGTCACATGCAGGAGCAGCCATGCCCTGCAGTACTCTGAACCACACAGCGCTTGGCTGTATCCCAGCCAAAACCATCAACCAGAAATCTCATCATTTGCATCTGAATCCCCAGAGGGCTGAGGTCTGTGATGGATTTAAGGGATTATACAAAACTAAGACATCATGTTGCATCTTCATGCCGTGAATCACATTTCTGAGAGCAGGCAAAGCTGCAGCACTAGGGTTTTGCCTGCAGGAACCAGCAGGAAGGCCTGGAAAGACCCTCTCTGTGCTCCCCTGGGACCACCACAAGCAGGAAAAAGCACAATGGGGGCTAACACCTGGCGAGTGACTGTGAGCCAGCTGCCACCCACACTCCTGCCTCCCACCTCCTCTAGCAAGGCACATTCCCCACACCCAGCACACCTCCACTGCGCTCGCTCCCCCTCAATTCTCCCGGGACACTGCGTTTGCTCCCAGCACTGAGCAATTTCCCCTGCTCTGGCTCTAAAGCCTTCCCCTTGGGAATGGGCTTGTGGATAGTCAGATAGGTTTGTCATCCTGATGCTGGCCTCCATTCCATCAAAATTCAGCTGAGGAAGTCTGCAGGACTGAGGCGTGCTGGCTGGCAGAGGCACAGCCCTGGCTGCCTGCCCACTGGAGAGGTTGCTGGCAGCTCTGCTGGATTAGCTCACACCTGGGACTGGCCCATGCTCTCAGAGAGCGTTTTGGGAAGGAGGGCAATGAGTTCTCTGTCCACAGTGGCCCATAGGGACAGGCAATCCTACATCAGGTCAGCTCATCCCTGCCAACCAGGGAAACAGCTCCTGCTGCCAACCCAGCCCCACACCCAGCACAAAGCAAAGGGGATGGTGTGCAGGGTCGCCCCTCACCTTGGCTCTTCGCAGCCTCCTGGTTCCCTGAGCTTGCCTAGCAGCCTGAAGGCAGCTGTCCACGTGCCTCTGATATTGCAGCAGTGGCACCAGTGACTTACAGAGGTAGCACTTCTCACACCTGCCAGGCAGCAAAGGACAGAGCACTGCATTAGGATTCACCCTGCACTGGGCTCCCAGACACCAGTGGCGACTTTCCTCCTCCAGGCCATGCCATGAAGAAGATGTGTCACCAGATCCAGTCTTGCTCAGTGGGGTCAGGCCGAGACCAATTGCAAAGACTGAGTGATTATCAGTTTTCCCTGCCTGTTCCTCTGTATCCTGCTGCTGCAGCAGCGGGACAGTAATCAAATCTGCTCATCTAACTATCTCAAACACCACTGATTTCTCCCCAGACATAAAGCACCCTGTCAAAATCTACAGAAGTGAAGTGCAAGGGCTTTGCAAAGGGGAGTTAAATTCTGCCTGAAAAGCAAACCAAGTGTGTTAAATCAGAGAGACATTTTACCAGGGCTGGATGAACTTGTCTGACTAGTAAATCAAGTCTTTCTCTGCACTGTCTCCATTTTACATCATGCCATGCAGGGAGAAGAATTGCAGAGCACATGCTCCTGCTGGGGGGTTGGCTCAGCCTGTTTCTCAAACCCCCTCATTTGGGTGGAAGATGCTCAGGCTCACGCAGGACAACTGAGTGTTCTTGGGAAGAAAATTATTCTGGGTGAAAGGAGATGAAGGTCGGGCATGGATTTACACAGCTACACTCGCTTCCACACCAGCTCTCAGCAGGGACTGAACCCTGCAGAAGAGGACACTGGCTCTTCAGGAGGGGAGCTGCATTCAGGAATGGACTATCTCCAAGAAGAGACAAAGCCCCCAGGGACCAGCCCCAGCAACATTGTGTTCAATTTGATAGTGGTACTCTCTTAGTGAAACACCCCAGGCTCTAAAATGCATATGGAGAGCCCCCATCGAGCAAAACTCTGCAGCACTTTTTCCCGTATTTTCTTTCCAGTCAGTGCTGATTACCCAGATAATGTGTCTAAACAGAAGCTGTCCTCTCTATAATTAGCCTAATTCCATTAGTGATGTTGCCATCCACTGTTTGTAACAGCAAAATTGCTTCCATAGCAGGGATTTTACTGTCAGATCCTCTCTTATGATGCTTTGTGTGGGTGGCAGGAGGAGGGGCTGCATGGAGAGAGATTAAACAAAGCCACTGCTATTCTGAAAGTCTAATTTAATTAAGAATATCACTACAGGTGCCATGTTGACAGCCTCCATGTCCTGGCCTCTTCTTTTCCTGGGGTTACCAAGCTCAAACCTCCCATCAGAAACTGGCTGAGTTAGCACCATTTTAGCTACAGCTTCCCCCCAGCAGCCACACACCCCTGACCCGTCATGGATTGGGCTGAAAGGAAATCAGTGCAAAAATAAACAATCTGAGAACAGCAAATTCCTCTTGCTTTGGTTTAAATATAGCCAGCACTGCAACAAGAGGCACTGAGGAAAAGCCATTTCTTAGGGAAACACCACTATAAAGCCAACGGCCAGCATTTGTACAGGAATAAAGACATCCACAGTCAAGCTGGAACAGAAGCATGGAAACAATCTTGGAGGAGCAGGCATACCTACTTACTTGTCAATGTCTAAGGATGGTGGGCTGCTTTCACCACTGGCAGCTTTATTTCTTGCCTCTCTCTGACACTGGGTGAGCACTGAAGGAAAAACAGAAAGGGTTAACAAAAAGGGTTATTACCATCCACCCCAAAACCATCCCTACATCATGCCCAAAGGCACCAAGTTTCCATCACTTCCACTCAAAGCTGCAGCAGAAGTGATGGTAGAGGTGAAGAAACACTGGACTGGGACAAGCAGGGTCTTCTTTCCTGCAGAAGAGGTTGCTGGACGAGTATTCTTTTTTCCTGGGGTGATACTGAGGAATTTACCTTTCCCAGATTAGGAAGCCAGCTGACCATTTCACACCTAACTTGCCAGAAACAGCTGGATCAACAGACTGTAGTTTACAAGAATTTCAAAGCTGACACGCAGCAGCGCAGTAGCCTGGGAGCAGCGCTGGCACCGCTCCCTGCCAAACCAGGCTCCTGTGCCTGCTGCAGGGAGGGACAGTGCCAGCTGTGGGCTCAGGGGAATGCAGAGCTGAGGCAAGGGCTGTGCAGAGGCACCAGACCTTCTGCAGATGTGGTAGAAAGAGCCTGGCTGGGAAGAGACACAGCTCACACTGGAAAGGGGAGGTTACAACAATTAGCCCACACTCATCACTTTCTCACTGCCCACGTGAACTGTGGTGACTGGTGCTATTGTCCACAGACAGCCTTGGGAGTCCCCTGGATGAAGAAAGCTCCAACATGTGGGTAGCCAGTGAGATGCCAGCTGAGCAGCTGACAGCAGGTCCAACCATTTCTTTTCCCCCAGCAAGCCCAAGCAGCCTTTCCCAGCTGGCTCTGCAGGCATCTGCAGGGAGCACGTTGGAGTGTGGTCCCGTTCAGCTGAATTTATCTCAGTGTATTCCTGTTGACATACCACCAGCAAAGATCCTCAGGGAACATTTCAGATAGCTTAGCTTGCTTCACCAGGGACATTCAAAACTCCAGCTCCAAAACACATGTCACAGTAAGTGCTCTCAGGCACGCTGGCTAAGGGGACAATGCAAGGAGCTGTTTTATAGCTTGGTGACTCTGCTTCCCATACTCATGAGGAGAAAAGTCGGAATCCAAGGTATGGGCACAACAAACCTGTTATTGTTAGCATATCATCTGTGATAAAGAAAGTAAAGCATAAAATTTTGTGTGGAACAAAGGGAATTCTTCTGAGTTTTAGCAAAACCCCATTTCCAGAGTGTTGGGCAACCCCAATATTAACCACAATGCAACACAGCCTTTCCTTTAGAAGCAATCACTGATCTGCAACTACAACCAGCAATGTACTGTGATGTGCTCAGGAGCTGTTGGGGTTGACAGGAGACAGCCATGCTGAAGAAACAAGCTCAGGCGTTTCCTAGGATGTGGGTATTGTCTCACAGGCGATGACTGATACCAACAGCTCATGACTCGAAGGAACTAAAGCAAATGTCTCTCTTTAACACAGCCTGGCCCAGATTTGAAGTGGCAGCCTGACTAGGAGGACTGGTAACAATGGCCAGCCCCCAGGCCATCCAGCCTCCCTAGAACCCAACCAACATGTGCATTTGACAGCGTGGTGAGAACTGCTCTTCAAATCAGCGTGCGCTCGTTAATATTCTTTAACACTGTCTCAGGAGCCTTGTGCACCAGCTCAGGTGTTAATCAGTTCTATTTTCTTCCAAAAGCAGTGAACACATCTGGCATAATGGGCCCATTAGAGATGTCTGGGACTAACTCTGCAGCTGCCCAGAAGGAGACCCTCAGCTGTGTTGCTAGAAGAAGAAGCAGAGGAGAGAGAACAGGGCCAGCTGGTGAGGCACAACTCCGGCCAAAACATGCTGGTTGCCCCCAAGAAGGGGGTTCAGAACATAAGAAAAGACTTGCCACAGGGAAAATCCCCACCATGGAGCAGTGCTGCCCTGTTTGTATGACTGGAGCCTTGTAACTCTCACAAATGCAATGCTCTTTGCTGGGTCAGACATACTCCACAGCCCGAGAACAACCTCTTCCCTCGCTCAGCATTTCTTCTGGTTGACAAGCCATCCTTGGCCTGTTTGGCTCCAGCATTCACCCTGGGGAAGTGCAGCAAACCCTGCCCAGTGTGGCCTCACTATCAGCACACCCCAGCCTGGGCACCTTCTGGAGCTGCCAGGTCTGGCTGGCACGTGGACCTGCGAGGTCAGAGCCACAGAGCTCCTCACCTTCCTGTCCAACCCACCTGCGGTCTGACCCACCAGCTCCCTGTGCTCCCTACCAGCTGTGCCACTTCCTTGCAACATCTATTAGTGTCTGGCTCATGGCATCTTGTCCCTTCTCAGAAGCCATGCAGTTTTCCTCTGCACCTATTTCATTTCTCTTTCTGCCATCTCGGTGCCACTTCTGATGTCAGGAGCTTTTTAACAGCACCAGTGCCACCGCTGAAGTCTGACAGCTGCATCAAGACTGCATTTGAGCCTTTGGGAGGAAGGGATATACCAAATCCTCATTTCCTGGGCTCGCTTGGGAACTGAGATGTCGGGTGCACGTAGATGGAGGGTGAGAGGCATCGAGTATGTCACAAAGCCTGAGAGTATTTGCTGTACTCAGCTGCAGCCAAGACTCGATTCCAGACTGAGACCAGCGGATCCCTGCGTTGGCAGCAGCAGTGGGCGATGGATGTGGTGACTCCAGCAGAGCCCTCTCACACAAGTGAGCCCCTTCAGTTGAGTGCATGAAGAAAGAGGGAGTTGGCACAGCAATTCCACAGCTCCACTCATTCGATTGGAATTAACACCAGTCACTGAGCTGGAAACACAGGACCTGAGCCCTCTCCAGCCTGGTACAGTAGCTAACACACCATCAGGCTCTTCTTTTTTATTTGCTCAGATCACAAGAAAGTGGAAATTCATGTTCAGATTTTCATACTGCTCAGGTACGTGGTGGTCTGGGCATCCAGCCAGGGCGACCATGTACGTAGGGGAAGCAACTGCAGCTCATCTTGCCCAGCTGCTCATTTGAAAACCTGCCCTCAGATATCAGCCAGACTGAGCTGGCCTCCTGAGACACTGAGAGACTTTGGTGCATGATTAGAAGGAAGAAGAGAAGTAAAACCAGCAAGAACCCATCCTTTTGTAGTATTAAAAAGAAAACCACTGACAGGTACAGTTTGCAGGACTGCAATTCTAGAGACATCAGGAGTAAGTCCAATTAATAAATCTGAAGACAGACGAGGAACACCTGACCCAGTGCACCAAAAGAAAACTGAAGCCATCTTTTCTTAACACATCAGGGCATAGTTTAGAGGGCAGAATTTTGACTTCCTCTTTGACACAAGGCTGTTGCTGTGCTCCCAAGGAAGCCAGCAGCCAGCCAAGAGCACGCAGTGCTGCAGCAGTAGAGAACAGCTTCTGGACCCACACAGGAGCTGGCATTTTCTTCAGAAGAAAATTCTCTCACATCTTTTTTCTCCCCATGCATTAGCTTTACCTATGGATTTTGTGCTAGTGGTGGATGCCAAGGTAACAGCCCTGAAAACAGAGTCCTTTTGTACCTGCACAGCTGTGCCAGGCTCCTGTCTGGCCTCTGCTCAGAGCTGAACATCATCTCTGCCTATTCAACCCAAATCCCACGGACCAGCCCAGCAGCTGAGAGCCCTGTGGGTGACAGCTGCCTTCCAACAACTCTTGGAAACTGGCCTGAGGTGCCCCATGAGCCAGGGTCCCACAGGCAGGCAGGATTCTGCCCAAGCCCAGGAAGCCCTTGGTCCTGCAGAGAGTCTGGGTGCTAACAACACAGGTGTCTCAGACTGTTATGGCTCATAGAGTCTGGTCTCTACAGGGAAAATACTAGAATAACTGCCAATGGAAAACTCAAATTACTGTGATTTTGTCCCAAACCCATTGCTCTGCTTACAGCCATTACAGCAGAGCAAAATCCCTTTTATTCCAGGCTGGTTTTCTTACAGGGGGATTGTTCTGAACAAGCCAGAACAGCAGAGTAGCAATTCCAAAATAACTACCCTTACAAACATCCCCAAGGAGACCAGCCTGGAAGCAGAATGGAGAGGCCAGCCTTGAACTCTGTCCTGCTGAAAGTGAACACCAAAGAAAAGAACAAATTCCCTTGCACTGCCAAAGAATTCAAAGCCTTTTCCTGATCACAGTCAGGATTCCCCAGGATCAATGGATACACTCACAGTCCAGCCACACCAGGGACTGGAATACCACAAGGCCAAAGACATTCCTGCTAAAAGGCACACTAAAAATTCTGCTCCATTTTGTACCACAAGTAAGACCTTTATCAGTCTTGAGGACGAGAAAGGAACTATGATAATTTGTGATTTGCCTGAGCCAAATGCTTTGCATCAGTAGCTGGGCTGTGCCTGCAGAGAGAACCTTACGCCAAAATTAAGCACCAGCCAGCATCAGCCTCTTCTCTGACTTCTGTTATCTTGACAGGACCCATGTCACATCCCCAAAGATTTAGTATATCAGGAACCTTTTACTTTAAAACTACATCAACTCTGCATTAAGATTACATGGTGAAACTTTCTCCTGCTAGAGGAATGCAGAAGTTACAGTTCTCATACTAGCTCTAATTTGCTCAAATTGCTTAAACATCACAGATTTAGGTTGCATTTAACAACCTAGTATGTAACCAAAAATTACATATTCACAACCTGAAAAGTTAATCTTATTACAAGCTACTACTTTGATATTACCTGACATTGTGCTAACACAGATTTTACATTTCAAGCAGCAGCTAAAACATAACTTACTGAATATGTTGATAACCAACCAGTGTATTTGTTCACTTAAGCTCCACAAAGGTTGGCTATGGAAAACTGATATGAAAAAGAATGCAAAGAGGATTAATATGGGCAGTCTCACTGTGCTTCTATGCCTCACTCTTCACAGGAAGGAGAAAAATCCATACTCCCAGAGTGATAGTTATCATTTTGCAATTTTAGTGAAACAAGAAGGAAACTTTTCTGCAGTCTCTGCCACCCAAACAAACCATTTTTGCACATACAAATGTCAGACTTCACGCAGAGCACAGCCATGCATGGAGTAGTACAGAACATTCCCCTGTCTCAAGATCCCTGAAGGACGATTGCCCACATGGCTCAAGCCTTCCATCTTCTACCACTGCCGCATTCTCTGCAGGTCCCCTCAACAAACCACACAATAGACACATCTTATGAGGACTGCTTGAAGCATCCAGGACTACATCCTGGGGTAATATTCAGGAGCTGATAATGTGGTGAATTATTGTGTGAAGTCAATCAGAGATGATGTCTCTGTGCAGGAGATGCTGGAAATACCAGAGCCTCCAGTAACACTCTCCTGGGCAGCGTGGAGACGGAATAAGGCAGAGTGAACAAACCTCCCCGCACACCAAATATCCTGAGAGAGACAAGACTGCAGCACCTGCCTGCCAAGTAACAACAGGGAAGGGGGGTGAGCACGAGGAGCAAACACGTGGAAGCAGCACTTGGCAGACCTGGAGCATCCTCGCCAGGCTCCGGTCCCGCGATGCCCTTGCAGTACATGGCGTGCACCTCGATCTCGTCAGCTGAAAAGCCATGGTCACACAGCGGGCAAGACACACAGGCAGCAGCTGTAGGACTGCACTCAGACACAGTCCTGCCAGCATCTTCATCTCCACCAACCTAAGGAAGAAGAAGAAAAATTAGCCAGACAGGGCTGTTTCTCTTTTTTTTGCTTAGGTGCACAGCTCCCTGCTGTCTGGTAGCTACTCACCCTCCCACAGACTCAGATTTTCTTAGAAAGTTTTATTCTTCCTTCATCACATAGTGGTCAGAAATAACACCACTGGCTGAATAAACTGCACTGCACTAGTAACTAATTCTTCTTGCAAAGGCAACATGTCCTTCTGAATCCTGGTGAAACTCCCTGCACAGCCATGCACACCGTTTAAGGCAAACATCACCTCCACTACAGTGGAAAAACGACAAAGCTTCCATTAATCAAGAAACCTCAGAAGCGAAACTGATGGAAAATTCATGGGGCAAAGCAAGAGTTCAACACCTGACTTGTGCTCATCAGTCTCTGGACATGATCCATGCTACACAAGCAGCACTGAGTGGAAACACAGCTTCCCCAGGATGAAAGGAGGCTGCTGTGGTCTTAGGAAGCCCGGAGAGATCACTGGAAGCTCCTCCTTTATAGAGGAGGTGGCTGGAGCAGTCATCAGAGGGGACACCGATCAAGGAGAGAGGCACTACCATTAAAAATCTGTGTCACACAAAATTACTAGCAGAGGCTTTTTGCCAGGGCAGAATGTCACAGCTCGTGTACATTCTCGGGGTGCCATTACCACTTAAGGACACTCTTTTTGCATTGGTCACACAGCTGCAAAGATGCTCCACTACCAACCCACAGAGATCCAGCCTGCTCCCTACACCACTGACATTCCCAAATGCAGCAGACTGCAGCCATCTCACTCATAACTGCATCTCTGCCTAGTCAGGCTTGCTGCGAGATTTTTCCACATTTAAGAAAAAACCTTCCCCTCCCCGCGATGATTAAGAAAAGCTATTTAAATATTAACCATGTAGAGAAACCTATAGAAAAATAATATGGGAGAGGTTTCTGTTCTTAGAGCTAAGCAGTGACATGTAGACAGTGTGCAGCAAAACTGCTGTCTGCTTCCCTCCAATGGTATCATTTCAGGGAAGCAGTAATTGGGGTCAGCCAAGATGCTCCGTGCCACTGGAGCGCTTTGCTGTATTACTCGGTTTATTACTTCCTTTCCCAAATGAGGATCTGATCCTGATTTTTATGTCCTAAAGGGAAGGAGGGTGCTGGGTTGACTCAGAGGAGCTATGGCAAAAATTGCAGGGCTGGGCCTCAAACTGAGATTCCGACTCTCAAAACACATTTCTCCCGGACACCAGCTGAAAGGCTACAACAGCGAGCCCCAGGAACATCCTTCATTCCCAGGGAGGCTCTCTGCCCTGAATTTCTGCAGAGGACTTGCCACAAGAGTTCCTCCAGCCAAACAAAGGCTGCTGAAGTACATCACTTACAGCATTAACACTCGTACCCCTCTCTCACATCCCAGTGTCACTACATCTTGTGAAGTCCTCACTGTGGGGCATCACACTGAAGAGCCATAAAAAACAAGATGTGTCAAATATGAATGATCAGATCAAACCTGCACTACACAGACAACACACATAAAAAATATGATGGGAAAAGCAGCAGGCACTGCTCCTTCTAGCTGCCTTTTTTAAAGCAATCTTAGGAGATCACCAATTCTGCACACCCTGCCCGCCTACATTCAGTGGTAAATTACTAATTTTAAATGGAAATGCAACATTCTGTAACAAAAGACTGCTTGTACAAAACCTTGCTGTAGCAGTCTGGAAAACCTCAACTGCAGAACCAATCACCCCTGTCAGAGCCAGAGACAGTTGCCTCTGCTTTTTAGCAGAGGAAATTGCCTACAAGACATAGTACTTGCAGCCAACAGCCAGCCAAGAGCAATGCTAGAGGCTGAGCTCAACAACAAGACTCCTGTGTCCTGGCTCAGCATTTGCTAGGAAGAAGTCAGTCCCAGTGGCCTCTGCTTGGCTCCTGCAAACCACTTATGCCATGGTAGCCGTTTCTGCAGTTTTCCTGGAGGGCTGTGGGTTCCGGACTGGGACCTGCTGCCAACCATAATGTTGTCAAACAATCCCTAGGAACCCGCTCCCCACCACCTTGTGCCATTCAGGCAGAGGTGTGAGACACAGGGCATCCTCTGCAAAGCACAAAGGGACAGGGCAGTGTCCTACATGTAGCCAAATGGGTCATGAATGTGCCCTGGTGGCCAGCCCAGGACTGCCTCTCTCCTTGCTGCAGTCCCTAATTGACAGAGCAGTGCTTGGAGATACCTGCAGAATGAAAGGCACATGGGAGCAGAAGATGGTTTATTAAGAGGCCTGTGAGAATGAGACATTGGAACTGCAGACGTGCTGTACAAGCTGCAAACTCCCAGAATGAGCTTCCCACAAATGAATCCTCTTGTCAAGAGCTGTACGATTCTGTATTCATGTACCCTGCCAGAGGAGTACTTGGCAGCCCCTTTGATATCGCTCTCTAAATTAATAGACAAAGGGAGTTTTATCAGAAGCAGGAACTGAAGTCAGATGTTGGTACAGTGACAGCTGCAAAGCAATTGCTGTGCAGGTGTGACATGGGGAAAGGGGCTACACACAGCGCACATCTGCAGCAAGAGGTAAGAGGATGGCCCTGCCACTGACTTTCTATTAACTATTACTGCACAAAACTCAAGATTCCCAGACTCAGGACACTCTGCTTGGCCTGAAAGCCACCACCAGCCCTCAACACTTCAAGGACATCCTTATACCAGTCTGATCTCTGGGTGAAGCTCTCCTGTTAGCCTCTTGGACATGGTCTGTGGAAAGCAAACTGGATTTCAGAATAACAGAAAAAAAGCAGGTCACAACACAGGTGACTGAGGTTTACTTGGACTCCCCTCAGAGCTCCTGTGGTCCCTCTGCATCGCTGAGCATCACAGCCTGTGCCCCTGAGCATGGCAAGCAACAGCACTGCCACCCACGCTGATGGCATCCTCCAGCTCAGCAGTGCTGGGATATAAAAGAACAGGCTGGAATTGATAACAGCTCTCCAGCTATAGGACTGAAAGGCTCCAGAAACAGCTGCATGCAGTCCCCGGCCAAGAGGGACTGGAGATATGAAGCGGTAGACAAAAGCAAAGAGGGAGCTGTTTGTGAAGATCCAAACAGCAGAAGTCCAAGCTTCCAGCTACCCAAAGGGAAATGCCAGCAAAGCTCAACTGAACCAAGGTCTAAAAGGCAAGATTGGAAACAGGACCCTTCAATTCCAAGCTCTTTTACCTGCATAGGTGCACCTCTGCTGTCTGAACAGAGCTCTTCTCTCTCCTCCTCAACAGCTTCCAGTGGGCTCGGCTGCGTCTCTGCAGAAAAACACCTCCATGTCACCACAGGTTTCCAGCCCCCAACTATCTCCTCACTTGTTGATGTAGCTTAGCCCTTAACACGTCTTAAGAGTTTTCACAGTTTCAAAACATTCTTTAGACTTGCCACAAATGTTATCAGACAAAGCGCAACAACACAGTCAGATGAGGGGTTAAAGTCACAGCATGGTGGTGTGAGGACAAAGGCACTGCAGCTTTGCAGCTTCATGGGGAGTGAGATTAGACACAGGGAAAGTGAGTGGAACACTTGCTGGGATGGAGACAAAGCAAGAATAGAGCTGCTCTTGCATTGAGACAAGCAGAACTCCCATTCCATGGTCTGTCTCACAGACACACCTTCTTTGGACCTCCACATCTTCCTTGGCAACAAAACATGCCTCCAAGCACCACCATGACCTCTACTGCTACAGCTGCTCATGAATAGCAGCAGCCTCTTCATTAATTTTCTCACTTAAAACCCTGGACCAGAAAATCTCAAACATTGTAGGAGAGACCAGGGAAGAAAAACTCCTTGGTCCCAAACATGTTTAATTAATGTAAGACAAAAATTATTTCAGCACTCACGCTTTGCACATTATTTTAACACTGAAAAATCTGAATATTTCATTGCATTGCAGAGACACCTTGTTTTGAGTGATCCCTCCATACCCAATGCACATCCAGATATCTCTTCAGCAAGTCTTCAGCAATCCCTGTCACAGAACTGTCTTAGAGGAACTGGGTCCAAAATTAGGGGATCAAACTAAATTACCTGAATAATTTTAGCCTTGGGAAACAGAGATGGGAAAGTAATCTAGTTTTTTTCAAATAACTTGAAAATTCTCTTTTCTCTGAATTTCCTAAGCGTGTAACTTTCAGTACAAAACTCATAACAGTCTCAAGTGCCTCTTACCTGGGCAAACGGAGATCTCTTCTTCAGCAGAGTTTTCTGTGGCAATATTGGGACTCCTTTTACTGCCAAGTGGGGTCATAGTGGAGATACTGTTCAAAATATAAATATAACATGAATCTCCAATCCAGTAGGTGTGAGTGCCACACCTGCCTTTCTCACGCAGCTCAGAACAGCAGACGATGCCATAATTTCCAAGTGGTCAATATCTGACAGCCAGAAATGACCAGGATAACAGCACAATAAGGGTCTAAAATGCCATCCTAAGCAAAAACCCCAAAGGGAACATTTTTTTCTTCTAAAAGGCAGAAAGGGTCATTATGTCTTGTCAAGGGAGCAAAAATACCTGCTCACAATTGTGGGACTCTAGGTGGGAGAAGATGTGGTAGTTGTGCAGGTACCAGCATTGTGCCTCTTTTTGTCTGTGGAAGGAAATCCTCACAGAGGAAAGACAGACCTGCTTTATCTCACATTATCCTCTCCCTCCTCACACTGCTCGTTTTCTCCCTTATCCCTGTGCACAGCAGCCAGAAGCAGCACGGATGTGACACATGGCATTTTCCCTGCAGCAAAGTCCTTTCAGCATTAGTGTGGTGGTTCCTCGGAGCAGCACCCAGCACTGCTCCTCTCGTTTTGACCTTCGGATTCCTCCTGGTTTTTTTCCTCCCACCTCACTGCACTGTGTCTTTCTGACACAGGCAGGCATTGCTGAGTAAGTCTGGCACCCATGCTGACACACTCTGCGCCTTCCATGGCTGTCTGATTAGTCTGATCAAGTATGCAAGAACACACTTTAAAAACATGAATCCCCACACTGACAAACACAAGATTTATTAAGCTCAACCACAGGCCTTAGAGAAGAGAGAACAGCCACTGCTGATTTATGATAAATAAAAAAATTCTGATAGGAAATCACAAGTGGCTTTTCTCTCTAAATAAAGCATCTCAAAGCATTTGTTATGAATCCAGGCTGAGCATGTTTTACTCTGTGTCTAACATCAGGGCTCTCTTCAAAAGAGCTCACACAAAACAACTTGCTATGACATTTATAAAATGGGCTAATCAATTTGAAGTCAAACCACATTTCTTGCTACACCAACTATCTCCTGGTAACAAAGCCTATAATCATTTATTAAAACCCCAATCTTCCATGCTCTGTACAAAGCGTGGAACAAGTGGGGAGAGCAGCCCACAGAAAGCAAAGCAGCTTCTTCACAGGACTGGCACTTCCTAAACTGCTCCACTCCCTCCAGACAGCTCAGAACCATGTTTTTCTATTAAGCAGTGCTGAGGCCAGCCGGTTGGGGTGCCTGAGCCATACCCAAGAGAGGCCTGTGCTGGCAAATTACCAGGAGCCAGATGGCAACACTTAATGTGCACAAAACTGCAAAGACTGCAGCCATTTCTTGCCTTGCTGCAGATGTTCCAGCTGCCCAAGGAGGGGCTGCCAAATCCAGGTGCATCCCACCCCAAGGTGGGCAGCCAGGAGTTCCTGGGCAGCTTGGGGAATGTCCCAGACTAACCTCACCAACTACACCAGAGGAAAGAGGTCCCTCTCCTCTCATATTCCCCCTATCCTGGGCTCTCAGGCCCTAAGCAGGCAGGAGGCCAGAGCTGCAGAGCACACACCTCACTGCCTTCTACGCAAGCTCAGAGCTCAGCTGTCACAGGCTCATCAGCCTCGGCAGAAGCAGCAGCAGCTGCAGGTTCCTCCTGCTCCCCAAGGCAGGTTTTAAGCTTGTTAGAAAGGTGCAAGCAAGAGGGATTTTCATACTCTGCATATTGATATTAACTGCTCAGGCCAAATGCTGTTAGATCAGAGGAAAGTTGGCAGTTTTTTTCCAAAGTAGGTTTAAATTATAAAACCCAGCAAATTAAAAACATGACATTATCTGGCCTTTCTTGTAACTTGCTCCCTGAATCCTCTCCCATTTGTCCTTCTTCTCCACAGCCTTTGCTGCAGAATTGCATCCCACAGGAAGGAGAAAAAAAAAAAAAAAAAAAAAAGGAAAAGAGGAGTAGGCTTAAATCTGAAGAAAATCATGTTGACTTGTCCCACACCTGTCATCTGCTGAAGTGGCTTTTCTGGAGCACTGCACTCTATCTTTGGCTGATAGGCAGTGCCGTCTGGCTTCCTCCTCCCTCCTTTCCTCTTCAGCAGCAAGGCAAGAACATAAAAATACACACAGAAATCCAATAAACCCCATGCTGCCAGCGCGCCTTCCCCGACACACACGTGATGGCATCGCTGTAACTCACCTCCAGCTCCCCATGGCTTTACTGCACCATGTCACAGGAGCTTCAGAGGGCAAGGAGCAACTCCTTCAACTTGTACAAGGATGCACCTTGCATGTCTTATAAAGTAACAACAGCAACTGATCCCTTCTCCTCAGATGTGCCCCACCTCTCTCATGCTGCTCCAAAGCCATATATTTCCAAGGATATTAAACAGCAGTGACTGCAGCCAGCCTTTCCAGCAAGCCCTGCAGCGAGCTGTGGTGAGAATGCACCCCAAAATACTCCAGAGAGAGTGGAAGAGCCCATATCACCAGAGAGAACCTGTGAGCCCCACACTCTGAACACCTTACTCACCTGTGTGCAATTTGCATGGGTTCCCCATCTTCAGGCACATCCTCTGCAGTCAGCACCTGGGAGGGCTGGAAAGGAAAATTCTGTGTTATATAAAACAACGTGCACAGCTGACTGGGGTCTGCTGGGTCATTGGATTCTGTCCATGACACTGCACCTAGTCTGCTGTATATTTTTATCTGAAAATGGCTCAGTATCCATCCAGAACAAGTCAGCTTTTTCCTTCCATCCCTCCTTTTGGCAAGGTACTCCCTGCAATAAAGCCTGGCAGTACTTTTTGTTACCTTGATGCCTAGACATGTTCCTGGACAGTCCATGCCCATCCACGCCTCCCAACACTGCCCATCAACTTCCATGCTCTCTGCCTGTTCTCAGCATCCACCTAAATATACTTGTAGGCAACAACCATAGCTCCTCTCCACCTCCACCTGTGCTGAGCTTGAAACAACCCAAGGTTTTTAGTGTCGCCTGCACTCCCCCAGGTACCCCAGCAGCCCTCACCTACCCCACTCTAAAACTCATTCTCCTGAGCCAGAATGACCTGATGAACTGGTACAGCTGATGCTTGACCATGAGAAGCACTTTTCTGAAATTTCCTAGAGATAAAATCTGTTGCATTTTTCCTGCCTGGGAAATCAGCTGTCCCATTATAGGAAGGGAACAGATTAACCTGCACAGTCTACAGCTGGAAAATCTGTGTGCATTTTATCCCAGTTTTCATTTAGCTCTATGACTCCACTTATTCTTTCCTTTAAAATTTGTTCAAAAGCCTTATGCACTGCCGAGGTCAGGCTAACACGCCAGTCATTACCCAGATCCCTTTCTTCTTCTGCAGTGTACATGTTACACTTGCCATCCTCTAATCAGGTGGAATTACAACGGTTTATTAGCAGTCCCTGCTGTCAGGCCTACAATTTCTTATGCTAGGTCTCAGAGAAACCCAAGGAGCTTTCCTCCCCCTTCCTTGAGTCTATCAAATACTATAAGTTTGATTTCCACCATAGGTTTCAACTTTGATCAGCTCCACTCCTGGATGTACTTCCCCAGCAAGCTCCAAATCAAGACCTCTCCTGTCAAATTTCCCTAACATGACTCCAACTCCCAAATATCCTATTTTATCTATGCTCTCTTTACTTCTTTGCAGGCTAACTCATCATTAACATAAAATACAGCACTTCCTCTTTTATTTTTATTTGTTTCTGTACTGAACTGTGCATTACTTAACAATGCCTCTGCCCTGGTCACGAACGCTCATCCATGTTTCTGGTTTTCCTTGTACATCTGTTATAAAATATGGCACTAATTCAGGTCACCAGACTCTAAATCTCCCGAATTGGGTCTTTTCCCTCTGAATCTTTTAAAGACCAAGAGTCCCCTAACCTTATCTGAAAGGCTCTGAAGACATTGATTCTATTAGCACTGAAGTTTGTTAGTGCAGGTTCACAGGCTGTGAGATCTCCCGACAACCAGGATTTGCTTTGTGCAAACATCCCTTGGCTGTGGGAGGCAGTGGCAACAGTCAACTGCTGCCAGGGTGGGAGGTCTGTGCCCATTCCAGGTGTGGGTTTCAGGGCAGGGATACAGGCAGCCTTCATCAAGCACATCATTTCCACCTTCATTTCACACGTGGCATGAGGCCATGTCCTTTTTCAAGGACAGTTTTCAGTCCTCAAGGATGGTTTCTAGACTCAGCACAGCCTAAAATCTCCCACCAGCCCCACCAGCAGAGCACCCCTGGTGGCACTGGGGGAGCCCCAGGGCAGTACAGGCAGCAAAGGGTCTCCTGGAGACACAGCACATTGGAGACACGACAGCTCTGGGCCCCTCCTTTGTCACTGCCAGTGGAATTGTATTTGATAGAGGGGAAAAAATGGAGACAAGGCACAAGCAAACATCAAACATATCGATTTTGCAAGTAAATCACCTGCTCTGGCCTCAGTGTGTGACTGCACAGAGAGGAGAGAGAAAGAAGCTGCCTCTCATGCTGGGTGTGATAAAGCAGATGAAAAGGCATTTAGAAATTATTTTCTCTCGTGTAAATAAAAGACTGGCAATTTTTGGGCTAGGCTTGAAATTGTAAAGTCAGCTCCCCCTCCCTTATTTTTCCACCTTAAAAATATCAGAAAGGCTACATCTCTCAGTTATGGCTCCGAGAGAGCTCCCATGGTCAAGAAGAGTAGCATACAAGTTACCACTCAGCACCACTAAAACCTCTTTTCTCCCCAAGAATTAATTAGGTATTAGCATTAAACAGATAGTATTTTAAAAAATACCACACAATTTTCAGCACTGATTAAAAGTTCATGCCCTTCCCAGCTGCTGTAGCTTCCCAAAGGCTTTAGAGTACACATCCACAGACCTCCAGTCACCCCAATCTTCCAGTATAATGATACCTTCATTTCCAGAGGAAAAGCTACAGAAAAAAAAGTGCAGTTTGCTTTAAGAACCTCTCAGGTCTTTTGTATCTATCCTAAGGAAATGAAAAAGAGCACAAGTCAGTTCCTTTCCTCTGCAGATCACCTCTAAGGCTTGTTTAAATCTCCATCCCCTAAACCCGAGCCAAAGCACTGTCATGAAAAGTCACATTTCAGCACAGGCTGCTCTGCTCTTTTTCTGCAACCAGAAAATGCAGACATGACGTTTTTTCCTAAGTGTTCAATATTACAAGACAGAATATAAATATCACAAAATAAGTTAAGTATCTTTCTAACACCAGGGTAAATGATCAAATACACTTGAAAACAGGAACAACAGAGCCAAGGCTTCAGTCATAGAGAAGATAAAGTTATACAATGATCCGGGAGTGAAGTCATTATGAAAAATGAGGGTTGGAAAAGGCTGACACAAACCTAAAATACAGCAGTAATAAATACTTCATCTGACTAGCAATCTGTTTAAACTTAGCAGTGACAGAAAGCTGCCTTCCGCTCCAGCAGGAGAGCCCTGATGGAGACAGAGGCTGACACCTAGTGTCTAGCACACCCGAGCCCGAGAGAAGGTGCCCAACACCAGGACAAGGACAGGGAGCACCACTGCGGTGACACATCACCCTGGCAGGCAGAAGCTGCCTGTAACCACAAAGAGCCTCTCCCAACCACGAAGGAAAAGAGCACTTCCAAGGGTAAAGCACTGATGGACGCAGATGAGCGTGGAGGGGCAAACAGGAAAGGCTGCGCCGCAAGGACAAACCTACATCTCTATCTGCAAAAGGAAACCCAGACAGAGCTCCTCACACAGCCACAGGTTTATAAACTGGTTTGCCAGAGCTGGTGGTGGTCAGCAGCACCTCTGTGCCCTCTACTTTGACACACTGCCAGGCTACACCCTCCCGAGAAGGATCGGCTGGATGAGTCGGTCTCTGGAGCACTAATGATGACTGCCAGGCTGCTCAAAATGGCCCCTATCTCGTGTGAGCTGCGTGTCAGCCTGTACACTTCTCTCCCTCCCACAGTAACTGTGTGGCTGGGGGAAGAAGTCCCTCAATTTAAGAGAGGCATTAAATAGCAGTGCCTGCTTTGCAGAAGGGACTGAACCGTAAAACAGACAGAAGGGCACGGCTGCTCAACCTCTGCTCAGTGGCAAAGCTCTTACCTGGCAGTAGCTGGTGGTCGGTTCATCATCAGAAGTGGAGTTCTTCTCTTCTTCCATGCTGTGCCCTGGACTCTCTGCCTCCCTCCTCTTGGAAGGGTGGAGCCAGGTGATGTTTTCAGACTCCTGTCCCTCTGCGTCTCCATCTTCTCTACCATCAGCAACCCCATTCTCCCTGCTTATCTCCTCTCCTTTCCCAAGCTCACTCTGGCTCAAGGAAGAACTGGGCACAACTGGGTTACCAAACTCCTTCTTATGCAATAGCTGCCTCTGAGCCTGCTTCAGGCTCTTCTGGTAAACCTCCAGCTGACACAAGATGACTTTGGTGTACTGGTTGGGGTCCACCCCTTTGGGGCAGAAGGGGATGCCCCAGTAATAGTGCACTGTGTCTTTTGCCTCCGCCTGTTTGTGCTTCTCCTCCACTGCAGCCTGCACGCAAAGATCCGGGGTACTGCCAGACCCCTCATTCTGCTCTGCTTGCTCTTTGGAAACACAGACCTTGGCAGTGTGCCCAGGCTGTGAGCTGTGTTTGGTACCTGCTCCTCCACCACTCCTCCTGGGGCTATCACATTGTTCTGTGGTCCTGCTCTTCCAGAGCGTGGCTGAGCTCCCAGCACCAGCATCTCCCACAGAATGGCCAGTGCAGGGCAGGAGCTGCTCTTTTGGTTCATGGCCTGCTGCTTCAGAAGAGCTGGACGGGCTGGTGAACAGTCTCCGAGGTGTCAGTCGCCAGGAGCTTGAAGCCACCTTGCCAAAGGTGGGACTCAAAGATATGAAGTCCTCTCCAACAGTAGTGGGTAACACATCATTCAAATCACTTTTTGCTGGTGAGGAAGACTTTTCACTTGACCTTGTCACAGGCTGGCCCTTCCCCGGAGACATGATTATGCTGGATACTAGTGAGCTTTCAACGATTTCCTGGCTTAACCTCCTCAACACTACCAAGGGGCTCCGGGCGACATCCATCTGTCCGTTCCCATCAGCTCTGGAGCTCTGTGAGTGGGAGCTGCAGTCAGAGGGAGGGGTGTCAGGGCAGAACGCCAGGCTTCCCAGGATCTCAGAGCCTTCTTTCTCAGCGGGCTGGCTTTGGCCCTGTGCTTCCACTGACAACTGAGGAGTTGCAGTCAAGGAGTCTGAGGGCTGACAGCTCTGAAAAACAAAAGGTTGACTCTCCTACAGACATGTTCTCTATCAGGACAGCACATCAAGGGCTCCCCCAGCATGCTGGCCAGCCATCACCTGGACTGTAGATTCCCCCAACCCATATCAGAACTCTGTACCCCAAAACAGGGACAGCTGGGGTTAGACTTCACATCCCTCTCACCAGGAATGGTACAAAGCAACTACTCTGTGGCTGCTGTCTTTCCAGTTTGTGCTGGGAATATCTAGGTCTCCCAGTAAAACTTTCTTTTGTGTAGCATGGTAAAACAAGCACAGACAGCGACGGTGCTGAAGAACCCTAGTGAGCCTCTTTACAGAAGTGCACTTACACTAAGGCTCTCAGCAATGGCCTTCCTCAAGAGCTCCTCCTCTTCCTCTTCCTGAGAGTTCACTTGTCTAGCTTCTTGCTCACTCATTTTCAGGGCCAATGCAAACTGTTCCTCTTCAGTCATCTCTACAGCAGAAGAAATAGGATAATGTCAAGTCACAGCTGCAGGTGTGTGTACACACTCAGTGAATATCCAGCATGTAGGGAGAAATGGGTGAGAGTCCCACCGCTCCATGAGGAACGCAGAGCAAATCATCTAAACCTCAGCTGTCCCTGAAATGGTGTCACCAAAACCAGAGCAGGCAACAATAATGAGAAAGGTAACTCAGGTCAGGAACTTCACTTCAGGTTTCTACAGCAATCTAAGCGCCCACTCCCCGAGTATATTAACTGCAACATGACATTTTATTTGCCATCAAACAACACACACTGCAGCTGCGGAAGGCATGTTCAAGGAGAAAGGAAAAGGACAGATTTCTAAAGCAAGCTCATTTTTATACCAGATAGGCTCAGCAGCAAGGCAGGCTAAACAGCATATCTTCTTTAAGACACTTTTTTACTAACCAAGTAGCACACCTCACTGCCTTCTGACACACAGATACCTGCAATACCACAGGAGACCTACCCAAGAGAAAAAGAGCTACGTGTTGTTCACCCCAAGCCGCAGGTGGGAAGCTCTGTGGAGGATAATGTTACTTGCTTGGTGGTATTATAGAGGATATTTCACATGCATACATCCCCCTTCTGCTCACATCACCACTCCACTGCATCACTAAGTCAGTCATGCATGGGAAACAGGTTTCCTACACTTGTAACTGCTATTTCAGCAGAAAATTTATTCCTGAAATATTCCATGCTCCAATCAAACCAAAAGTCTAGACTGGCTATGTAGAAACAAAGCAGTTACTTACTTTGGAAAACACTTATTTACTTAGATTCAATCCAACACTTTCACTCTGCTTAAAATATACAATGCCTGCAGAATGGAGTGCAGCTTGAAAAACAACTCAACAGCACTCTCAGGAGCTGAAAAATACATCTTCTCACTCGAAACAAATTGACAGATTTCCTTCAGAACTCGCTCCCTCCTCCAGGCAGAATCCTGCACGCGCCATCTCATGCATGAACCAAAGGCTCACACTCTCCAACGGGCTACAACATCTTTAAGACATGCCATTTGAACAGGGAGGCTGCCCAAGCACAAAACGTGTCTTCACTGCAGCCAGCTCCGGAGACAGGCGTTTCCCCTGGATAAAGATGCATTCACAAGTTGCAGGCTGCCATTTTCTATCCCATCCTCTCCCTGCCAGCTGCCACCCAAACACAACAGTGCAGACGTGCTGTGGCCATAGCACAGCCTGTCCATGACCGCTGCAACCAGGAGCATCCACAGAGCAGAGCTTCACTCTGCCCTTCCCCCAGCTCCTGGCTGCTGGCAGCCTCGTGCTCCCCCACCCAAGCAGGATCTGAAGCATTTTTGGACTGATTACCTTGAGATTCTTTTATGTGTCCTGCTAAAACAGCACTTAGCTTCAGGTTGTTGGTTTGGGGCAGGGTGGGGGTGGGGGGTAATTCCTTTCAAAATTAAGAAAGAGGTTGAAGGGAAAGCAGACTGCTGCGCTCTCAGGGCTCGTGGGGATCTTTTGTCCTTGGACAAAGTCACTCTGTGATGTTACAGCCAGGAGGGACCAGGGCAAAAAAAAAAAAACATCCTTTAATGGAAAGCACACGACAGTCCAGTGTATGGAGAAAGCTCCCAGCTCCAAGAACAGCAGCATTAAACAGAGCATCACAGAGTCAATTAGGTTGGAAAACACCTCTGAGATTGAGTCCAACCTTTGACCAATCACCACCGTGTCATCCAGACCACAGCACTGAGTGCCACATCCAGTCTTTTCTTTTTCTGTAATACAAAACACTTTCCAAGCATTCAGAAAGTGTGTGCTGATTTGTTTTCCTGCCCAAACCATCACAGCAATCAGGCCAGATCCTGCAAACTCTGACATGTGCAGGAAAAGCCGTGCACATGATCGGCACCCTGCAACACACGACTTTCCACGTGCTTCAACAGGGGCCTGAGTGTTTGCCAGTTCAGGCTATCAACATCCATGAAGCTTAATAAAAAGAAACATTTTTTGGCGAGTTACTGCTGTACATTTTGTTTTCTTCTCCCTCCCTGGCACAGCAATTTCCCCTCTGGGGACAGAGAATGTGCCAGACAAATGCTGCCTCTGGCAAAGAAACCAGTGACAAACAAGATGCACTTAGTGCATGTTCCAGTTGAGTAGGTGCTCTGGAGATGGGGAAATCTCGACTTTAAATCCACCTGGCATTACCGTGGGGAGAGCAAAGAGCAGCTCTGCTCATGCCTTTGAGTAAGAGGGTAGACCGTGGGTAACTCATGTAAGCACAGTTAACTATTAAGAGACAAAACTTAAGAAGCTGAATTTACATTTTGTCAAGATAGAGGGGACAGGAGGAGACAGCAAATGCCAATTCAGACAGCAAATGCTGATTACAAGACCTTGGAAGTAGGATTCGCCCTGATCTTGTTAAGATAGGAAGACAAGGGCCATCCCAAAAACTGCTGAATCATTCCTCAAGGATCACGCATGCTCCAAGGAGAAAGGTGAAAAGGGCACTATGAGGAAGACTGCTGATCTTCATCATAGAGACCCCCGAGGAAGAGGAAAAGCCTTCCTCAGTGCGACCACCAGGACACACAACGCATGCGTGACCCGTATGCTAATGGCTTACGGGAAATTATTTGTATAACCACACCTGTCTCAAGGAATGTAATGAATATTCATGATTTAACCCATAAGTACTGTATTGTAGAAAGTACCGGTGTGTGTGTTTGGAGGAGCGATCCCCCACACACCCGGCGCCGAATAAAGCAAATACCCACTTCTCTGACTCTGTCTCTGAAGTGACTCCTGGCCTGGCTTGGGGCGAATCAATTTGGCACCCCAGATGGGACCCTCTCTGCCCGGCTGCTGGATCCAGGGGTGAGCAGACCTCCCAGTCGCGACCCTGAAGTTTCAGGGGGAGCTCAGCTGTCCTTTGGCTCACAGCGGAGGTAGACAAGGACCATCTGCACCAAATTAAGGTATTTGCTATTTTTTTGTTAAGTAAAAATTCCTGCAGGTCCGGGGTTAGAGTCCCCGAGGGTGGGTTGAAAGTCCCGAGGAAGACTGGGTCTCCCAAAATTAGTCCTGGGCAAGAGAAAAGGTACCTTCAAGGGGTTGGATCCCCGGGGGATTGGATCCCACTGTACTTTCAAGGGGTTGGGACCCCGTTGACGGGCAGTATTGGACTGCTATTTTTTTCCCTGTCTGTTGTTATTTTGTTGTTGTGTGAGTAAGAATGCGTGAGACGTGCTGTGTCTAGCACGAAGCGAGAGCGGAGCTCTATCTGCGTTTCCAGAACCCGGCGACGGGCCTGGCCAGAGAAAAGCGAAGCGTTTGACAAAGAGTGAATGAGTATAAATCATACTAACTGTTGATTTGGAGTTCAACCTTGTTATCCAAAGGGGGGTGGACTGTATTTTTAAGGAGAAAGATTTTAATTTCTGAATTGAGAACACCCAGGCCCCCCAATGCTTTTCGAGTATAGCTTCAGCTGATTTGAAATCCCGTGTTTTGTGTGGAAACAGTTGTGAGACTTGGATTTTGTGTGCAAGTATTAATTGTGAGAGAACTGGTGTGGTTTATTAGAAGGACTGGCTAGTGTCCAAGCTGCTGGAGCTTGAGATCGGATGAGAAAGGCAGTAAAGGTGTAGAGAGAGTAAGGGGAGAGTGGCAGAACGTGGCTTTTGTAGAAGGAGGGAGTTGGTTCCCTGGTTTTGAGGTTTGGGGTTGTGGAGAAGAGAAAAGAAGGAGAGAAAAGACAAAAAGGCAATGGGATCATCAGAAAGTAAAGAAATAACACGGAAAAGTCCACTGGGATGTGTGTTAGCACACTGGAAAGAACTAGGAGGAGCCCCCGGGGGGACTATGAAAAAGAGCACCTTAATTAAATACTGTAACCAGTGGTGGCCATTATACAAATTAGACGATGGTGAAAAATGGCCAGAAAATGGTTCTTTAAAATACAACACTCTATTGCAACTAATGTTATTTTTAAGGAGGGAGAATAAATGGGATGAGACCTCCTATGCAGATTGTTTTTTTACCTTAAGACGCAAACTAGAGTGGCAAAAACAGTGTGGTATTTATTTGGCACCACAGGACTCTATGGTCCTCCTTCTAGAAAAGGAGGCAAAAGGAAAAAGCCGCATGAAGAGGTGTTGCTCATCATGTAGTATCGGACAAAGGTGTTTAAAGCTCAAAGCTGAAGGAGATCAGGATCCTTTAGAAACCCAGGAGTTAATGAAGTACAGTGGTGACACCCTGACACCAAGGACAATGTCCCCGGTGCCCCCAACATCCCCAGAGGATAGTGGGGATGAAGGGATGAGTGAGGAGGGCTCAGGAATATCATCCAGAACTAGGAGCAGAGCCCCTGTGGAGAAAAAGCTCATAGCACCGCTTAGACAAGTGGTGGGACCAGATGGGGGGATAACAAAAGTTAAAGCACCGTTTACAGCTTTGGATTTAGATACCTGGCGGGAGGCAGCCAGAATGTATAGAGAAGACCCTGAAAAAGTAGCAAAGAGGTTTGAATTGGTTGTTAGAAATCAAGATGTTGATTGGGAAGATATAGACCTAATGTTATCAGAGTTAACTGAAACAGAAAAAGCTGCTGTAATATCCACGGCTAGAACACATGTGCAGGGACAGATAGCTACTGAGATATTGCATGGAAATGTAGATAACATTTTCCCTACAGGAAACCCTCACTGGGACCCCAACGACCCACAAATGTATCTGTCTTTAGTTAGATACAGGAAACTAGTACACTGGGGACTGCTAAATGCTATACCTAAAACAGTTAATTGGTCATTATTATTTAGTATTCACCAAGAAACCACTGAGTCCCCAGGTGCATTTATAGAAAAACTAAGGGATAATATGAGGAGACACACTACACTAGATCCGGCCTCTGAGATTGGGCAGCAGCAGTTAATATCTTTATTAATGGGACAATCAGCGCCGGACATACGTAGAAAGCTGCAAAAGATCAGAGAACCAGATAACCGAAACTTAGAAAAACTTTTAGCAGTGGCATGGGAAGTCTACAAAAACAGAGCACAGCCCCACACAGTCGCGCTGGCCCAGGTGAGGGGATCGGGATTCGCCAGAGGGGGGAGAAGGCCACCACCTGGAAGACAAAGGCAGCAACGCCCAAGCTCCGATCGGTGTTTTCTATGCGGACAGCCCGGGCACTGGAAACGGGACTGCCCCTCGAACCATGACGTCACCCCAGCGACTGTGGCACAGCCACACCACGAGTGACGGGGACCGGCGGGTCCCTCCCTGGCCGACCCGCTGGTCAAAGTCAGGCTGGGGGAACGAGAGGTGGAGTTTTTGGTGGATACTGGAGCCACATTCTCAGTTCTGAATCAGACCTTGAGTCCTGTAAGTAAGGATTATATCCATGTTGTTGGGGCTACGGGGAAAACTGAAAAGGCCTACTTTTTGAGACCCTTAAAATTTACATTAGGCAAAAGGATGGGAATACACCAATTTCTGTACCTTCCAAAATCGCCTACACCCCTGTTAGGCAGAGATCTATTAACCTGGTTAGAAGCAAAAATAGAGTTCACAGAACAAGGAATGAGACTACAGGTTCCTGAAGAAAAATTAATTTTGGCCTTAAGTTTGGCAAATGTCCCAGAAAAAGGAGAAACACCCATAGATAGTGAAATAACAGATCAAGTAATCCCACTAGTATGGGATGTCAAAATTCCAGGAAGATCAAAGCGGGCTTCCCCAGTGATTATTGAACTATTAGAAGGGGTACAGCCGGTGGCTGTCAAACAATATCCACTAAGGCTTGAAGCTCGTGTGGGAATAAAACCAATAATTGCTAAATTCATCGATCAAGGGTTGCTGAGAGAGTGTAGGTCCCCCTACAACACCCCAATTCTACCAATACAAAAGCCAAATGGAAGTTATCGATTAGTTCAGGACCTGAGGGCAATAAACGCAATAACAAAAACACTGCATCCTGTAGTAGCCAATCCTTACACCTTACTTACAAAATTACAAAGTGACTGGGTTTGGTTTTCAGTTCTAGATTTAAAAGATGCTTTCTTTTGTCTGCCATTAGCTAAAAACAGTCAGGAAATTTTTGCCTTTGAATGGGAAAACCCCAAAACAGGGAGAAAGAGTCAGCTCACATGGACTGTATTGCCACAAGGTTTCAAAAATAGCCCCACGATATTTGGAGATCAACTATCTAAAGAACTGGAAGCCTGGACACCGCCGCTTGGGGAAGGTACACTTCTGCAGTACGTTGATGATCTACTAATAGCGACCAGGACTCGTGAGGACTGCAAGAATTGGACTGTAAGTCTTTTAAATTTTCTGAGACTAAGTGGATATAGGGTCTCCCCTGAAAAGGCTCAGCTGGTCCTCCAGAAAGTTACATATCTGGGGTATGAACTAGCAGGAGGGGAAAGAGCCTTGGGAGATAACAAGAAAGAGGCAATTTGTCAAATGCCTCGGCCAGCCACAACCAAAGAACTGAGAACTTTTCTGGGAATGGCAGGATGGTGTAGATTATGGATCTACAACTATGGACTTATTGTGAAACCTTTGTACCAACTCCTGAAAGAGACTGGGGGAACTCACCTGTGCTGGACACCAGAGACTAATAATGCATTTGTGACTCTGAAACGTGAGCTGATGCAAGCTCCAGCACTGGGCATACCAGATGTCACTAAACCCTTCCTGTTGTTTTCACATGAGAGACAAGGACTGGCACTGGGACTTTTGGCACAGAAGCTGGGACCCTATAAAAGGCCAGTGGCTTACTTCTCCAAGCAATTGGATGTAGTCAGCCAAGGATGGCCTGCTTGCCTGCGTGCAGTGGCAGCTGTGATCCTGAACATAGAGGAAGCCCGCAAGTTCACAATGGGGCAGCAAATAACTGTTTTTGTCTCTCACACAGTGTCAGCAGTGCTCACGCAGAAAGGAAATCACTGGTTAACCCCATCTCGCTTTCTCAAATACCAGGCTGTCCTAGCAGAATCAGAGGATGTGAGTATCCAAGTAACTAACATTTTAAATCCAGCAGCGTACCTCCAGGGCAAAGCTACTGAAGAGCCCGTGCAGCACGACTGCATCGAAACCATAGAGGCAGTTTACTCCAGTCGCCTGGACCTAAAGGACTCTCCGCTAGAGAATGCAGAAAACTGGTTCACTGATGGGAGCAGTTTTGTCAGGAATGGTAAGCGGTTCGCTGGATATGCAGTCACAACCACAGACGCTGTCATCGAGGCAAAACCGTTACCTGTGGGGACATCTGCTCAAAAGGCTGAGGTAATAGCCCTGATTCGAGCCTTGGAATTAGCTGAAGGAAAACCTATCAACATTTGGACTGATTCAAGGTATGCTTTTGGGGTGGTACACGCTCACGGGGCTATTTGGAAAGAAAGAGGTTTATTAACCTCACAGAAGAAAGAAATTAAGCATGCTGCTGAAATTATGCAGCTACTGGAAGCAGTGCTAAAACCTTCAAAAGTGGCTATAATGCATTGTAAAGGACACTCCCAGGGTAACACTATCCCTGAACTGGGAAATGCAATGGCAGACAAAACAGCAAAGGCAGTGGCTGGTGGGGTTCAAATTCATGCCCTAGCTTTGATCCCTTCTAACATCCTTATGGGTGAAAAACCCCCACCATACGACACTGACGATTTAAATTGGATACAAGAAGAGAAAGGACAAATAGGATCTGATGGGTGGGCTAGGATAGAAAATCTCATTGTTATACCCAGGAAACTGCTCAAGTTATTTATCCAAAGCGAACATTCTAAGACACATTGGGGAGTTGAGGCTTTACATAACCATTTGAAAGACAAGGTTACAGCACTGAAATTAAAGGAAACAATTGAGAACATTACTTCCACCTGTGAAATCTGTCTTAAAAACAACCCTAATACCACTGTCAGACTAAACACAGGAACTATCACGAAAGGAGTTTTGCCAGGAGATGTGTGGCAAATTGACTTTTCTGAATTACCTAAAAAGGGGGGATACAAGTACCTCTTAGTTCTCACAGACACTTTCTCAGGTTGGCCCGAAGCTTTCCCTTGTAGAACAAATAAAGCCAGAGAAGTTGTTAAAGCTTTAATACAAGAAATTATTCCACGATTTAGAGTACCCAGAGAAATCAATTCTGACAGAGGATCACACTTTGTAGCCCAGGTAGTACAGGGAGTGAGTCATCTACTAGGCATACACTGGCAGTTGCATACACCATACAGGCCTCAGGCAAGTGGACAAGTAGAAAAGATGAATCACTTAATAAAGCAACAACTAGCCAAAATTTGTCAAGAAACTAATTTATATTGGTATCAGGCTCTGCCCATGGCCTTGCTAAAAATTAGAGTAAAACCACGGCTCAAAGAGAAATTAAGCCCCTTTGAAATTCTGTATGGAAGGCCCTATGGAACAAACGTGATTCATAATGACAGTGTGGCTCTAGTAGGGCAAAGCTACTTAATAGATTATGTAAAACATTTAAGTCAAAAATTGCAATCAATACGCACTACAGTTGTTAATTGTCAACCACCACCACCTGACAAAGCCTTTCATAATGTAAAACCAGGAGATTGGGTTTATATTAAGTCTCTTTCAGGGAATCCACTCCACGAGAAATGGGAAGGACCCTATCAGACACTACTGACCACTCATACTGCAATTAAAGTACAAAGAAAACCGACCTGGATCCATTATACCAGGACCAAACCCGCTCCAAAACCAGAGTGGGAGGCAAAAGAAACAGGACCTCTGCGCCTCCAGTTACGAAAGATCAACACAGCATGATTTGAACCATACTAGTAATGTTGGTAATCTGGGTGGGTGCGTGGAACCAGAATACATACCTTCAATTGCTCAAAAGTGTTGTTAAGAATTTTAATCTGAGTGCTAGATATGTTAGTGTTTGTATTAGTAGCTATTGTTGTATGATATTATGTACTTAGAATCGTAAGGCTTATGCACAGTGGCACAAGCTAAACTTAGAAATAAGATAGAAATGGTACTTACTTTCAAGACATGTAAAATTTGTAAAGAATTACAAATGACCAAATAAAAAGGGGGGATTGAGTAAGAGGGTAGACCGTGGGTAACTCATGTAAGCACAGTTAACT